>JACYFF010031952.1:40882269-40934966 GCA_017589665.1 Selenicereus undatus
ATATATATATATATATATATATATATATATATATATATATATATACAGATATATATATGTGTGTGTGTGTGTGTGTGTGTGTGTGTGTGTGTGTGTGTGTGTATGTATGTATGTATGTATGTATATAGGTGGTTGGAGAAAAGAATGTTGTCCAAGTTGTCACCGACAATGCATCTAATTATGTGAAGACGGGTAAGAAACTAAGAACATTAATTTTCTTTGTCTTAATTCTTGAATGATGTATATGTAATTATGTATCTTCTTTCTAATTTTTTAATTCTAATTTCATTCTTACGAAAAATGATTGTAGATAAATTGCTGATGGCTAAGAGACCACAGCTTTATTAGACTCTATGTGTCGCTCATTGTCTTGATCTCATCTTAGAAGATGTTAGAAAGAACATTCCAAAAGTCAAGATTGCTGTAAAGAAAAGTGTGGGCATTAATGCTGGCATACATAGCTTTGTTGCCTTAATAAACATGATGAGGAGATTCACCGACCAAAGAAACTTGCGTAGACCCACGATCACCAAATTTGCTACAACATTCATCACTCTTTCCTCCGTTCATAAACAAAAGAACAACTTGAGAAAGATGGTGACTTCTCAAGATTTGAATGATAGCAAATGGTCAAAGGCTCCGGGGAAAAGAAGGTGACATCATATCTCTTATAAGAAAGCTATTGGATGAAGGTTCCTTATGCTATTAAAGTGACCGACTCTATTGTTATGGTTTTTCGAATAGTAGATGGAGATTAAAAAAAAAACCTCTTATAGGGTATATTTATGAGGCCATTAATATAGCTAAGGAGGATATTGCTATTAGCTTTGGACACAAGGAAGAGCATTATGAGATGGCATATAAGTACCTTGATACAAGATAGGAATGCCAACTTCATTAACCTTTGCATGCGGTCGGACATTTTCTAAATCCCAAAATCTCTTATTCAAACCCAACTATTAAAAATTGTAGTAAAGTGATTAAGGGTTTGTATGATTGCATTTCGAGGTTGGTTCCAAAATTGGAGACGCAAGACAAGATTCTTGAGGAATTGAATGTACACAAGAATGCACAACGTCTCTTTGGAATCAACATGGTCGAAAGGCAAAGGAAGACTCTAGCTCCCAGTAAGAATATTTAATATAATATTGAATTTAGGTTTGTTCTTTTTTTTAAAAAACCGTAAATATTCATTTAAACTGTTTCCTTTTTTTAGTTTCTCATAGTTGAGTGGTGGAGTTCATATGGATCCTCGATACCTCATTTGAAAAAGTTTGCGATAAGGGTCCTTAGCCTCACTTGTAGTGCAACCAGATATGAGAGGAATTAGGGTGTTTTCCAACATGTCAGTTGCAACATCCACAAAATTATTTTATTCTTTGATAGTTAAATATTTTTAACCTTTTTAGAGATTAATGAACTCTACTTATTTACAGCTTCACACCGAGAAAAGGAACAGATTAGCACAATCTCGATTGAATGACTTGGCTTTTGTCAAATCGAATCGTGCTCTGAAGCCAAGGCGAAGAGAGCACCTGTAGGGATCCCATCTTTCTCAAGGAGATTGATGAAAGTATTGAGTGGCTACTTGGAAGAATGGAAGGAGATTCGGACGAGAATGACCTCATGTTTGAGGATGGCACTTTGACATGGGCTGTTATTGCCCAAGCTTGGGGGCAAATGAGCCTCGCTATGGGACTAGAAGTAGGGGACCAAAGAGCACTACTACCTATAAGACTTCGACAAATGCCAATGTTGGCTCTGAAAATCACCAAATAATTTTATAAAACATATATTAAATCTTTTCATAAATGACAAATCCTAAGCTTTAAGAAATTTTTAATTTAAATTAAATGAGTTTGTAAATAAATCGAACTACATTTGGCTACCTTTTCCCACTCCAATAACCATGTGCAAGTCTTTTTCTTCTGTCCTTATGGATCAAACTTCCATTTGAAAATGTTAATTGCCTCTAATGGTTCCAAGTTCAATTAACTAGTTTGTCACTATATTGTAATAATTTTACACATTAGTGAAGTATTTTATATTTACTTTAAGGTTTCACTTCATTCAGTTGTCAGATTGGCAGTTTTCGCTCCCCTTCAAAGTCATAGTTCCGTGTGTGTGTGTGTGTGTGTGCGCGCATGCGCGTGTGGCTCCTTCTCTTTTTTAGTGGTCCAAGTTAAATTTCTCCCCCTACTAAGCCTCAATTGACTATTTTTATATTTCTTTCAAGATAAACCATTTAACCGGGAATTCTATGATACATACTCATGTGTCTAGTTAGGTACACACTTATAAATATGAACATTTTAATATAACTGGCCTAGCATCTAGTCCTCTAACTTATTACTTAATGTGGACATAAAAAATTACCAAGAAAAGATATACTGTAGGAAACAAAAGGTACAATATATGTAAGAAAAGATACACTATTGACAAGAAAAAGTACACTAAAATTATCAATACATTGTCAAAAGATCAACTAAAAATTATCAACTAATCAATAACAACAACACCTCTTAGTGTGCGTCCCGCTTTTGTGGGAACTGGGGAGATCCAGCTGTAGTCAACCTTACCTCTACCGGCATTCATATCCATAGAGAGGCTGATTCCAAGAGACCCACAAAAAAGGATTTTGTGAAAAAGTTTTATAGAAGAAAGCTTTTATGAAAACATTAAAATGTGGAAAATTAAAGGAACCAGATGCTGAAGCTGTAAAACGCAAGAACAATATAACAGAGGACGATAACGTACCTTAACAATCAGAGGTAAGCAAATGTTATCTCTTCCCAGAAGAAAGTACAACCTGCATACGAGCACGACAAACCCCTACCAGCACTAAGCCACTGCAGCCAAAAGACAACTATAAAGTCAACTCTCTGCGATCTAAGACCTTAATCCTATCCCGCCACAGCCTCCTATCCTAAGCCAGGTCCTCCGTCAAACCCACAACTTTCAAGTTCTCTCTAATCACCTCGTCCAAACTCTTCTTTGGTCGACCCCTCCCTCTTTTACCTTCGTGGATGTCGATCATCTCACATCTCCTCACAGGAGCATCTACACTTCTCCTTTTCATATGGCCAAACCATCGGAGTCTTGTTTCTCTCATCTTATCTTCGATGTGGGCTACTTTAGCTAAGTCCCTGATTACTCCATTTCTAATTCTGTCTACTCTCGTAAAACAGCACATCCACCTAATCATCCTCATCTCTGTTACCATCAACCTTTGAACCTGCGTCTTTCTTAGAGGTCAATATTCCGATCCATAAAGAACAGTCGGTCTAACTACCATTCGATAGACCTTGCCCTTCAATCCTAGGGGCACCCTCTTATCACACAGCACGCCTGAGGTAATCTTTCATTTTTGCCAACCCACTTTTATTCACTAGTTAATATCCTCGTCAATATCCACATTTTGCTGAATGATCGAGCCAAGATACTTAAACTTATCAACCTTAGGTATAGCCCTCCCATCCAGGGTGACTTCTCCCCCTGCATCTACCCTTCCACTGAAACAACAATGAAGGTAATCTGTTTTCGATCTACTTACTCTAAAACATCTAGCTTCCAGCGTATGCCTTCATCGCTCCAACTTGTCATTGACTCCTTGTCTGGTCTCATCAATAAGAATAATGTCATCTGCAAATAGCATACACCACTAAAAATTATCAACTAATAATGATCTCAAATTTTTTTATTTATAGAATAACTATTATTTAATGAATATAATGATTTCTGACATTATTATTATATTGAATGTCCCTAACATCAAGAACCCAACGAATTAGAATATGATCTTCTACACTATTACTACAAGAAGATAACCCTTACCTACAGAATAGTATTGGTTTTCATTGAATTTGTGGATATTAGAATTGATTGTTGATTTAAAATTGTAGATGTGGATGCTACTATATTCTTATTTGGTGATGGTGGATTCTTAGTAATTTTACATCTTAATTTTACTCCAATAAATCTTTTATGCTATGCAGTGAACCTTTGCCCAATTATAATGAACCTTTTATAGTGAACTTTTGTCTGATTATCGTAAACATTTGCCCGCTTGAACGTGGGTTACACACGCAACGTATGTACCTAGCAAGGTATATACATTTGTAGCATAAAATTTTCCCCATTTAACCGCTTTCTCTCCCCTCGTAAATGTCAATAATTCCTCTTCTCATCTCATAATCAAATGATTAATTTTTTCTGTCATCATAAGTATCAACTATCTATTTTATTTTCTCAAATGACCCAATTAACTATTTTATTTAGTTCTTTTGCTTTCTCTGTGCTTTCTCTCCCCCTCCCCCACATGTATCTCTCTTCCCTCTCTTTTCTTTCTCCCCTCCTTCCTCTTGCTCATCTCTCCTTTCTCCCCTCTTTGCTCCTTCATTTCATCAGCTAATATGTTCCTTCTTTCCTTTCACTTAAATACAAGAGCTTGTACAAAACAAGAAAAACTCAGCACTCTAAAACACTACCAAATACTTATTTGGCCTTACACCAAACAATGGAAACTCAACATGAAAATTCACTTTTCTTAACAAAACATTTTTTCATGGAACATGATTTTTTGAAAAAACCATTTCCTTCCCAAACAAGCATACCTTAAATACTAAATACTCTTTCCTACCAGCAGAGCTAAATATACCATTAAACATAATGTCGGTCTAGCCCTTTAATGTATAGGATACAATCATTCATCAAATTAAATTTTATTATGAATCATTTATTTATCTAAGTAAACATTTACCTTTTTTGCATACACACACTTTTGAAGTGCTTGATTTACAAAATATATAACTTATGTTATATATTGGCCATAGAAAAAGAAAAAAATAATGTTATATATCATATATGTCAAATAAAACTCTTTTAGGGGACTATGTCAACTTCAAGCTTTTTTTAAAAAAAAAAATTGTCATAAGTAACTTATCAACTATTGGTGTTAGTGTTTGACGATTAGTATCAATTAATATTGTTCAAATGTTTAAGAGCGACGAAAAGTTGGAAATTATAACTACAAAATATAAGTCAGAGTTGATGAGTGCTCATTAGTGTTGATCAATATTGAATAGACTAAATGTTAACGATAATTACGTATGACAATTTGAAATGAACATGCCCTACACTAGAAAAAAAGATCCATATAACGATGGAATCAGCAACAGAAAAGGACAGAATAGCGACGAAATTTTGATTTCAGTGACGGAAAAGGGTTGTCGGATTTTTACTCATCGCTGAGTACCTGACAACGGAATTCTGAAATTCCGTCACCACTAGCAACCGAAACAGTGACAGACTTATTTCTGGCGAGAGATAAAAAGGCGGGGAAATCAGCAACGGATAGTAAATCTGTCGCCATTAGCAACAAAAATGGTGATGGAATTTCCGTCTGTAATGGCGACAGATATACAATCCGTCGTTGATTTTGTTTCAAAGAAAAAGAAAACCTTTGTTTCCGTCGCCATTCTATCGCTATGTTTGTAATTTTTTTTAAATAAAACGCTTCCCTCAGTACATACATTTAAATCCTTGCAGGAAATTTACAAAGAGTATTCACTCCATGAACATCCAATGGCTTCGAGTATGACTTCATTCGAAGCGTTCTCAATAATTTTCAAACCACATACAGGTGGAATATCACAAACAAAGCAAAATAGTTTCCAATTACGCTTAAAAACAAATCCAACACTTGAAACCAATTGTTTTCAGTTCACAAACCACAAGTCCCAAATAAAGAGTATATATCACAACCACAAATCCGAAACAAACCACAAGTTGCTAGTTAATCCAAGTGAAATTATGTAAGAAGAAGAGGGAGAAGTAAGCACAAAGAGGAGGAGAATGAAGTAAGCACCAAAAAGAAGGAGAAACAAGCACCAAGTCATGTACTCCATGAAGAACCAAGGAGAAGAACCATCAACCAGGGTAAAATCGCAACTTACGCAATCATGAAGGTGAGGATCATTATCTTCTTGATCCTCATCATCATCCTCATTATGCTGTGGATAATAAGTCAATGGTGGTTGAGATCCCGAGCTAGAAGCTTGTTGCATTTGAAAAAAACCTTGCAATCGCTGATCGATGCTCATCATTTGCTGGCTCTGTTGCTAGTTGCTTTGGGTGAGCATTTTGTTGGATTCCTCCAGTTGCTTATATTTCCCCATAAGCAACCGGCAACTTTCAACTTGTGAAGTTACCTCACCCCCTAAGTTGGTCACTACATCCCTCAAATCATTCAACTCTTGTTGTGATGGCATATAACCTATATCTACTAACAGTCATTTATGTGAAGTATGAATTAGTATATCAATTGAATAAACTTATCGTATAACCATGTTCATTGAAACTTTAATATTAAAACTATATCGGCTCGTTGAGTGGGACTGAAGTGATAGGATTCCCTAATGTTAACAGCCTCATCGCCAATGCCATAAATACGGCTTTTGTTGTTCTTGTACATCTTCACCCACAACTCATTTGGGTTTGGAAGTGTTTGGGATGGATCTTGAGAAGTGACATCCCCTATCCCTTGAGAGTTGATTGCATTTTGAAATTCACACTCAAAGAATCCCTACAATATCACAACATATGCCAAAAATTACATATGCTATAATTAATGAAATTAAAGTATACGAGTCCAATTTGAACCACTAATAAAGATGGATAATTGAGAATAGTTTACCTATCTTTGTTGTAATTTCTTGTCAACCCAAGGGCCATCATCTTTGCCATGGAGTTTGTGAATGCTGCTGAATAATTCAACAATTGTGAGATCCATCCCAAGTTGTTCCCTCTACGTGCCAAACAAAATTGTATGGAACACAATCCAAACCACATTCAAAGTGGCCTAGAGTATTAAAATTAAAGAAATACATAACAAAGTTCGTTACCAGAGGCCTCCTATGCTCATGCATAGGGATGGAGCCATAGGTGTGGAGAGATGGGCCACCACTTTCTAGAGCACCTAGTCGATTCTTTTGGGCTGTTACATGTAATTTCTTGTAACTTTCGTTTGCTCAGTATTGTTGTAGTCTGTTCCATTGAGCATCACCGAGCCAAATAGGTTTCTTGTTGTGCTTCCTTGCCTTGCCAAGGAAGTCTAGCGCGCATTGCCTCTATTTTCAAAACTTTTTCTTATACGGTTTCATTCACCAAATCCCAAGTAAATCACTTCTGTAATTACGACGACGACAAACACATCAAATAATACAATAGTAATTTATCATGGTCACGCAAAGTGTTAATATGAACTGACTTTAGTTACCTTGAACTCTCCAAACCACAAATCTCATACAAGTTTGGGTACTTTACCCCAAGTAGGCCAAACTCCATCATATTTGCTTTGAAATATGAGAGAAATTCTACTACCAGCACCTTTATTTGGGAGAAACTTAATTGAACAAAACACATCAAATTGATTAGTTGTTAAGTAAAATACTTGAACTTCAAATTGATTAGTTGTTAAGAAAAATAGTTGAACTTACCCGTTACCATCTGGCTTAATATAAGTCTTTGTTTGAGCGCTCCCATGACTAGATTGTGATTCACTTTCTCCTGTTGCAATGCTTTCTTAGGACTAGTTCGAGTTAGGGTCAATGGGTTGGGTAGTAGGGTCAACAGGGTTGAGAAAAGGGGGGTTCGGAGGAATGTTATAGGCAAATTGATTGTACATGGTTGTCTGATTGGGAATATATGGGGTCTAATGATGGAAAGCCCCAAATAGAGAAGGAATTGGTTTTGAAAGACATGACATGTAAGCAATTATTGTTCCTGGCTGAACTGTGGTCTAAGCTACCTGGGGGGAAGGTTGATCAACGTCCATTACAGTAGGATCTACAGTGGAGCTCCTACGCCCTTGTCCTCTACCTCGAGTAGAGGACTACCTCAACAAGAAGTAGAATCCATACCTTAAACAGTCAACAGTAAATGCAAGTATAAATATATAACAATTGCACATATCAACTGTTTACTCAGACAACATAATAGCTATGTAATAGATATTTTTAAAATTCATTCATACAATAAAAGTAAAGTCACAACTAATAGTTTTCCAAGTAAGTACTGAAATACATAACAATTCATAAGCACTCAATCATCTGCATCATCATCATCATCGTCAACGTCATCATCATTGTCGCCATCATCATATAAATGCATATTTTCCTCTGCTTCATCTGTTTCATTACTGTCATCTCACTCAGCCTCTTCCTCACCCTTATCGTCCTCTTCCTCATCTATGTCCTCATTAACCTGAATAAATGAAAAAACCCATTTCATCATTAACCTCTTCCGGTTCTGCACTTTCATCAACTAATGGTGTAGGGATAACATTATTCATAGGTTCAACGATCGTCATGCCCGTTTGTTGGTAAGCAGTAGGTGGAGTGCATTGCTTATCCACTCTCTCCCTTGATTTGGTTGGTATGACAACAAGCCAATTGACCCCATCCCTTTGAGCAATCTAGATGTGGCATAAACTATGCTTGTGTTGCGGTACTTGGAAAGATAAATGGGTCGTACTTTGGGTACCTCCTTATGCGATGTACCTCAATAAGTTTGCTTAGTTTATAAGATCATGTCCCATGATTCAATGTGGGATCAAACCACTCACAACTGAATAGCACACATTTTTAAAGTAGTTCGCTTATGTACTCAATTTGGACAATATCCTCAAGTACACCATAATAGTCATTTTCAATATCACCTTCTCTAGTGTCACATACACCAACACCACAATTATATGTTTTCTTTCCAACACTGCAAGCTTCTGTGTGGAATTTGAATCCATTAACTCTATATACCGTCCATGTTGACACATACCGATTTGGCTTTGCAGCCAATTCTGTCAAGTGACAATGTTTGTGGTTGTCAAATAGTTGAATGTAATGCACCTAAAGCGACATAAGATGTGGTTTGAGTTAATACAATGCATCAAATTATTCTGTGAAAGTTATCAAGGAATAAGTTATATTCCTTACATTTTGGCTGAACCAATCTGCAAAATGAGTTTTTATGATGGTGTCAACATCAGCATTGCTGACATCGGGACATACATTTCTGACTTGTTCTATGAAAATTCTGTCACATTTTATGAAGGTGGTAAATAAACTAGTATTCTGAATGATAAACTCAATAGAAACTTAAGGTAGCACTCACCCAATATGATGGAGACCATCAAGCCAAGGCATCCAATGCCACTAAGGAAGACAATGAGGGTCAGAGGAATGTCAACGAGGTCAAGCAAATCCACGCCCTGATCAGAAATGCCTTAACTCATAACCATATCCTACTGTCCAGTTCGACCGAAAACAGGCCTGGTTTTGTGCACCTTTTGCAGCAAGAAGACCTCGGGAATCCTAATTGGAACCTTCACCCTTGTTGAGCCTAAGAAGTCATCTTTCAAATAAAAAAACTTTCAAGTCATTTGGAGTCCATTTGGTTGATCAAATAAAACCCATAAGTAAACCGGCCAGAATCCAGTCCAGTTTGGACCATCTAGCTTCTACAGCCTATTTCTCCCAAACGGCTAATCCACATCCAGTGAAACTTTTTCCATTGGAAAGTAGACTCTTAAAGCTTTCATTTGACGCCTGAATCATCGAATTTGGATCACAAACAAGAGAGTTATCGCTCATTGAATCTGGCCCTGCTGTTGTGTGAACGCGTTGACAACTAGGAGCAATTAATGCATAAAGAAACTTCTGTTCAAAGGACTTAACCCACTCCCCTCTAACTCCCAAGGCTGATACATCATGTACTAGGTGGGAAAATGAGTTTAATCTAATCTCCAAGCTGATGATTCATGGTTCAAGACTTAATTATCCATTATACATTATTTTTTTTTTAGTTTCCTTGTACCTTGTCTCTTGCATTTCCTATATTAGCGTAGTAATTTGTGTTTGTGTATTTTCATATGTAAGGCCAACCCTATAAAAGGGCCATAGCTGAGTTTGTTTTTGATCAAGCAATCATCAATTATCAAGTATAATTTCAGGATTGAGTTCAAACACTCTTTCTTCCTCAAATCCCTAGTTTTATATCTTGAGATTGTATCCATTGGGTGGTGATTCAATTCTGTATCCTAATTGGTTTAAGGAGATTTCCCAAGTTCTTAGCAAGAGTGGCTCCTTTTGGATTATCTCTTGTCTTAAGATCTTGCTTATCTATCCCTTGCTTGCATTCACTATCTTTCCAAGTTACAAATTCGTTGCTAGCATACGTGAGCCTTGTGTGTTTGGAGTGATTGGTGAGGCTATATACATCACAATATAAGGTTTAAATTCATCACAAATTAACAACACGTAAATATGGGCAGTAATATATTCAGCATATGTGAGATACCTTGATCTTTCCCTACCAATAGTGATCCCTTGTGGTTCAAACATAGATAAAGTTGGAAAATGAATATTATGTTCATCGCCTCGTCATTTCTCCAGCTTCTAGTGCGCATAGAGGGCACATTAGAGCCAAAATAATCGGAGGCGAAGAATGTCCTCTTTGCTTCTAGGTAAGCTTCTGTGATTGAACCTTCAGGACACACTTGTTGTTTTATCTTTTTCTTCAATCGGCCAAAGTACCTAAGAAATTGTTAGTTCCCATCACTTGTAAGTGATTGCACAGATAAGGATTAAGATAAGTTTTTATCAAATACAGTCTATTTTACCTCTCAAATGGACACATCCATTGGTATTGTAAAGGACCATCAAGTTGTGTCTTTTCTGCCAAATGTACTGACACGTGCTCCATTACATTGAAGAAGTTAGGAGGAAAAATCATCTCCAATTTACAAAGAGTGATGGCAATGTGCCAATGCATTTCCTCAAGCATATCCTCTCGCAATATTGTTGACAACAACTTGTTGGAGAACTAATTTATCTCAATGAGAGGCTTCAACACATCATCTAGAAGCGCACCAAATGCAATGAGTAAAAGAGTCTCCATGAACACATGACAATCATGACTTTTCATGTTGAACTTGGCATCATTATGGCCCACGATATTCCTCAAATTGGAGTAATATCCATCAGGCATTTGAAGCTCTTTTACCCATTCACACAACTCTCTTTGTTTATCCATAGAAAGAGCGAACTTTGCTTTTGGTTTAACCGTCTTACCACTAGGGGCTGGCTGTAAATGTAATTCTTCTCTATCACATATATCTGCAACATCTATTCTTGATTTGACATTGTCCTTTGTCTTCTCATGAACATCCATAATAGTGGTAGTGATATTTTCGAAGAAGCTCTTCTCTATGTGCATCACATCCAAATTATTGCAAAACAATTGGTGTCGCCAATAATGCAACTCCCAGAATATGCTCTTCTTCGTCTAGTTGTGCTTATTTTCCTTAAATCCTAGTATAACAAAGTCACCATTTGTAGTGACCATTGGGTAATCTTTCACATCGACATAAAGTTCTTCCTCAAATTTGCGCCAAAGAGGATTTCCTGTAACAATTCTGCCTTTTTTTAACACTATTTTGTTTCTTCTAAACGCATGATTCATTGGCAGAAAACACCGATGACAATCAAACCTTGGGAATACATTATTCAGTCTCAAAGCCTTCTGTTGTTTTGTACATACAGGACATGCCAATTGCCCATTAGTACTCCACCCAGATAATATTCCATATGCCAAAAAATCATTGATGGTCCACATAAGTTCCGCCTTCATCTGAAATGTCTGCCCCGTAGAAATGTCATATGTTTCAATTCTAACATCCCACAACTCTTTCAACTCATCAATAAGAGGTTGTAAATATACATTTATTTTGTGCTTGGGATTTTTAGGGTCGGGGATTACACAAGTGAGGAGCATAACTAGTGTGATCATACATATTTCAACGGGAAGGTTATAAGGTGTAACTATCACCGGCCAAATAGAGTACGATCTTGAAGACAAAGTGTAAGGGTTAAATCCATCGGCACATAAGCTAAGCTTCACATTTCGAGGCTTTGTAGCAAAATTAGGATACTTGTTATCGAAATATTTCAATGCTACCCCATCTGATGGATGACATAAAACACCGCTCTTACGCCAATGTTCATAATGCCATCTCATGTGCTCTACAATAGTTCATGATGCATACAACCTCTGAAGTCGAGGTTTTAACGGCAAATAATGCATACTTGAGTATGCCAATGGATTTTGATTCCTTTGCTGTGATCTTTTGCCTCTTCCATCTTGAATGCCCACAAAACTTGCATGCATTTAGGTCTGCGTTCTCCTTAAAAAATAGCATGCGACCTTTACGGTGATAATCAATGTGTACCACATCATTGTTGAGATCTTTAACAACCTTCTTCGTTTGCCCATAGTAGTTTGACACGTGGTTGTTAGATGGACACATCTCTTTCATTAGTTGAACAATTTCATTGAAACAATTTTGTGGCATGTTATAATCAGATTTGATACTCAATAGTCTCACAGTAGCTGATGGCTCACTGTGGGTGGAGCAACTATTGTATAAGGGTTGTTGAACAGCTTGCACCATATTATAAATGGCTCTCAGCAAGTGCTTGACTCCTCATCCCTTATATTTTGATTTGCCATTTTAGCATCACCAATCACATGCCCATACGATCTACGTAGGATTCATTAAAGTAATTATTAATATGACTTGAACCTCCAATTTGAAAATTTTCACTATTTGAATACCCAAAATCATATTGCTGAGACTCTACTTCTCCATGCCTTATCCAAAACCAATATCCTTTCACAAAACCCCCTTATACATAAGGTGCATTTTGATCTCATCAGGTGTTAAGTACACCTTATTTCTGCATTTAGCACAAGGACATCTATACTTTCTCCCATGGAAACTCTATTTGCCTACGTGCAAAATCATTAAATTGATTTACTCCATTTAGAAATTCTTGCGTATAATCACTACGATCAGATAATAATCTATTGTACATCCACCTACAATGTGGATGGCTATTCATATTATGCTTAAACAACAATAACCACATAAGTTATTGGATAAGAATTAATTTTAATTTAAATAATAATAATTATATAAATTACTCATTTATATATTACATATATTTACTTATAAACTTCTACAAATATACTTATATTCTTACAAAATTCAGAAAACTAATAATTCATCCAAATTTCAGCATTTCATTCCACCAACATATCAAATTTTAACTTAAAATTACCTAACCCAAACATAAATTACACAGGGCAAAATTTTGAAACAAATTAGAACAACTTCACACCAATAGCACATTTCACCAAAATTATGAACTAAGGCATTTCATTCCACCAACAAATCAAATTTTAACTTCAAATTTTCAAACCTAAATCTAAATTATATTGTGCAAAATCTTGAAACAAACTAAAGTAATAACTTCATACAAATATCACATTTTAATAAAATTATGAACTAAAGCATTTCATTCCACCAACATATCAAATTTTAACTTCAAATTACCAAACCTAAATTATAAATTGCATTGAGTAAAATCATAAAACAAATTAGAGAAATAATTTCACACAAATACCACATTTCAACAAAAATATAAATTAAAGCATTTCATTCTACGTACATATCACATTTTAACTTCAAATTACCAAACCCAAACTCTAAATTTCATTACGCACAATCTTGAAATAAATTAGAGCAACAACTTCACACAAATACCACATTTTAATAAAAAATGAACTAATTATCAAATTCTAATAATCTAATACAAAAATTTGTAGAAATTAAAACTAGTTGAAGGCAGAAAATTACCTTAATTTCACTAAAAATAATCGGCAAAGGGCGACTGTGGGCAACGGGCGGCAGCCGACGGTGGGCGGTTAACAGCGGTGGGCGGTCGCACGACTCGGCAGAGCTGTCGACACCTCTCTCTCTCTCTCTGGCCTTCACGAGCAAATGAACCTGAGAACCAAATCTGGTTCCTTTTATGTTGGTTGGCGATGGACTGGAGACGAAAATTCCGTCACCAGCCCCTGAATTTTTTTAAAAAGGAGTTGGTGACGGAAAATTCGTCGCCATATAAAGTTTTTTAAACTGGCGACAAAAATTTCATCGCCAGCTTCAAATAAATTACTTTTTTATCTTTTTGGCAACGGATATTCTGTCGCCATTATTGAAAACTGGTGACGGAAAAGTAATTTCGTCGCCATTCCGTCGCTATGTCTGACTTATTTCTAATACAATTTTTCCATCGCCAATTCCGTTGCTTTTTCCATCGTTATATTTGCCCGTCACTGAATTTCGTTGTTATTTTGTGTTTTTTTATTAGTACTAAATAGCATCAAATGACACATCAATTCCATCAAAATATACAAAATTATGCTTCAAAAACTTGTCAATCTTTTCATCCACTTGCTTAGCAAGGTTAATATTCCAATGCCGATATTTTATTCAAGATTTTCAAAGTCAACCAGTTCAATTAACAAAGTTTCTAAATATTGATATCCTATATATAGGTTTAAATATTCCCAATATCAAAGTACCTAAAAAGACATCCCACTTGTATTTAAAAAACAAAAAATACTTGTATTACTTAAGATTATGAAAAACATATATATCATACTTTGAGACGTATGTACTGCCACTAGTCACGTTACATATATATTAATCAAAATTATTGCATGACTTATGGAGACATAAACTCCAAAGAGTATAATTTATAATGCCTATCAAAGCATTAGAAAATGGTTTGCCTGCATCGAACTATCCATTTAGGGCTAGTGAAAATTCAGGTCCACGAAAATTTAGTTTTGAACAATTTGAACGACCAGACAAAGCAACCAGACTCGAACTCTATCTGAATACTTAATTCAGACAAATTTGTAGGACCGAAACCAACCTAGTTATTAGTTGTTCGAAATTACTTTCAAATTTTCAAACTTTTAATTTTCTTATTTCTTAAAGCCATAAAGCAGACTTTTAGTATCTCTTTACAATTTGATTTCCCACAAAGAATGAAATTACTTCAAATCAAATAGATGTACACATGGGTAGAAAATTTCCATCTACCAAATAAATCTAAACATGCTTAAAAAAAATCAAACATATCTAGACATATTGCATGTCTATTGCCTAGAAATTCTAAACAATAGATTTACATAACCATAGCAAAATAGAAAAAATGATTAAAAACATACAAGGAAACAATTCATTGAACCATTTTGAATGGAACCTTTCAAGAGGAGGCGGAGAACAAGAGGCAACCCACAATCCTTGGGCAGTAGTGGATGGTTCAAGTGGACAGAGAGCTACCATCATGGAAGAGTTGGCAATCATATCTGAAAACTACCAGTGGTAAATGGATGATGACAAAATGTTGCTAATAGTAGGTCGATCCGAGGAAGGACTAGCTTCAGTTTGTGTGATGGCCGTTGGCATAAATGTTAAAAGGGGATGATGGTGCTATTAGAGATAGAGAGTTCCAAATAAAAGGTTTTAGAGATAGAGAGTCAATGATAGATTAGAAGTTCCTAGGTTTTTTTTCTAATATAACCTTATATATGGGCCCCCATGCTGTTGTTTTCTCTTATAATTTTCAACTTGGGCTATGAATGAGGTCTTAACCCAAAACTAAAACAAATCTATGGAAAAAAAAAAAGAAATTCGGATCCAAATGAACATACCAAGAGCCAATTTCAAATTAAATTTGGACATGTCCAGTTGATCTTACTTAAAATTCAAACAAAAAAAAATATATACTTTTTTGGAGGGGGGTGGGTTGAAGATCTGATAAATTCGATGAAATTTTACCAGTCGTCTGGGGCTGTGACTTAGACTCTCTCACTCTCTCCTTTCCCCGGCCACATCTATACTAATACATAATACTAATCTTTTCATAAATACCTTTGCCTAAATTCTCATTAATTTGAAGTTTTTAGCCGTCTGATTTACATAATAATAAATTACATCTGTTGATTTTAACATGTCAATCACAAATAAATAAATCATTTTATATCAACTACCTACCCACGTACTACCCATGTACCTAGAACTTTCCACACACCTCTTTTCTTCTCTGTCTCCCCCTACCCCTCTATTACTACCCACGTACACACCTCTTTTCACCTCTCTCTCTCTCTCTCTCTCTCCCCTTGCCCCTCTATCTGCCCTCACCGTCCTAGAAAGCCAGTCTACTAAGCCAGTCTACTCTCTCTCCCCCCTGCCCGTCTATCTGTCCTTACCTACTCAGAAAGCCACCCTACTCCTCCCTGTTACTCTCTCTTCTTTATACTCACTACACATTACCCCAGTTGATCAGGGGGTGGTCATCATCATCGATCCTTCATCTCTCTATCCCTGTTTGTTCCGGTTCATCGCTTCTAGTGCTTCTTCAAACTACACAGAATAGCAAGAGCATCCAACACCCAAATTGAAAAAACCCCTAAAATTAAACCCAAAGCCCTTCAATGGAGGGCAAACATGATGGACCTCCAAATAGAGAGTTATACGCTTTGCTTCACATCCCCCCAGATGCTTCAACTGAAGATATTCGCAAAGCTTATTTCCAATGGGCTCAAGTTTACCATCCTAACAAATATCATGACCCCCAAGTACTCTCCACTCTTTCGCTTTATTGATTGTTCTGGTTTTCGCTTGTGGGTCGGAGATGATTTTTTTTAATTATTATTTTTTTTTATTTGATTGATATCTGGGGTTTATTGGGTTGGTGGGTTTTGCTCCAAATCTAATTTGTAAAAGACTAAAAGGTACATGGTTAGCCCTATATGGGTTTGATTTTGAGTTTTCCCCCCTCCCTTTTTCTTTATTTTCCTGTTTATCATACCCTGTTCTCGTGCTATCTTTTTTTATTTTGATTTTGATACTGTGGTGAAGGATGTTAATTTCGTGCTTTTTTTGTCATCAATGCTTCGATTTCTAGGGTTTTCCTCTTTGGGTTATGGGGTACAATGTTTTGGTGATTTCCAGATCCACAGTAGAACACACCCGATCTGTCAATCTCAGAAACATGCATGACCTGAACACTCCAGGCGCAAGTGCAGCAAAAGCAAACCTGAACACCAGCAAAATTGGGTGGAGACGGTGGCATGCATACAGCATATACAGAGCATAACAGAGGTAGTCGTTTCCCTTACAATTTCTTGAGTTTTTTGAAACAGATTTCCTATGTTGGTTGTAAATTATTCTAATTTTCTTCTTCTTCGTATCCTTGGTCTTCCAATTTTCTTTGAAGTTCCTTTTTTAAAGGATGTGGGTCTTCCAGGAAACTTATAGTTAATACGCGTTCTTCTTTGACGTTCCTGTTTTTTAAGTTGGTAGGTCTTAGAAAGGGTGCTTGATAGTTGATACGCGCGTGCAACTTGACAAGAATGCTCCCGGCGTAGGTCCATAAAATGTTGAAATAAGTATTGCATATGGTAGAGATTGCATGTTCGAGTCCCCTTAACATGGAACTATTTTTCAATTGATTTTTTTTCAAAATGGCAAGGTCACTCCATCGGTTTGGTGGGTCCAGATCAGTTACACAATCTCTGTTTCAATTTACTTTTAGTTTTCTCAAAAAAAAAATTAGTCAGTTCCAGATCAGTTGCACAATCTCTGTTTCAATTTACTTTTAATTTTTCCAAAAAAAATTAGTTAGTTCCAAATCAGATGCACAATCTCTGTTTCAATTTACTTATTTTTTCAAAAAAATAAAATTAGTTAGTTATAATATAGTTCCTACCTGCACAAGACCCCTACTTAGTTACAAACTTGTCGCCCACTTCTCGCCCACTCACTAACAACTTAGAAATTGCTCACTGCTCATATACTCCGCAACTGGCTTATCTCAGTCTCACATCTATCTCATAACCTCCTCTTCCATATCTTATATCATATGCAACTAATCAACTGAAATCTTGAATACATATTTCGTAAGCTTCTTGATCTTCATAGGCAAACATACTCAAATTGAAAAAAGCTTGCGACTTTTGATTTATGCATTGTTCATCAATTATACATAGATATGGTCAATTTATTCATAGTATGAGTTTTTGATTTTTTGATTTATACATATATATGTTAGGTATTGGTTTTGCCAGAATTGGTGGTGTACTCGCAGTAGGTTAATAATTTAAAAATTTATGGATCTTCCTTGGTTAATTTGTCAATTTTAGACATTGTATGATGTTTTCTATTTTCCTGTTGCAGGAGACATTGGAGCCGCTCTTCTGAAACCTGTATTTCAACCTTAATCTCCTCCAACGTTAGGTATTGGTCTTTTAGAATCCGTTGTATATTTGCACTAGGCTAATTATTGATGTAATTATCTATTGGGAGGGGTGTTTCGTAGATGCTTTTTGCTTCTAATGTTGATTATTTGTTTTGATCGATTCTGGGAATTCTTGACTCTAGGGTTTTTCTTGATTTTTTGACTTCCCCATAATTGGGATTGGTTCTTGCTCTGCACACTTGAGTCAACCAGTTCGCAGTAGTACACTGGATCAGAATAACCTTATCTGAAGTGTTGTAATGCTTCAATTTTGCATGGACATTAGATATTGTTTCATTTTTAAAATATGGCCCACAAAAACAAGCGGCTGGTATAACAACGTTATATAGTAAATTAATATGATAGTCTGAGAGTAGTACTGAGGTTATTGAAGTTGTTGTTGATGAGGGGTTCTTCTAGCCTAAGTTACCCAGTGATGAGCTTGATTTCTGTGTTCAGAAACTGTGGGGAATTATACAATTCATGCTTCTCCCAAATGGTGCTTGGGGAATTATACAACTCGTAGTTGTTGATGAAGGGTTCTTCTAGCCTACGTTGCCCAGTGATGAGCTTGATTTCTGTGTTCAGTAATTGTGGGGAATTATACAATTCATGCTTCTCCCAAATGGTGCTTGGGGAATTATACAACTCATACTGAGGTTTGTTGACGAAGCAGATTTCCTTTGATGATTTATTCTTGACTCCTAAGTATTGAAAATCTCATGTATACATGTTTCCAATACATTTATTTATACAATTTGTGCTTGGGGAAATGGTGTTGTTTTGAAGCTTACATACTCTTTCTCCCTCTCTTTCTATGTTACTCGCTCGCTAGCTAAACGGGCGTATGTCTCGAGTATAAGCAGTGATTTGTGCGCTTCTAATGCTTGATTTGTCTTTCCGAATTATTTTGAAGCCGGAAATTGATTTGCATATTAGTTTGCATGAATATAACCATCAATGTGTGGACTATTTGATTTCTAGAAGTTTTCGATTTCTATATCTCTTTCTCCTGGGTGTTGAAAATCTCATGTATACATCTTGATGATTATCTCACTCGGCAACCTGCTTTCACTGATTATTAAAAACTGCAACATAGTGTGGATAATGTGGAACTCAAATATTGAGTGATGTGATTTAAGTAGAATAATGCATCTGGATATATGGAAAGCAACACCTGTTTTTATATTAGTTTGTAGCAAATGTTGTGGTTTAGTACTTTAGTGTCAAATGATTAAATACTTTCTACAGTATTTGTAGATGGATCTTCTTTTAAATTCTTGGAAGGGACATTAGGAAAGCGTGAACTGTTATGCACATGCTAAGACTTTTGTTCACTTTGGGTTGAATTTAAAGTACCATTGTAGGGGATTTCGAGCAATGTCAGGGCATAACTATTAAGTGGTAGGGCAAGCACTAGAGGAAAAGTCAAATCCAATTTGATATTTGCTCGTGTGGGGAAGTCGATCATTCTTTTGGCTGTGTCTGGCTTAGAGCCTTAGTTGAATAGGCATGATCCGTTAGATTGCTTTGCAAGAGGCAATTTAAAATCGAAATACCGGATTGTTGTTTGTTGTATTTGAACAACATCCAAATGCAGCCTACCAAAGAGAGATTCCCCAACCCTATGTGTTAGATGCTACTTAGAGCACACAAATGGTGGTTGCTACAGAAGCATTAGATGCTAATTTGGACTCTTCTTATACCATATGCATTATTGTGATTAAATCCTTCACGTTAATATTACCAATAAAAAACAAAAAATTACTCACAACTCACAAAGAAGATCTTAGTGTTGGTTAATAAGATCCTTGAAAAAAAAAAGAACTAATTTATATGAAAAAAACTGTTTTACACCATAAATAGTTAAATACCACTTCATAGTTGATGCAGATTCTTTTTTTTGTTTTTGGTCCCCAACTTGGGATGTTAGTTCTAAATATACATACTTCAAAATTATTGACAAAAATTCCTGCCTATGATGAAATTCCACTGACCTTGGTCAAATATGAATCAACTCCTAATTGAAAATTAGTTCAAATATTTTGATTTTTGATAGGGATAGGAAAATCTTAACTTATAAAAAGTGATATAAAAAAAACTGTTCACTAATTTTATACCTAAGATATTATTAGAGTCTAAATTTCATATTAATATTACAAGGTTTGCATTGTTACAAGGTTTGCATTGTTTTCTTTGGGGGGGGGGATGTTGTTGTTTTTTCTATTACTAACGTTCACAAAGATCTATGTTGGCAAATATGTTTTTGATATTTGAAAATGTTGTTCATATTAATAAGCCAAAAAAAAAATTGAATTTACATGTTAATGCACAATATTCACTAGCAGTTAATTATGTTTTATCAATAATTTAAGATAAATTTATATCTATAATACATATACACATGCAAAAGTAATATTTGTACAATAATTCAACTAAAATTCTTTATGGTTAGATTAATAATGTCGTTGCCCAACTTGAGATCTCAGTGCTGAAAAAATTATCTTTGTTGTGTTCTGTTTTGTCTTTGACAAATGTATAAAATAAAATTTGTTTCCACACAGTCAACCCAACTTTAACATCACCATATCAAAACTCATATGTCATTTATGTCTAAGGGAAATTGAGGTAACTATGGTGACACATAAATGACAGAATTTGTTATCTCTGATGCTTTACATGTGCGGTACTTTGTACTTTAAATGAGAGTACATTCAGAATTTCCCCTGTTTTGGGTATAATTACATTTTCTATCTATAATGTGCACTAAGCCTTCATAACCTAAGCCCATACATCATAAGAGATATTGGATCAAATCATCCACCACATACCCAAACTATTCCACTATAATATGTTTGTTTTTTATTCTTAATTTATAGTCTACTCCCAATAAAGAATAAGCGAGCCATCTAATTTTCTTGCCTATTCTTCATTTGCAGTCTTTTCTCGCAGGCGTGCCCTTGATATTGATATTTGTTGAGGTTAGTTTGTTATATTACTGTATTCATTACGTTCGTGTATCTTTCTTTGATTATATTCCATTACTTTAAAATTTCCTTCTGGGAATAATATACACATATTGTTTGTTAATATTTTGGCTACTATTATTCACATATTTGTCACCAATGTATGAAGTATGGTATGTGTTATAAAAAAGATATCGATATTAACATGAAAACTTTCACTTGTCTATACAGATAACCCATTGTGTACATCTCCACATGAATTAAAACCAATATTTGATATACATACTATACTTACCTTTGGTTAAGATGGAAAACCCAAAAATCAACATTAAGAGAATAATAATTCCATGTACAAACATTACCACAATATTTACAATGTAAATAATATATGAACATAATTAGTAATTACTATACTTAATGTAAATGATATATGTATATAATTATTATACCATGTATTCGGTTACTACAAATTGTTTACTTACATTATTTATACTTACATATCAAGCAGCTTAAAAACACCCTTTATATTATCAAACTTTGTGACACTCCTACAATTCCTTCAATGAATAATAAGTCATTTGTGAAATAAGAGGCAATATTCTCAATATTTTTCATACTTCATTCCTAAATATTATATACACAAACCATAATGTACAACACAATGGAACCTAAAAGAGCATGAAATTGAGGAAACTTCTATACAAAATCATACTATAGGAGTCATATCTTTATATTATAAATGAGAAAATGTGTGAAGGATTGAGAGGCTCAAAACCCTCAAATGTCGGCCTAAGAGTGATTTGCGGAGTTTTATGAAATTTGGATCGTTTAGATTGGTCATCTCCAATTTTGAGCCATTGATAAAAAATATTTTATTTTAAAATTCTAAACATAGGCCCAATAACTTCCCCCTTCATGTGTCACCTTTTCTCTCTCATCAATCTTATCACCTCTCACAACCTCTCTCTCTCCCCGCTTTCACGTTACTCTCTCTTTCTCTCTCTCTTCAATTAATTCTCTCTCTCTCTTCACTTTCACGTTACTCTTTCGTTCTCTCTCTCTCTCTTCAATTATTTTCTTCCAGATATCAACTCTCCCTCACCTCTCCTCTCTCTTTGCATCCATAACTGCAAGATCTAATGTCTTTCTCCAATTCAAGGAGTTCTCTTCAGTTCTCTTTTCCCCTTCAATTATCTTCAATTGCGAATTCACGCTTCTTCTTTCGAAATTAGTTTCTTAATTTTCATGCCTATGGTACCATCCACGAATTTGTGGGGGTTTGATGTTAAGGGTTTTATTCGCCTAATTTGTATAAGCTTATAAGTTTTTTCAACTTATTTTAATTTTGGCTTAATATTTTCGGGTTTATGTGTACACTTTGAAGATCATGATTTAGTAACTATCCATATGTTTTAATCAATTCCATGGATGTATTTCGTTGGTGTAATTTTGGTCAAAGTTGTCGGCTTCATTGGTGTTTCAATCACTGAAGCAAGCGCTTTTGATCTAGGTAATGGTTATGTTTGGGTATTTGTTGTTGTTCTAGGAATGAATATGTGTAATTTTCAATTTTTGTATGTTCATGTTTATGACTTCTCCTCAATTTTGGAAATAAATTGTTAGTGGGTTGTGTGATCCAGACAATAGATGGCAAGAGGCGGCAATAATAGTAGTATGGAAAAGTTTTTGGGGTCTATAAAGAACACCAACACCATCAGCTTGGCTCAAATTAACATTGCTTATACGGTGTTTTGCTTTTTCACATCAGGACTTAGTAATTGTGGGCGTTTCCTGTGATTTTTTTCTTGCTTAACATGATTTTTAATGCTAATTTTTCTTCCGATTTGATGGAGCTTCTTAGGAGTTGATATAGCAATTGTCAAAGGCCACCAATCATGTTGAGTGCCTGGCGAAAGAGATGAGGTGTTCCTTGTATTTTGTGCTTAGAATTGAGCTATTTGTTGTATAACATATTATTCATCACTTCCTTTGGTACCATCTAAGTATTGTGTAATATAAAACATCTATTATACTTGTGAGTTTTGACATTGCTGAGTGTTGGGGTTATGCATTTGGTAGAGATATGGCATAGTGGTAAGATATGACACCTTCTCTATACTACATATTTCTTTGTGCTTCATCTTACCTCTTCTGTACTTCATATTGGTTTTTGCTATACTTCAACATTCTAGCCTTTCACGGATGTAAGTTGGCAGTCACAATCTTGAGGACGATCTAAGACGTTGAGCTTGAAATACATGAATAGGTTCAATTGGTACATGGCCATGGTTAGGGAGCTAATTCAATTATTTGGTTTATGTGATGTTGGTATGATGGAATACTTCTAGTTCTTTGACAAAAGTGTATCAAAGACTTCAGTCAAAGTGAAAAATTATAATCTTCATTTGCTAGATTGGTAGTTTGATCTTCCAGCTGTATTGTTTTGTTTCTCCTATCTACTTGTCTTATTACTATTTTGTAGTTAGGCCTCGACTTTTAATGGTTTTGGCTTATCTGATGATCCCAAAAAAACCTCCGCTGAGTAGTCATCTTCATTTGCTCCACAATTGTTCCCCGTTGTGTTCTCTATTCAGGATCCTAACTTGCCAATGGTTTTCCATTTGCCTTGTGTTGTCTACCCTGTGTATAGTTCTCGCATTCCACCTTAATAGTAATATTAGTTGCTTTATATATTTCTCTTATATCCTACCTTCAAACTATAGAATCTGATCTCACATATCATTCAATCATTTACGAGGTTTCATTTTCTCTTCATACAATGCAAATGGGATTTGTCAGATATGGATGTCATAACACTCCCTATGTTGTCCCCTTCAAATGAGGCATTCTTTGATCTTCTACACGTTATCAAATTTGCTATTTTATGGCAACATACTACTCCTAATTGAATTCAGTAAGCTTAATTTATATGAAAAAAAAGGACCACCTTTTACAACATTAAAACAACATACTAATTTATGCTTAAAGTTTATGTATATGAAACTAATTTTTATTATTTTATTATTTTAATAGTATATACCTATAAAATTTCTATTTCAACATATACCGTATAAAATACGGATTCAGATTAGTTTCACAAAATAGAAACAAAAAACCCAGCTGCAAAACCCAAAATTCCAGGTGCCCAAAAAAAGCGGAAAAAACAAAAAAGCAATAGCCGCAGGGGCATTTACGACCTCACAACTCTGGTTTTAGTTGCTATTATTTTTCCCTTTTTTTCCTCTCTTTCCCTGACACTAGAGAATACAACCCCCCCCCCCCCCCCCCCCCTATAATCGTTCTGCGAGTCGGTCATTATTATTTCGTCGCCATTTTTTATACCAACACAACACACGAACACTCCTGCTCCTCCTTCTTCCTTCCTCTCAATCCTCTCTCTCTCTCTCTCTCTCTTCAGTCTCCACTCAATCCCTTTGCAGTCGTGAAAATTTCCGCTCTTGTAATCTAACACCCAGATTTGCAACTTTCGAAGTAATCTAGCCTTTCTGAATTCCCATTTTGTTGTTCGTCTGCGAAATATGTTGATTTTGGAGAGATTTCCATTGCTATGATGTGATATCACATCACCAACAAGGAAACTGGCGAAGCTTTGATGGTCGTCTGCTATTTTGATTCACAATGTAATGCTCTCAAGTTTCTCTCCAGAATTTGTGTTCTTTTTCTCCTTCCAAGATTCTCTCTCTGTCTTCTACGTTCGGATTTGGGATCTTAGCGGTTGATGAGAAGATAAGATCGTTTAATTTTGCTACTGATCTGTTCAATTTATGTTTATCTAAAGAAATTTTCTGAGCGATTTTTTTAATGTTAAAAAGCAGTTGAATTTCTGTCTTGAAGAAAGTTTGGTCTTCATTTCCATGGATTTTTGTTGAAAATAAATGTCATCGGTTGAGATTTTGAGGTTCATTGAAAACTCGATGGTTCCTCTAATTTGTTTGGAAGATAATTTTGAGCAGAAGTTTTCATCTTGAGAGTTGGCAGTTTTTGATTTCTTCAAAATAAAAATGCTACTACGTAAGAGTAGTAGATTTTTTGACTTCAACTGAAATGCAAGAATTCGGGATCCATATCTCACGATTTCAAAGCAATGGAGCTCAGAAATTATTACAGAAACCCTAAATGTACAAAGTTCACCCAACTTGTCTCGATCTTCTGTTTCAATCTTCTCAGCAGATCTTGCAGTTTCTGATGAGAAGCCCAAAACCCAGATCTCAGATTACACAAATTCATCCAACTCTTCATACTTTAAGTTGATTATTAACATTGGTCTGCTCTGTTTCTTAATAGGTACCAAACAATGAGCCCAGATAATCTCCCCTCAAGCAGTGTCAGAAAATCCAACACTCATTTCAAATCAAGCAAAGAAGATCAAAATTGCCCAGAAAACGGCAGAATCAGCACTTCAACACAACATCCACATCCACATCCACCATCTCAACAACATCAAGAACAGCATCAAATTGGGCATAACATTAGCACCCACATCTCAAGTTCCATCCACAGCCACGAAAGCGGTAGTCCTAGCCGTGACGTGCTGCTTCAATGGGGTCAGAGAAAGAGATCGAGGTGCTCAAGAACTGAGGGCAGATCCATGGCAGAAAAGCATCAATCAGCCATTGCAATGCCACCTCCCCTTCATCCTCCTTCTGTTGCTTCTACTTCCAGCAACAATGGCAGCAGAAGTGGGGGAACCACTAGGGATAGGCCTAATGGTTTGCTCTATGCGAAAGATGGTCATGGCTTCCTCCCTTCCAAGAACAGGTAATAATTTTGCTCTATGCGAAAGATGGTCATGACTGTTCTGATTTCTAAATCATGAGCATGGCTGTGTTTCCCCTGTTCATTTCTCTGGGGTTTTTTTTTTTCTTTTTCTGATGCTGCTAATTTCTGGATCTGAGAATCTGGTTTGTTGAGCAAGAAAAACTAATTTTTCTCACCCATTTTTACCCATATGCCCTCCAGATGGGAAAGAATTTATTTGTTCCAGTCAATTCTTGTTTGGGGTTTATTATATAAGCTTTTTCGTGTTCCTCTCTCTCCTCCAATACCAAGTATCTCATGTGCCTTCACTACTGATTCACGTTTGGGAACTTGTTCAGCTGATAAGGTTTGGCCATTGCCATCTTTTTAATTTTTCTTTTTTTTAATTTTTTTGGGTGGTTTACTTACATAAAAGTAAAATTGAATCCTGATTAGGTCATAAATCATGACTTTCTGAATCACCCACTTTGTCTTCTCTACTTTCTTTCGCTTCACTCAAATTTGTTCAGAGAATTTGCCAGAGTCGGCCTCCGTATAGATACTTTATTCAGCAGGATTCACACTAAGAGTTATTATTGGTTACTCTACTTTGTTCCGTTTTCAGTTTTGAACTCTTCATGTATTGATATTGATTCAATTTGTTTCCTTTTTCTATTAGAAGCTTAGCCGATCAAATGGGTTGTACAAACGGAGCATCGCCATCAAGAAATGGAATTGGAAGTAGCCGCGGGATCTCTAGATCTAGTATTGGCAAGCGATCGCCGTCATGTTTAGAGAAGAACGATAACAAAGTATCTGGATCTGGGTCTATTAGGAAGGTGAAGTCTGATGATTCATTAGGGAATGGAAATCATCATCATCATCATCATCATCATCAGGTTGAATTAGCTGAGCAAGAGAACAATAATGGCGGACATCATCATCATCATCATCAAGGAATCACCATGGCTCGTTCACCGGTGGCTGAAGCTGAGAAGGGTAATGGTGAAGTGGTTGAATGGCCAAGGATCTACATCTCACTTTCAAGGAAGGAGAAGGAAGATGATTTTTATGCTATGAAGGGCACTAAGCTCCCCCACAGGCCCAAGAAGAGGGCTAAAGCGGTTGACAGGGCCCTCCAGGTAATATTAATTAACCACTAAATAAAACAATTATTTGTGTCCTTTTTTTATTTTTTTGAAAAACAGGGAAATTTATTACATAAATGGGTATGGTTGGATTTTTTAGGGTTTGTATTTTGTACTTTTGTGGGGGGTGTGAGAGTAGTTTAGAGACTAGGACAGCTCATAAATTGCCTCATTGTTTATTATTTACTTAGGAGGAAGCTGTTACATGTACCTTGCTTAGGCCGGACTTTATGATTGTGTTTGGATTTGGAAAATATTTGATTAGGTATGGATTTTTTTTTTTCCTTTCCAAAGTTGCTTTGTAATTAAGTTTGAATTTATTTCGGTTTGGTTTTGTGGGTGCAGTATTGTTTTCCAGGGCTTTGGCTATCGGACTTGACAAGGGCAAGGTATGAAGTCAGAGAGAGAAAGAGTGCGAAGAAGGTAATATATGCTTATCTTTCTTTTATTTATTTCATTCATTAATAGTCAGCTCACTTTATCCGTGACCCTTGGCTCATAAATAAAAATCAAAAACTGGGAACATTTTATCTGCCAAAATTAATTTAATTTAAAAATTAGAAGAATATCCGTATTGCCGGTTTGAATTTGGATTTAGGGGAACTCCGTCGGTCGATAAAGACTAATATACCCTTTCACGGTTGCAGATAATTTAAAAAAAAAAGATAAAGAAAGGGACTTGTTCGACGCTTCGACGTTCTCATCCCTTTTTTTTATCCTTTCCGTGTTTTCCTTTGTGAAGATGATCGAAGGGTAGGCATTTGGGCCACTGAGCACTACTGTTTTAGTCTTTTGGGCTGGCTTCTTTTGAATAAACCCTAGGTAATACTGGATCAATATTTCCAATTTAGTAAATTAGGGACAAAAATAGAGGTTAATAAGTTCAACTGATAAAGTATTTAAAAATTGTGAAAAGAGAAAATTGGTTTGAGTTTCTGTTATGTTTCTCTCTCTCTCTCTTTTTTTGGCTGAGCGCCCATGTTCTATTTCTACACAAGACAAAAAGAGTTCCTTTTTAAGCTTGTATTGAATTAGCTTTTTTTAGGGATGAACAGCTACTAATTCAATCTACTGTATAGTCTGTGTTTTATAATTACTAGTTTGTGTCAGTGCTTTTAATTTTAAAAAGCAATTTATAAAAGAAAGATAATTTGATAATAGAGAAGTTTGAATTTTTTTTTAACAAAAACACATAATAGTTGTAAAAAAATGTAAAATTTTTACTTAAATGGTTAATTAAATGGACAATCTGTATTCAGAAATCTATACATTGTTTGGATTTTATGTTTTCAATCTTAATTAACTCTAAATCTTATAATCAATAAAACCATATATATATATATATTTTTCTTTCAGTCTGCATCAAATTTATTTTTTTTTTAAAATTCTTTTTTGTTAAAATTATATCAAACTGATCTTCTTTTTTTTCTTAATGAAGTAATTGAGTTGATAATTTTTTTTATAGAAATTGAGTTAAGAATTATAAGAAATGATTTTAGAAACACAAAATTATAATATGAGTGAAAATGATCTAGATTTCCTACCATGTAAAAAAACTAATAACAATAATAATTCTATTGTTTCCCTCTAGTGTTTTTACTTTGGGTGTCTCATCTGGTTATTTTCACCGTTGTGTGTGTACAAATTGTGTAGTCTTCACTACATAATTTGGATATACAAATTATGCGGTCTTTCAACCAAAAAAAATAAATAAATTATGTAGTCTTCACATTTATTTTCAATTGCTGTGCTATTGTAATATCCCGCAAATTTCTCATGTTTTTTAAAATATGAATATCTTGTTCCTTAGTTTGTTTCTTTAAAAGATTGCAAGTTGTATGAGGAGGACAAACAAAATTATACACAAAAACTTGTGAATACAACAAAAAAAATAGAACCCTATAATTATTTGGTTGTACTTTCTGCATCCACCACAAAAGAAGTAGGAAGAGATTAAAAGCAAAGAACAACTTGTTAAATAATTAGAAGAAAAAATAGATACTAAGGATTATGTTTATTCTACTAATAATAGTATTATGAACACAATACATACTTGATCGAAAATATTATACCGCATAGAAGGATATTAAAACTTATTTAAAATATGACACGAACGTAAGGTAGAGAAATAAAGAATGAAACTAATTTTGCTAAAATTTTGAAGAAGATAATACAATAAGAAAAGGGGTGGATGAGGCAATCATAACAACAATTACGTAAGAATCAAAATCTACAATATATTACCCAAAATATTAACCTCAACAAGATTAGAACACACATCTTCATTCAGTATTACTTTATACAAAAATCATAATAATTTAGTTGCTATTTAAAAGATTAGAAAAATAAAGCAAACAAAACTACATATATGCAAAATGTATTTGATGAGAAAGGAAAAGCTATTGATTCATTCATAAACATAAAATATAGATTTGAACATTTTTAATTAAATGAACAACAAAAAAAGTTGATTTATAAATAGTAATCTGACTACTAAAATAATATGTCAACACCCTAATTTGATATAGGATGTGCTATTCTCAAAATACTGATCTCATATCAAGATAGATAAATTTCACATTAGTTTCCACCAAAACTTACAATAAAAATTAATATATGAGACTCTTCCTTTGCAAACCTAAAAGCCTTTAGCTTCACTCAAATGTATATCATTGCGTAAAAATATTTGAAACTATGTATTTGTGAATATAGATAGTGAGAATAATGTACATATTTATAATATGTCTTGTTGGCAAAAATAGGTAAAATAAACAAATAAAAATATTAAAGAATAACAAAATTATTAAAGTAACGATAAAATCGAAACACTAAGTCTGATGATGTGGAAGGGTGCCAAGATGATCAGCTCCATTACATTTAAATACATCTTTAGAAACAAAGTTAATAAAGTATCAATGTCGAAACCTTTTATCCATTTCATTAAAAGTTCTGCAAGCTTTGTATCTCATGGAATGAAAGTTGGAACAAATATATGTCCTGAAAAAAATCAAATAACATATCGCGAAAAATTTTAGTGGAAAGAATTAAAATGAAACCTATTACATTGAACCAAAAACAAATAAAAGAACAATCAACTATACTTTATTAGAAAAATCATTTTCACTGTCTGAAACTCTAATTTCATCAATCCATCCATAATGTCGTATCACTAAGGTTCTCTTCTTTTCAGTGGAAAATGATGGATGTGAGATGAGTGAGCGTGAGAAGGGGGAATGAGTGGGTGAGAGTTGGTAAGAGTGGTATTTTTTTTAAATGTGGGAAAGGGGGGAAGGAGTGGGTGAGAGTTGATAGGAGTTGAAAAGAGTTAAGGAGTTGAGTGAAGGAGTGTGGGAAAGGGGGGGAAAGAGTGACTGAAAATGGGAAGGAGTGGTATTTTTGTTTAAGTGTAGGAAAGAGTGGAGTGAGTGAGAGTGGGCAGGAGTTGAAAGAAGTTAAATTAAGTTGGGGAGTTGAATGAAGGAATGGGGGAAAGGGGGGGAAGGAGCGGATGAGAATGAGAAGGAGTGGTATTTTTGTTTAAATTTGAGAAAGAGTGGGAAGGGAGGAAGGGAGGGGGGGGGAAGGAGTGGGTGGGTGTGAGAAGGAGTCGGTTGAGTTTATTAAACCACGAAAAGAATGGGGCCTAAGTCCAGTTCACCACCAGTAATTATCAATCTTCTCCATCTTAACCTTGTTCCGCTATACAATTTTCATCATGCTCAAGGACAATTCGGTTATAGGGTCGGCGATTGGAATATATATATATGTATTTTTATACATGTGTATATATATATATATATATACTTCATTGATGAAATGTAGTTTTTTTTTTTATAAAAAAAATGTAGAATAAAAGTTTATGATCATATGATGTACTTTACATACCGTATGTAAATATAAATTAATGATTCAAGTTATGACATACTAAGATTGCTAATTAATTTTGATCCGCTCCAAAAAAATGATAATGAAATATAATTTTTTTTTATTTTTCCTACTGGAAACCGTCCTCCATATCCACATCTTTCCGATCCTCTCTTCGCAGGAATATAATTGTAGATGATTATTGACGATAGAGAGGGTGACTTGAGAAAGTGGGGAAATGAGGGGATATTAATTTGTGAATTTTTATGAATTTTAAAATTTAAAACCAAATTAACTTCTAACTATTTTGAGTATTTTGACGGAATTAATGAGAAGTTTGGATTGAGGGAGTGAAGTATTCTTAGACTGTCATTCATTTTTACACTTATCTTATAAAGATGTATATATTCTTTTACTATATCCGTAACGTTGATAAGATTAACTTTTGCTTTTTATTAAAAACCTTACATTGCAAGGGCATTGACCACAGTAGTAATAAATGAAAGAATGAAAGAATGGTATTAATAAATGAAAGAATAAGTATGTGGAGAGAATTAGTTCAACCCTTATTAACAAGTTTCATAGTAAATCTATTTTATTTCACGCTTTTCCTCAAGTTATAGACAAACTGCTTTTTATTAAAAACCTTACATCGCAAGGGCATTGACCATAGTATTAATAAATGAAAGAATAAGTATGTGGAGAGAATTAGTTCAACCCTTATTAGTAAGTTTCATAGTAAATTTATTTTATTTCACGCTTTTCTTCAAGCTATAGACAAACAGAAATAGGGAGAAAAAATTGAAGAGTAAAAAACCAAATGAGGGGCAGAGAAGCAACTCTTCTATCAGAGCCAGGTTTCGATCTTGGGATCTGTTCGGAAAAAAAAAATAAAATTGAAGAGCAAAAAACAGAGGGCAGGGAAGCAACTTTTCTATCAGATTCAGTTTTCAATCCTGGGACCTGTGAGACCTGTGGATTTTTATGAATTTTAAAATTTAAAATCAAATTAATTTTTAACTGTTTTGAGTATTTTGATGAAATTAATGAGAAGCTTAGATTTAGGGAGGAAAACATTCTTAGGCTACCATTTATTTTTGCATTTGTATTATAAAGATTAACTAGTACTTTAACCGGCCAAATGTGCTGATTCACATCAAACTTGTTGATTTCCGCCCCAAAAATGCACAGATGTCCTTGGTTAGGACCCTAGGAGTTGGCTTTGTTTCGATAACTTTCTCCCTAATCATCCCAAAACATTATCTCCAGACCTGGGGAGGTTTTCAGTTTAATACTGCCTTACACCAACAGTATGCTAAAGGCTCTGAATCAAACTTGTTTTCATGGAAACACGCACCCCTTGTTTAAAAAATTTGATTGATAGTACCATTTGCATTCTCAGGAAGCAGAGGCCGAATAACACACCGAAATTGTTGACTCTGTATGAAATGAATTCTTTGTTTATTCACAATAACCCGCTAGCCTGGCCTGCCTGCCCTACTCTCTGTTTACAGCACAACCGTCCATTGTTGCCTTTTGATCGTATAGCCCTTCCATTTCTGCTTATTTGCCATGTTCAATTGTTCATTTCATGTGAGCTAATTTTGAAAGCTTTTTAAAGATTTCTAAAATTTAAGTAGAGTTGAGAGTAAGGATTCAAAATGCGATTTTGGTTTCAGTTGTGGGGCTCTGGGAGCCGAAACCTCAAATCCTACCCTAATGGACTCCCATTTAGGTGAGGTGGGTGTTGGAAAATGTTGTATTGAAACTGATCTTTCATTTCACTCAAACTTCTGTTGCCCCTCCATTGTAGCATTTCTTGTACTTCATGTTGATGGATCATGACATATTTTGCAGCCAAAGCGAAGGGGGTTAAAAGGACTCGAGAGTATGGACAGCGAATCTGAGTAGCAAGACCCAAATGTCATCCTTGATGACCTTGCCTTGAGGCAAAACCGTCGGACCCCTTATGGAATACAGGAATGCGTTTGTAATCTATGATCAAGGAACCATAGCTTTTGCACAATTGCACTCAGTACCAGGACTTTGCCTTAACGCAAAGCGGAGGTTGATTTTGTGGGGACTGGATTGTATTTTGTTGTGGGGTTCTTAGGGTTGACCCAGCTGCTTAATTATGTGGGCTAGTTTTCCACTCATTTGAGAAGAAAAGGAAAGATGTGGTTTCTTTCCTAATCAGTGTACAGATCTTAAAGTTGGAGAAATGTGAAGATTGCTTTTCGTCAACATGTGCAATTCATGTACAATTCGTACCAGTGGCTCATTGTCCCTTTTGTTTTTTGGCTTAGCAACAAAAGCTGAACCTGCAATAACGTGTACTAGCAGAACATGTCAAGTTAAAACTTCTAAACATAAAAAGATAGGGTAGATTATAATCAATTTAGGGCTGGCGCTGTTAAAATTTGAAGTGAGGCCTTTTTTGGAACTCATTGCAACTTTTTCCGGTTTTCTGACAATCTTTCTTATAGCTACTTCAAGTGTCTTACAAATTCTTTGACTATTTCCAACTCCTTTTCACTTCCAACTCCTTTCCAAATGAAAGGAACAAGAGAATAATTCATGGTGCATCATTTTCTCCCTGTTAGAAGAAACTCAACCACTTGTTTCAAAGAAGGGAATAATTCATGGTGCATCAATTGGACAATGTTCAAACCAACTATGAGGCTTCACCAAGACGTATGATGCAACAAACATTATGGTTTTTTGGTTTTGATTCAAATGTGGTAGGAGAAAATAGAAAATCTGTATAATGGTTAAAGAAATTGCCAATGACTATCTCTTTCACTTTAGACTTTATTGCAATCTCCTTGTAATCTTGAAAACCTCGTCTGACTTGTACGTCTCCAAGTGCTTCAAGCCTTCAAGTATTGCTTTAGTGGCTTAGTGCGGGCATTGAGCTCTAGATGTCCGTCATGTGCGTCTTGCTATAAATTCAATTGAAGAATAGTCTCCTGATGAGGAGCGTCAATCTCTTATTTTTTCTTCAATAACACGCTTACTCAATTGTTGTTCGCTAGTTTTAGCGTGCTTACTAAGGGATGATTCTTGTTCTCTGCCTAAGTATCCCATTAAGGCCATTAATATTCTTTTCAAGCTTGCCCAAAATAGCATCGATATGGCAATGCTAAAGATTATCACACTTAATGGCTTGAATCATGTTGGTCCCAACTGTAAGGTCACGAGAGTAAATAGGACAACAACTAGGACGACAATTTAAAAAAAAAATTCAAACATTCAATTTTGGCTCTAACAATAAATAGTGCATCTCAGTAAAGATGAAATCAGGGACTTCTACGACTCTAAACAACATTATGAAGTGTAGTAATAAAGCAACGTAGAGTCATAGTTATTAAAGCATAAGTGTGTGTGAGAGAGAGGCTTGTAGGAGCTAAAAATATTTATGTGTCATACCAAAAATAAAATAAAATAAATTATTTGAGTCAACCCTTTTAATTAATTTAATTAGGGCCAAAAGACTATCAAGTCGAAGCCCAAATGACTCCCAAGTCAAGTCAACACCCAACTCCAAGCCCAAATCAAGGCTCAAGCGATTTCCACGTCAAGTCATAGCCCAAGTCAAAACAATTTCCAAGTGAAGGCGCAGTCAAAACTAAGTCAAGGTCAAGGTCAAGGTCAAAGTCTAAGTCGACTCTCAAGTCAAAGGTCAAAGCCTAAACAGACTATCAAGTCAAAGGTCAAATGACTCTTAAGTTAAGATCCGATCAAAGCCCGACTCGACTTCCAAGTCAATGTTCGGCCCAAGCCTAAGAGATTCCCATGTCAAAGTCAAAGTCAAAGTAAATAACTCCTAAGTCAAATCGATATAAGATGAGACCTGATGAAAGGCCCAAAATGAGATCAAAGCCCATCTTGACTTTCAAGGGGGAGGGGAAAGTTTTTCTATAAACAGACCCCTACCCCCTTGATTCAAAGGTTGAAAAATTGAAAGAAATCACCAACACTCAAACATTCTCTCTGTGAAGGAAGATAATAAACGCGTGCGCCATCCTCCCTCGAAGACCAAGTTTCATCTTGATTGTGATTAAGCCTTTAAGGCCCTCTCTCAAGGTAAAACTCATGCAAACTCATTCAAAGGAGATCGAATCAGAGGATTATACTCATGGTATTCAATAGAGATTGCACCAATATTAAAATTAATACAAAGATTCAATCTTGTACCCAAATTTTCGTCTAATTTATTTTAGTCTTGAAATTTGTGTTTACAAATTTTTGGCATGCCCGGTGGGACATCTCTACCTCTGATCTCTTTCTCCTAAGGATCAAGACTTTCAAGTCTCAAGAACTTCCTCTTCAAAGAAGATATGGCCACGAAAAACGTCGCGTGTCAAGCTTCAAAGAAGAAGAGCATGGGGATATCTCTCTCCTAGATCCTGTGACGCGATCGTCACTTCTAGCAGGCGAGCTCACATAATGGAGACAAGGAGCATGGCAAAGGCTGCTGTACTGATCATCGCTGGGCAAACGGTGCCACCCTCATCCAAACTCCAAGGCTTGAGGACGCAACAAAAGGCTTCATCTTGGATGGGTGAAACTCAAAACCTCCAACTTTAATCTCCTATATGCGAGGTTGAAGATTACTACAGCAGTAACTCTTCTTCGCCCTTACTGAAGGGGGTGCGCTTGTTAGAAACTAAAGCTGAGTCCTCCAAAACTGTTATCATGCCAACTAAAGATGAATCCACTGAAAGGCGCATTTGGAGTCACATATGGGAAGTACCTAGGCTTTTTCGTCTGACATAGAGGCATCGAAATTGATCAAGCTAAGATAAAAGTAATTTGAGACATGCCCCCACCAAAGAACCTCAAAGAGCTTTGAGGATTGCAAGGACGTTTAGTGTATATCAGAAGGTTCATCTCAAAAATGGCTGGTCACTGTCACCCTTTCAGCCACCTCATGAATAAGAGAACACCTTTTGAATGGGATGACTCATGTCAAAAGGCTTTTAGTAGCATCAAAAAGTACTTGTCAAGCCCTCCGGTATTAGGGGCACCTGTTTCTGGTAAGCCCCTCATACTTTACATCGCAACACAAGAACGTTCTCTTGGAGCATTATGTGCCCAAGAAAACTCTGAAGGCAAGGAAATGACTCTCTATTACCTGATTCGAACATTGATTGGGGTTGAACTTAATTACTCACCAATTAAAAAGATGTGCCTGGCTCTCATATTTGCTATTCAAAAGTTGAGACATTACATGCAGGCCCATATTGTGCATGTTATCTCTAAGGCTAACCCAATTAAGTACATCTTGACAAGACCAGTTCTGAATGGATAGCTTGCGAAGTGGGCGGTTATCCTAGAACATTATGATTTGGTTTGTATACAACAAAAGTCATTAAAGGCCAAGCGTTGACTGCTTAGCAGACCATCCAGTTCCTGATAATTTGGAACTAAGTGATGACCTTCCTGAGGAGGAGGTATTCAGTGTCAATGTCCTCCCACCTTTGGAAATGTACTTTGATGGTACTACTAGACGTGATGGGGCAGGAGGAAGAGTTGTACTAGTCTCTCCTAAAAAGCACATTCTGCCATATTCATTCGCGCTGGCCCAACCGTGATCTAACAACATGGCCGAGTAGCAAGCACTCATACTAGGCCTTCAAATGGTAATCAAGATAGGTATTAAAGATCTTGATGTCTACGGTGACTCACAGTTGGTCATCAACTAACTCCTAAAAGAACTTGGGGTGAAAAAGGATGATCTTATCCCGTACCACAAGCATGCATTATGACTGTTGGATAGGCTAGAAATTGTAAAGCTAGAACATATCCCTAGGGGTGCCAACAAGATGGCTGACGCGCTTGCGAACCTTGCAGCCACTTTAGCCCTGGGGGCAGAAAAGAACATTAATGTTCCAGTTTGCGGGTAATGGGTTGTTACACCGCTTGATGATAATGGTGAAGAAGAGGTCAAAGTAGTCTCTGCTTGCGTGGTAGATAAGGAAGGTTGGTGCCAGCTACTTATTGACTACATGAAGCACAGAAAGGTACCAAGTGATGTGAGGCACAAGACAGAAATTCAACGAAGAGCCTCACGCTTCCTATATTACAAAGGAACATTGTACCGATGCTCTTTCCTCGGTCTCTGGCTCCAATGTCTGGATGAGGAAGAAGGGAAACGGGTAATGGAAGAAACACATGTCGACGTGTGTGACGAGCATCAATCGGGACCTAAGTTACACGACTGCAACAAAAGAATGGGCCATTACTAGCCCACCATGGTGTGATTGTAGTGACTATGCAAAAAGGTGTGATGCATGTCAATTTCATGCAAACTTCATTCACCAGCCTCTAAAGCCACTCCATCCAACCGTAGCATCTTTGCGATTTGAGGCCTGGGGACTTGATGTTGTAGGACCCCTTGATCCTAAGTCTTCTGCTGGTCATGTATACATTTTAGCTGCCACTGACTATTTCTCTAAATGGGTAGAGGCGGTTGCATTAAAGGAAGTTAAAAAGGAGAATGTTGTCGACTTCATTCGAACACACATCATTTATCGATATGGTGTGCCTCAATACATTATCACAGACAATGGCAAATCGTTCGTAAACAAATTAATGACTAATTTTTGTTAGAAATTCAAGCTTTCCCAGCATAAGTCGTCAATGTACCATACCCTTGTAAATGGACTAGCTGAAGCTTTCAACAACACATTGTGCAACTTGCTAAAGACGATGGTCTCGAAATCCAAGAGAGATTGACATGAGAGGCTGGGGAAGGCTCTTTGGGCATATTGAACCACGTATAGGATGCTAACACGCTCAACCCCTTACGCACTAGTATACAGAGTAGAAGTCGTCCTGCCATTGGAAATTCAAATCCTGTCATTGCACATTGCTATCCAAGAGGGTTTGAGTGAGGATGAAAACCATCAGCTTTGTTCAGCAGAATTGGAAGCGCTCGATGAGAAAAAACTCCAAGCCCAACAGAAGCTAGAATGTTATCAGGCCCGTCTAGCTTGAGCATTCAACAAAAAGGTGTAGCTGCGTTCGTTCCAAGTTAGGATCAGGTGCTTTCATTGAAGAGGCTAATCGTCATGACCATAAGACAGGAAACAAATTCACTCCAAAATGGGAAGGACCCTATGTTGTCCGTGAGGTATACTCAAATAGTGCCTACAAGATAGTAGATGAACAAGGGGTTTGGATCGGACTAATAAAGGGCAAGTTCTTGAAGCGTTGTTTCCCTTGGGAAAATGCTGAACTAGCTGCTGAATATGAGCTTAAACTGTTCACACACTCACCACAAAAAAAGTGCCTTCCAAACAAGAGCATAAACTGTTCACACACATTTTTTTTAAAAAAAAGAACTCCCAAATAAGAGCCTAAACTATTCACCCAAAACCAAAGCAAAACAAAATAGTTGTACTACTCCTGGCCGGCAAGAGTATAAACTGTGAACGGCAAAATAAATGATCAAAGCATACTTTGTTGAAATACATGATGACTTGATCTTGTCGGAAATTGCAAATCCCATCAGTGCTTAGATAGCTTGGCAAACGAATCACCAAGTGCAGTCAAACACAATACAAAAGAGAGAGAGAGAGAGAAAAGCGGGGGCATGAAAGAAAGGCGATCAAAGACATCGGCTTTCAGTCGCCGAGTTGCTCCTCGCTACCCGTACCACTCTTTGGCGTGTACGTTCCTGTTTTAGGTCGTAAAAGGTCTAATGGTGAACTGCGTTCTGAAGTGGTTCTTCAAGTCTTCATACCACTTTTTGGCATGTACGTTCCTATTTTATGCCCCAAAAGACCTTAACGGTAAAACACATTTGCAAGTGGTTCTTCAAATTTTCATACCACTTTTTGGTGGGTACGTTCCCATTTTAGGCCTCAAAAGGCCTAACGGTAAAATGCGTTGGCAATTTTCAAGTCTTCGCACCACTTTGGCGTGTGGGTTTTCGTTTTAGGCCCCAAAAAAACCTAACGGTAAACTGCGTTTGCAAGTGGGATTTCAAGTGGTTTGCCCACTTGCGTAAGTGGTTGCACAAATGCAACCAAAACAAAAAAAAAATGAAGAGTCTTGGCATACAAAAACCGCACAAGAGACAAACAACTGCGATCTTTCAACAAGTAAGCATGACGTCGCAGCGACAAAAAAATGTGATCTTTCAACAGGTAAGCAAGACGTTGTAGCAACAAAAAAATGCAATCTTTCAACAAGTAAGCATGATGTTGCGTCGACAAAAAATGCAACCTTTCAACAAATAGGCATGACGTTGCCACGACAAAAAATGCGACCACAAATGAGCATGATGTTGCGATTCCACAAGCAAGTATGAAGGTCTTTTAGTGTATACCATCAATGAAAGCATCAGCAAGACATGTGAGGACCTTTCAACATAATAAAGTTGGTTCCTTCAGGTTTTATTTGGAACAAAGTCACCACCTTTATTGCTCATGGTTATCAAAACAAACGGTAAGCCTTTCAAAGCACAATATTGCAAGTTCCAAAGAGCCAAACAATGAAATACAACAAAGGAAAGGCGTAACACACTCTTTCTCCTCAATCTACCCAATCCCAAAACAAAAAAAAAAGAGTATGATCTTTTCTTTGTTCTTCCTCCTCTTCATCTTCTTCATTGTGCTTGGTTGTAACAAACCATACAAACCACACACCCAAAATGCTCAACAATTAAAAAAAATAAAAGAGGATCCAACATGAGATATTGAGATAAGCCAGGCTTAACTGCTAGATTATGGATCCTTCCCATGGATGTTTTCATATGCCAAATTCAAGCTCCGGAGAAACTTGTATGTAAAACAAACTACTAAAGTTGTCTATGCTGCCCCAGATAGCTTCATTACTCAAATCCAAGTCAATCACTTGGCCATTTGAGTAGTTGCATTTGACACATCTCTATTGACAACAATAAAAAAAAGGAAGAGGCCAAAGTCATCACCTTTTTATGGTGGTTGTGCATGGGACGCTCGTTGGTAATGTAAAATGGCCACTTAGTTGCTTCAACTTATTCAAAGGAGGAAGAGAAGAAAGGTGTGTCAAGCACACAAATGGCAATGCTTTAAATGGAGTAAAGATTGTGTCTTTCACATGAGAAAAAGGGGAGAAAGGAGTGAGAAAGTGGTACCTTTGATTACCACAAGAACTGAAAATGGTGGTGCAAAGATCAAACTTTGAAGGGAATTATACCCACTGTGAACCAATAGTAGCAGTAGCAAAAATAAAAATAAAAACGAGAGTTTCAGTCTTTGTTGTGTTGATTGAAGAAATGAAGAAGGTAATATTGCAACTGGAAAGAGGAGTGAGGATGGTTGTGCAATCACATGAGGGAGACGTGTAGCATAAGTGAAGCAAGGCCTAATGAAATAAGAAAAGGAACAGGTCCAGCAAAGGAGGAGGAGATCGATCCAGGACCACAAGAGAAGAAAAGAAAAAAAGAAGAAGGAAACAGCGTTTGGGCTGGCCCGTGAAAGAAGGAACTGGGTCATGTGCGCTTCATGTGCCACTCAAGTGGAACAAACTGGGCTCTGGGCTGGGGAAGTGAAGGTCGGGCTTAGCAAAAAGCAAACAGGTCCACACAAATTTTTAAAAAAAAGAAGGAAAAGGGAAGCAAAACTAGGCTAGCCCACGCAAGGAGACATGGGAAGGAAAAGAAAAGAAGAAAAAGAAACCTGAAGCCGGGCCAAGCCCACGAGAAAAGCAACAAACAGGACAGATGGACCGGGCAGCAAAGCTGGCCATACCATGATTTGTTCGTGCTTCTACTTGATCCAATCCCAATACCCCAATTCTTTGACCCAAAAGAAATGTGTTCATTTGTTCAAATTTTCATACAAAATCAACAAAAACATATTGAAAGTATTCGTCATGAACAAATGTTAGATAAAAAAAATCGAGACGTCAACCACGCTCAAACGACACGTCTCGTATGTGACTTTGTCTTGAGGGGGCAATTTGTAGGCACTAAAAATATTTATGTGCCGTACCAAAAATAAGATAAAATAAATTATTTGGGCCAACCCTTTAATTAATTTAGTCAGGGCTAGAAGACTCTCAAGTCGAAGCCCAAATGACTCCCTAGTCAAGTCAACACCCAAGTTAACACCCAAGTCAAAGCCCAAATCGAGGTTCAAATGACTTACAAGTCAAGTCATGACCCAAGTCAGAATGACTTATAAGCTAAGGCGCGATCGAAACCAAGTCTAGGTCAAAGTCAAAGGCCAAAGCTTAAGCCGACTTCCAAGTTAAAGATCAAAGCCTAAATCGACTCCAAAGTTAAAGGTCAAATGTCTCTCAAGTTAAGATCCGATCAAAGCCCGAGGCGACTTCCAAGTCAATGCCCGACTCAAGCTCAAGAGACTCCCATGTCAAAGTCAAAGTCAAAGTAAATGACTCCTAAGTCAAATCAATCTAAGAGGAGACCTTATTAAAGGCCCAAAATGAGGCTAAAGCCCATCTTGACTTTCAAGGGGGAGGGAGAAGTTTTCCTACAAATAGGCTCCCACCCCTTGATCCAAAGGTTGGAAAATTGAAAGCAATCATCAACACTCAAACATTCTCTCTTTGAAGAAAGATAACAAGCGCGCACGCCATCCTCCCTCAAAGACCAAGTTTCATCTTACGTGGCCTCTCTCAAGATAAAACTCATTCAAAGGAGATTGAATCAGAGCATGATACTCATTGTGTTCAATAGAGATTGTACCCATATTCAAATCATTACAAAGATTCAATTTTGTACCCAAATTCCTATCTAATTTATTTTAGGCTTGAAATTTGTGTTTACAAGGCTAATAGATTATGAGTTAGGCAAAATATAAAGGAGATAATGCACAATATATATTCACAAAGTTCACCATCTCTAGGGGCTACATCTTAGGATTTCAACACTCACATTAGCTTCTTAGGTTACAATACAACCAAGTCCAACTCTAGACTCCTTCTTGAACCTAATGGATGAAAACTTTGAGTTCTAACTCTAGAACCCTTCCTAAATTCTAAGGAGATCAATAGTTTGAATCAGCACAATAGAGTTTTGTCCAACTCTCTGACAAACTTTGTATCTTGTCAGAAGAAACCTCACTAGCTTTTTGACAACACTTTCGAGTTTTTCTGAGCTCTCTAATAAAATTTTTTCAAGCTCTTACTAGCTCTGTTTACAATATTGTGCAAAATGCTCATGTCACCCTAGACTTCTCACCCTTTGAGTGTTATCACCTTGATAACACACTCACCTGCTTATAATAGAATTCTCTCAACTCTCTTACAAGTTTTTACAAGAATATAACTAAGATAAGAATGAAATACTAATGTTGATTTTAGGAACACTTAAGATGATAGTGATAAATGGCTTGGTGTGTTCTGCTCTTCAACTCTATCTTGCTCATCTATATATAGTGCTTTTGATGCCAAAAGGATGTTGAAGAGATCAACTAGCCATAAGAGATGAAATAGCTTTGCATGGCTTGTGATCTACACTCAATAGACAACTATCAAGTCCCTGACCTTTTTTTTTTTGAATATAGATATGGTGTCAAGTATATAAAGACAAATCTTGCTCTTCTCTAGCGAACAGTAGGGAAGATCCCTATTCTTTGAAAACTCTTCAATAGACTCGAGAAATATAATATACTCCTAAACCTGCCAAAAGCGTATTTGGAGTCACCTCAGGAAAGCTATCAGGATATGTGGTTAACATGTGAGAAATCAAAGTTGATACATCCAAGGCCAAGAAAATACAAGAAATGCAACCACCTAGGACCGAGGAGATTGAAGAATTCTTAGGTCATCTTTTATATATTAGTGCCTTTACATCAAAGCTGACTATACTATGTCAACTCTTATTCAAGAAGTTTAATAAGGGAGTCAAGCCAAACTTGAATAAGGATGGTCAAGAAGATTTTGACAAAATCAAGGCTTATCCAGCCAACCCACCAATCATAGTACCACTTCAATTAGAGATTCCCTTAATATTGTACCTCAAAATAACAAAAACAACAATAGATCCTATACTAGCCCAAAAAAAGATTATAGAATACGAGACTCCCTATAAAAAAACTTCCTTTCCATTTGTGTAGGCCACAAAAAAGCTCAGATACTATATGTTATCCAAGACGGTACAAGTCATGGCTCAAATGGACCCAATTGAATACTTGTAGGAATAGCCTATCATTAGCAGCAAAGTAGCCAAATGGACAATAATGTTGTCAGTGTTTAACCTTCAGTATGTTCCACAAAAGTCCATCAAGGGTCATGTTACATTTAAACTTCTAGTTGATCTACCAGCAAAAGAGCAAAAAGCGATGAATTTTGAGTTTCAGACGAGAAAATCCTCTACGTATAGGAGGACATCTAGATAATGTACTTCGATGGGGCATCCTATTAGAAAGGATTTGGAGTAGGCATCCTCGTAATATCCCCAGAACATTTAGTTATATGATGACTCCAATTTAATCATCAATCATATCTAACAAAAATGAAAAGTGAGAAGTAACGCCTTGGCTACTTACCAATCCCACTTGCTCGAGCTTACACAGCAATCAAGTATAACAACTAACTTCAAAGTTAAAGTTGGATTGCCAAAATACCTGCCTCTGCACCTGTGAAATCAAGGCCAAAGTCGATCACCCTTACCTTTGTACCAGTGGAATTAAGGGTAAAAAAGACCACAACATCAATAGCTCAAGCAACCTGATTCTGAAAACCTCAACAACCTGTGAGGAGGAGTGGCAAAATGAGGACACTTCTTTCCCTAAGAAGACCTATGTGGTCTTAAATGAATGAGAACTTGGCGTTGTTACTTTTTTTTTTAATGTTTATGATTATTCTATAGGAGTTGTGTTAAATGTACTTAAAACACATGACAATTAGGAGATATGTACTCCTATTTTTGGTGTTTGATAAACCAAGTTAGATGTTCATTTTAGGGGAAATGTAAATGGATGTATATGTTAGAAACCTAGCTAAGTTAGGGCATCTTTTTGGGGGTATGGCATACAAACCGTCTCGTTTTTATCAGCAAATGTATGTAAGCAACTATGCTATTTATATCAATGCACGTTTCTCCAAATTTTGTCTTATTTGATTGCTCATATCAATGCACAACTAGCAAAGAACTCAAAATATCTTGATTCATAAAGTTACCAAAATCTATATGCTTTGTATTCGAACATATCCATCATATCATTCGATTTAGTTACAGCTCATTCCACTTTTCGAAAATAACCCAAAATGTGTGATCCACCCTAAAATCTAAAACATCCTTAAAATAAAAGATTCCTACACAACCTATAAGTCTTTAGCAATTTAATTCAATTTTATTTGCAATAATGGCAATAAACGTTAACAATCCCTACATCACTAGCTTGCCCCTCCCCCTCACCTGATAACCGTATACTTTCACCTTTAGCATAACATTCTTCTCCCTTAGCCTTTTCAACTCTTGTTTATCAGTATCTCTTTCTTATTTTAGCTTTTGCGATACCTCAATTTGATCAGGCAATGATTCATTCTTCACCATCAGTGCTACAACCATGGATCTCACTTTGTCACAAAGTGAGTGATCAGTCCACTCAAAATGCTCACAATTGCCACGCATTTCAAACCTCTTGCATCATGCAAACCTTCCCATGTATTTTTGTGTGTCATAATTGTTATAATCATACATTACATGCCGCATTTGTAATATCATTTACAATAAGAGAAACATGGGCATAATATGCTAGCGTGTGTAGGGCTTTGAGCAATAGAAGAGGGCATTTTTAGTAAGGGTTCATTTTGATCAAAATCAGATGATAACAAAAAGGTATAACCCAGTTTGTTGATTAAAGAAGTAGTTGTAGTTGAATTATGATTCTAGGGTTTCCATAAACCCTAATTTCTATGATGAAGAAAGGGGAGTGGAGTTCTTGGCAATATAGATTTCCCTTCTTATATCGACATTCTTTCATCTTTTAATTTATTTTCTTTAATTTTTCTTCTGTTTTTCAGCTAATCTCTCAAACATTAATTCAAAGTATATTAAAATTGATAGTGACTAGTTATTTTCAAGACAAGTAGCATTTACTTTCCTAATAACCAAGTTTGGTGCCGCAGTTAGGTGAGGAATATTTTTAGTGGTATTTTTGAATACATTAGAAAGCTTGATGGCATTTTTGGCCAATAACTCCAATCAAGGAGAATGTGTGAATGTGTCTCATAAAATGCTCTACTTAAGGGGTGCATTGTATCCATATCAATCGCATGTTTCACCAAATTTGCTCTTATCGAAATAGTGTCTCGACAATATCTCCAAGCATAATTTATCACCTTTGATGTAGCGTCTGCTCCCTAAATGAGGCTCTACATACCCTCAACCATATAAAAGGAGATCCATAAATGGTTACCACCATTATCTCTGTCCTAGCATTAGCCAAGATACATGCACTCTTCACAATGAACTCGCCACCAGTTGTGTAACTCCACATAATCTCATCTATGCCAATTATGAAACCCAAAGGTTTGTCAAGGATTTCCATGGCTAGAGGGTAGCTCAAATACCTTTCTATCAAAGAACTCCATTATTGCTATAGTGCAAACCCCTTAATCATCAAGATGAAAGTCAGGTGTGCCTAAATGAGTAAAGCTAGAGTTAACGGACAAGAGCATTAATTAGAACTAGGCACAGTTCGAGGCTCTATAACGTGGCAAATGAACACCAAAGAGAAATAGAACTCTGTGACAAACGAATTTCTTCTACCATTTAGAGGGGCTAACACCGCATAATCCTCTAAAGATTAAATGTTAAGAATTAAGATAAAGTTTAGACTCTAAAATGGGATAAAGCTTTGAGAGATTTTATAAGAGAACTAACAATGAGCTATATCATGTATAATTTATCAAAGTATGCTCAAAAAAGAGAAATTTGAACTATTCAAAGGTTCACAATGACTCATGGCTTATGCCCAAAGCAAGGTATTAGCCAACATGAAAATCACATCCATCGCCAATGAAAATTAGACAAAAACATTAGCCTAGGACTAATAGAAAATAAGCAGAAAAGGTTACATCCCCACCAGGAGCGACAACATTTTGTCACTTATACAAAAATAAAAATGCTCCAATAATTAAGGATATTCAAATTTGAGAGATAATAGTGTGAATAGTATCAATCATCCTTGTCTATTTGTGTTGGAATCTAGTTACACCTTAGTTATAAAACAGGAATCTACCTTAAACCTTCCAATTAGGGAATATCCTAAGAATTCATTTGAGAAGATTTTTACCATGTTATGTCCTACTTTTCTGGGCATGTTCATAGTCCTTAAACCCTATTCTTAGACTCCTTTCCAAGGTTGGCCACTACAGGTCCAAATTCTGGCAACCTGAAGCCTTTGCTTACTTTCTTTATCAATATTCGAGTTGCCAAAGACTATGTACAAAAATCAAAAATAAACTCATGAAGCATTTAAACTATACTTAATGCGGTTTATGTGGACTTCATTTACTAATTTAAAACTTTGCTCAAAGTTGATGCAAGCTTCTTGAAATGAAGTGGGGGAGAAATTAGCCTAAAATAGTAAAATCCTTGTATACAAGTACTAATTACCGTTGACCCATTGATGATTTCATTAGAACCTTCAAAAGTCCAAAAGGAGCAAGACCTTGGAAGTGAGACCCACAAAGCCCCATGAGCAGTGATGAAAATGTAAATACATGAGTTAGAGCCTTGTGTAAGGACCACGACCCAGAATCTAGGTGCGATGCCTCACGAACGGTTGGGCCTACTAAGTGCACTCATATGATTCTATTTTTTTGTTTTTTTATTTGTTTTCACAGCCAAATATTTTGAATTAGGGCAACCCGTGCACAGATCCAAAACTTGTCTCAACTCTTGGCCGAAAACAATAACCACTATTTGGACCAGAAGCTTGGACAATGCCTGACCCGTGGGACTAGGAAGAGTTCTAGGGCCAGATCATGGTTGGGCATCCTCACCCAAACACTCATGCACTACTTGGATCAGGGAGCCTGTCCGGGTGATGAAATTTGCTCCTACTTCCTTATTCTGAAGTACTGAATGCAAAACTAACATAGAAAATAAATGAATAAAATCAAGTTTATTAACGAGAATAGAGTAGCAAGTGAATTTTTAAGAAAAGCTTACAAAACTAGGTCTTCTCTCTAAAATCAACCATAAGTCGAAAAAGACATCGAAAGGAACAAAAGATTCATTTTAAAAAGGTTTTAGAAAGGCCCCAAAAAATCCCTGAAGTAGAGACCATATGATTTCATAGGCTCAAACTAAAGATCTACATTCGATGGAGAAGGCAAGATAACGTGATGGAATGCATCATGATATCACTCGTCATCTCTGACGGACTCTGCTACTCAAAAAGAGAAATTAGAATAAATTTAAACTTTAAATACCAAGCACGCATCATATTAAGATACACCAAATCAAGCAATAAAATTTAAAAGAATAATGTCAGTATAACAAAACATAAGGAAACGATCCAAATGATTACAGTGGGTAGAGACTAAATTAATTAAAGATGATTACATCTTGGCTAACAACCCAAAACTAAAAAGGGAAAATGGAAAGGAAAGAAAAGGTAATCAAAGTCGCCCTCAAATTGACACACCTAATCTATGTGGGAATTCGGTAGGATTTTGGTATAGTAATGCTAACTTATCAGTTTTCTCATCTTTAGTGCCCCTCTTTTCAATTTTTAGTATGTTTTTCTCTCCAATTTTTGGTGTAATTCTCTGAAATTTTGATGATGTCTAACTTCAAGGGGAGGATCCTTTTTATAGCGCCTAAAGGATAAGATAAACTGATAAAAATACAAAAAAAGCGAAGGAATTATCTCTTCAAAATTAATCTAATCGGCTACACCTTATGAGATAAACTTCTATCAAATGGGACATGTTTTGGATGCTGGGATTAGAGATAGGATCGCAGTCCGATTTCTGTCAGGGAACCGAAATGGTTTATGGCCAATTTAAGTCAGAACCTAACTAGTTTATGGATTGCTTCCACGGTTATGGGCCCAAAGTCGATAATTACACAGTTAAAGACCAATATTCTCTTCTTTTAGGCTCAACAAATATACAAATTGGGGTCTAGGTTTCGTCATCATACATTTTACAAAATTCGAGATGCCATTTTTTTGTGCATGTAGTTAGCCCTTCCTTTAACTGAGCCTGCACAAGGTGAAGGTCAAAGTAGTCATCATGTGTGCTACCTGGTGTTACTGTTCAATTTCTGAATTTGGCATTTCACTGTCTTAGGGGACCTTAATAGGTCTAACACCACTGGATATTTGACCTTTCGTCGGTGTAGCTGACCTTTTGCCTGTCTAACTGACCTTTTACCAATCTAGCTTTTCTAAATTTTGACCTTCACTGGTCTAGTGGATTTGGATTTTGGCCTTTTGTTGGTCTAGTGGACCTTTTTCTGGTCTAGCAGCTCCGAATTTTGACCTTCTGTCGATCTAATGGCTCTGAATTTTTACCTTTTGCCGATCTAGCAGTTTTGAACTTTTCACCTTTCACCGGCCTAGTAGACGTTTGGCCGTTCTAGTGGTTGGTAAAGTGAGAGCCTAAAGACCTATAGTTAGATCTTTGTGAACTTAGTGGCATGAAAGCTTGAGGACCAGTAGCCATGTCACTGTGAACTTAGTGGCATGAAAGCCTAATCATATGTAACTAGATTGCTGTTAACCTCGTTGCGTGAGAGGCTGAAGACCTGTGCCTAAATCCCTATGAACTTGGTGGTATGTGAGCCTGAAGATCTATAGCTATATCCATGTGAACTTAGTGGCATGTGAGCCTAAGACATATAGCTAGATCCTTAACTTGTCATTGGTGAGATGTTAAGGTGTCAAATCTTCAAGTTTAACTTTCTACCGCTCGAGCGTTGATGTCATGTCCTTCTAATGGGAGCTTACCGAATGTCGAAATATCTTAGACGTTGAGATGTTCTAAGATAAAGAGGATAAGGTGTCCTCTATAGCTAGTCACTTGATAACCTAAAGTTAGGTATATGTCCTTTCTATAAGTTTATGGGTGAATTGCGTAAGAGCAATAATGCTTGTAATGACCATTTTGAGAATGGAGCCCCTACTTTGGCTGAGCCTGATTGAGGCCAGGGTCAAAGTATCGATGTCTTTTTGAATAGTTGTTCATGGAATTTTAAGAACCTTTAATATAGATTCATGGCTAACCATGGTTGTGGCCCCTTCCTCTAGGATTGTTGTCATTCCTGAATGCGCACTTCTTCAATCCAGGGTTTCTAAGTGAATAAGGTAGAGGGCGGGGTAGTAAATAAGCTAAAGACCCACGTATAGATGCAACTACACTCACTAACCTAGGTTAGACTATGCCTATAATGCCAGCTATACAGACTTAATTATGCTGACTTTGCTGACTTATGATGACCTAACCTCATATGCAAGTAGGAGATGATCTCATGCTAAGTTTGGAGTCCATTGAATAAGGCAGGATTAATGTACAGGAGATTGATAGATTATGCACAGTGTTGTTATGTAGCTTAAGCTATAACATACCATAACATGAGAGTTTAAAGTTAAGGGGTTGTTGAGTTAGGGCAGGTCATAATGTATAAGGTACCTATGATATGAAATGTTTCATTTTAATGAAGGAGTAAACCTTAATTTTGCATTAAAGTGCTCTGTTCTAAAGAAGCCCCCAATTTTTTTATTTGCTATAACAGAAGCCCCCGATATGTGTAAGGATATGGCAGACGAAGATGCTTTTGCTGGTGCTACCTAGAGTAGCCTCTAGTTTAGTATAAAGAATATGGTAATCATTTTATCAAAAAATGTTTACCAAGATAGGAGTCCTAATTGTCCATGGAAATGTAATAGAGCCTTATGTCTTACATAATGGGTGAATCCCCTCTTAGAAGGCTGAAAATATAGAGCAAGTATCCAACTCTTAAATCTATAGTCATGGTTAACGCAAAGAAATCTTGAATTTTGGAATGTAGATGAGACTAGAGGCTATGCTGATTGGAAAGAAGTGATAAAGTTAGTGAATAGTTTGTCCAAGCTAGTTTGATAGGAGTAGGCATTAGAATGGTTCTTTGTTCTCAAAACCCAATGTTTGTTTCTACTATCCTTTTGCATGGCCTATTTTTTCAGGTTTTCGGACCAACCTCTCTTTGTTGTGGAAGATCAAAACATCCAATGGAAATGAATTTTTGCTCATAGGCCTTTTTGTAGGTTACCTACGCATCTAGTATGGAATCAGGCTAGTCGTAGTTCGACAGTAAGAACATGCAGTTTAAAGGAGGGATGCCTCTAGGAAGACATTTTAAGGTAGGATTCAGGATTAGGGTGCCAAAGGAAGGGAATCAGCATGAATGCTAAAAAAACCCTTACGAAACCTCCAGGTGTGCGGCATGATGAAGCTAGTGTGAATCAATAATTTTTTCATTTCTCTGTTCCTTTTCTTTTCAACCTTTTTTTTTCATTTTTCTCTTCTCTTTTTTTTTGGATCTTCATTTTTTCCAAACTCTCTTTTTTGATTGTTGATTTTGAAGTCACCGTAACATACTCCCACTCCTTGGTTAGATCACATGTTGTTATGAAGAAACAGACACTTTAAAGGCTCAAATGCGTTCCAAATTATAACTTATTAGTTTTTTTTACAAATGTATTAATGGAGGATACCAAATCAGGACTCCTAGTCAAGGTATATTTTTTAAAGCTGCATTACCTATTGTAAAGAAAATTTTGATCTTTGACTTTTTTAGATGATGAATTGAAATCCTTAGTCTCTTATTTAATTTTATTTTTTTATTTCTATCCTTCCCCTTTTGTCTATCTTGCCTTGTGAGGTTTAAGAGCTAGCCCTCTTTTTGTGTTTCTTTTTTGACCTGGGTTCATCGTAGGACAAAAGTATCTATGCAAGATAAAATAATAAATACAGGGAATGACTTTATTAATGAATTAAGACTGCATCAAACTTCAGCCTTGGTCTTATGATGGAAAAGAAAAGCACGAGACTCAACACACGTCTATAAGCTAAGCATGTTATTGGATTAGGATATATCATATCATCTAAATATAACTCAAGGCCTCTTGTGTAGAGGTTTTTCTTCATAGTTGCCTTATCATCCATAGACATACAAGGGTATATGGACCAGACTTGGATCCATCTATACTTTGTTATGCAAATAGATAAGTTACACCCTTTACTTTGCTGGTCTAAAATGGCTAGAATGATATCATGCATGAAAAATGGGTTGTTGTCATTTGGGTGTTTGATCAACCTTAGGTAAGGGTGGTTGTCCTAACTCGAACATTTTTTCTAGTTGATTCTTGAAGGTCCAAAAATCCTCAGTATCATGGCTCCATGCTCAATGATATTTGCAATACTTGTTTGAGTCCTACTTCTTGGACTTCCATGTATTCTTTGTCTTGGGCCTGATTGGCGGGAGATCGATCTCGCCCTTAGAAAGAAGGTACTTCAGTTCTTGAGTATAAGTGGTTCTGATGAGAGTGTATTCATTGTAATGGCCTATAGTTGTTCGTGCCAAAAATGAGTTATTTTAAGGGTACTTTTACACCTGGTTTATGTTCGTTTTAATCGTATTTTTAACGTTTTTAATTAGTTTTATTTTATTTTGTAGGTTTTGAATAATTTCGAATAAGTGGCCAAAAATGGTAGAAAAGTGGGGAAAATGTCGAGAATTGAAGAACCGGGCAAAATCGTTAAAAATTGGTCCAAATTACAAGGAAAACCGGTCCAGCAATTAAAAAAACCAGACCGGCCGGTTTAATTAAAACCGATTCACCCGAACCGGTTCAGCACTTAAAAGCCCCCTCCCCTTCAATTTCTCTCTCCTCCCTTTCGTCTTCTACACTCTCTCTCCTCGCGTTGCTCTGCCTCCCCAACCCACAGAAACCCCGAAACCATCTTCCTCATCTCTCCATCTTCCTCATCTCGGTTTCATCTCTCCACCTTCCTCATCTCGTTCTCTCTCTCTCTTCCACGGCACCACCTTCGTTGTCCCTCATCTCTACCATCCACGACAACCCCCAAATCGAAGGGTCGAGAGTTGAAGAGGTTTGGGTATAAATGAAGATCCGAAGACGCCATTGAAGAGCTAGGAATTTAGATTAGGTAATTTCTAGGTAGTTTTAAGGTTAGATTAGGGTTTAAATTCAGTTTTAGGTTTAGTTATTGTCAATTTCGCTTTCAATTTCGCATTTTAGGGTTCGAATTTTCAGTTGCTTTGTGGAGTTAAGTCTTTATTGTTAGCTTGGGTTCAAGGTTTTCAGTTGTAATTACAAATTTTTCTGGGTTTATTTAGTTGAACTTGCCGGATTTCTTCCTCCCCTGCTTCGCGTTCTGTTCGTATTCGCTATTGGGTTCGATTTGGGCATGCCGTTTGGCTGGGTTGCGTTGTGGTAATGCCTTTGTTCTGCTTTAATTTAGTTTCTTCCTCCCCTCCCTACTGTTGCTTTCGGTTCTGGTATAGTCGAGTTATCCCTGCTGTTTCGATTCTGCTCAATCCGTTCATGCTGCTGCTGCTTGTTTGTGTGCTTTTTGTGTTCTGTTGAATGTTACTTAATTCAATTTTGAGTTTGGTTGAATGTTGCTATTGGCCTAGTCATTGAATGTTAGCTGAGTACTGGATTAGTTGCTTGCCTGATTTGCCTTGCTTGGGTTTAGGACAAGTTTGGGTGTTGATTAAAATCTTAGTTTCAAGTTTGTAGGGTTAATTTTAGTCTCGGGTTACG
>JACYFF010031952.1:40934976-40949976 GCA_017589665.1 Selenicereus undatus
ATAGGTTTAGGTAATATTAGTTTCTAAATGACCATAATTTCAAATGTTGTCCCTGTGGATCGACCCTCAAAGTACTACAACTGACAATCGTGTGCTTGAGGTTCCCTTTTTCTTTAGTTTATTTTCCGCCCCTCAAAAACCACCTACAATAGTATGCACCTCCTTGCTTGTAGAACCATTGTCTTGTTTATCATTGTTGTAATAATATTCTTCCATATGCATTTTCCTAGCCAGCTTTTTTTCCACCAGCATGCCAACATTCCTTAATGTTACGAAGTTTCCGAATGGTGTGAACCTCAAGTGTTCCCTGTATGTGGATTGTAGGTTTCAGATGACCAATCTTACTTGATCAATATGGGTATCCTTTGCCCTCTATTGAGCAAGAAAGTTAGAAAAACCTTCCTTTTCCTTCAACTTAATTAATTCTAAGTCCCTAAGTGTATCGATAGGTCAGCATTATATGAATACTAACGTAGAAAATCATCCCAGTTCATAACCTTTCAGAGGTTAGCAGCATTATAGCACCTCATTACATCCTTGTAAAATATCCAAGGTTAAATGATGATGTAGATATCCTAGTGTTAATTCCTTTTAAAGTCATGACACCGACAAAATCTCTCATATGATGGTGAGAGTTTTCAATCCCATGAAATTGAACATCTGGCATGGTAAACTTCAAGGGATATTTCCCCTTTGTGATTGAGGTGAATACCACATAATTAGTGTCCTTCCTCCTCCTCTTACCATCTGCTTCTTCTTCCCATCATCTTCCCCTTCTTTGTTGTGAGGTTTCCCACCATCTTTCATATTTTATATACAATTTTCTCCTTCATTTTACCTACTTTTATGTCTTTGAAATATATTTTTTGAGTAAATAATGCAGATTTTATGAAACTTGCAGGAAAACTAAAATAGAAGAATTTGGATGAAGCTTGTGCAATTTTACTCGGATCGCCTACAAGTGCAAAGTCTAAAGTTCAAGCCTAAAGAAAAGAAAAGGAAAAAAAAACATAAAATGGTTTGTTTGGGCCTGAGCAAGCAGCCCAGTCTTGACCATGCCTCTCACTCCATCTCATCCTCCCCTCTTCTCTCAAGTGCTCCATCTTTCCTACATGGCTAATTCTTAACCTGGTTAAATGCCATTAATCAAAATTAATATTATACTTATGACTAGCCATGACCATGCTTGTAACATCCCAAATTAATTGGAATTAATTTCCATTAATTTTGGGGGTATCCCAAGGGTTGGATTTCCACTATAAAAAGGGGCCAAGGTTGAGGGAAAAAGTCACTCATATCCACTCTCATTCTTCCATTCACTCACTCAAGCATCTTCTTGTCCTTTCATCTTTCATTTTTTTTAGAGAAAATCTTTGTAAGACAAGATCATTTGGGTTGAGGGGTTAAGAAGAAAATAAGTTTTGTTAGCTATTTTTCTCATCTCATTTGTGAGTCAAATTTGAGAGTTTATACTAAGTTTCATAATTTTGTGTAATTGAGTATAAGGTTTGAATATAGGTTGTGAAATACACCAATTTCAATGATGTTTTCCCTAACTATGGCCGGGTAAACTACTCATTTCTAGGACTATGATGGATCCCTGGTAATAATATTCTTTTGCTAATTTCTTATGGGGTTATTTTTGTCTCTTTTACATAATCTTGAGTTTATATTTGATCATCATCTACCTATGCATCTTAACACTAATGTTTAATCATGTTGATGACATTAGTTTAATTTGCTATCTCAAATGAATATTAGACCTTGTAGGCTAATATGATGATTATTCAATTTGGGCTTAAAATTATAATTGTTTAAATTGAATAATTTATGCTAGAAATTAGATGAGTTATGTCTAAAAAGAATTATTCATGCTAAACCACTAGATAAATTATGTCACTTTATAATTATAATCATATTTTTAATTCATGGCCTAATGCTTGTAGCTTAGGTTGAACAAGAGACAAATTGAATCCCCATTCGAATTAGTAAATCAATATTGGCATCAAAGGTGAAATCTAAAGTCCTAGAACTTTCTCCTATTTGATTTCTCTCTACTTTACTACTTATTTGCTCTTCATTTTGTTGGTCAATTTATATTCATAATCCAACTCTGAAATTAAATTATTCTTTATAAACGGAAAGGTAAATTTTAAAAATCGCTATTGTTCCTCGTGGGATCGACATCTTATACTCGCTAGTCTACAATTAACCTTGTGCACTTGCAATTAAAAAGGGTTTTAAAACTATATATAAAATCCACATCAATAACCTTTCAAAGGTTAGCAGCATTATAGCACCTCATTACATCCTTGTAAAATATCCAAGGTTAAATGATGATGTAGATATCCTAGTGTTAATTCCTTTTAAAGTCATGACACCGACAAAACCTCTCATATGATGGTGAGAGTTTTCAATCCCATGAAATTGAACATTTGGCATGGTAAACTTCAAGGGATATTTCCCCTTTGTGATTGAGGTGAATACCACATAATTAGTGTCCTTCCTCCTCCTCTTACCATCTGCTTCTTCTTCCCATCATCTTCCCCTTCTTTGTTGTGAGGTTTCCCACCATCTTCCTTTGGGGTGTCCTTGATAAGGGTATGGAGTATAGTGGGCATCAATTCCATTTTCTTTTTTCTTTCATCCATCCTAGCTGCACCTTTTCTAACATTTTTATAACCTGGATCATCTCATTATTTCCTACCATCTGGATATGTGATTAGACTTTGACTTTGACTTTGATATCGTGGTGGAGTTTCCCCAGCTTCTTCTCAGGATAGGAGTCTCTTGGCTTATGTACTTCGATCATATACCTTCTTAATCTTCTCTATCCTGATCGATAAGGTGACGATTTAAAGGAATGGAATGTTTTAGATGTGAATAATGGAAATGAAAATTCAATAGCATTGGTTTTGGGCGGAAGTAAATTGTTAATAACTTGCTGTCTGGTGAGAAAGAGATAATGGCTTGATGTGCTTGAAGGTTTAAGCTTCGCTGGAAGGGATAAGGTCAGGAAATGAGATTTAAGTTACTGGTTTTAGAAGAAATATGGCCCTACCCTACACTGGGTTCTAAGTTAGGCTTAGACAACTTATATGTGGGCCTAAGTTGGGTCTAAATATATCTCAAGTGAATCATGCTTGTACTGGGCCTATGTATGACGTTGGTTTGGTTTGCCTAAAATGGGTTAGTTTAGGCATGTGAATGGATCTGAGTAGACTTATGTATGAATCATATGCCTATATGATGTATGAAGCATAAACTTATGCAAGGATCAAATATCTAGCTCTTAATGGACCAGAGCTCTAAAGATCTAATGGGGTGCACTATGGATTTTGGGCCTAGATGGACTCATGGACCATGCATTATGTGGCGAGATAATGCATCACTCTTTGGGCCTAGGTAGCCTGCAATTAATTTGTGAAGACTTGACAATGACATTTAGACTTTTCTAATCATGCATTGAGACTTGCAAGCTTGTGACTTTAAGTGACTTGGAGCTAGGCTACAAGGTCTAGAAACCAGATAGTTTTTGTTGGTCCTTTTTTAATGCATGACCAAAATACTTAGACTTGACCTAATCTAAGAAGTCTAAAAACTGAGCGCATCCTTAACGAGCCCTAACACTTTTCTGACCTGGGTCCCCAGACACAATGATGAGGTTATGAACCCTAAAGCATCAATACATGGGTCTTTGGGTAGGGGTTAGTTTTAGAAGGACGACCAAAGTTCTAAATGTTCACAGTATCACACATGCACATAAACTCCGACCTGATCAAAAGTGCTAAGTTTGAAGTAATTTAGGTAAGCACAAGAACAGTCCTCTCTCATGACCCAATTGCTTCATTATGCATGGGGTGTATGGCAAGACTAGAATGTTCAGTTGCTTTCCTATATATCATGTGGACTAAGGAAAGTATGCCATGAGTGAGTGAAATAGTTTCCACAATGGAAAGTCCTAATGAACCCACCGAGTGACCAGCTATTTTCTCGAGTAGGTAATAGCGAGGTTTAACCTAGAGGCATTGTTAATCCCAGTAAGGTAGCACGTATGATGTAAGAATGATTAATACAAGTGTAATTAAAAAAAAATCGTATTTTGATTTTCAAGTCTCACCATCTCAAAACAAAGTCTCCAGTGGAGTCGCCACAGTAAGGACAAATACCTGGAATCCAGGTGCGGTCCCCCTCGAATGGCCGAGCCAGCTCGGTATCCTTATGTGATTTTATTTTTCTATATTTAATTTATTTTCGCAGCCAAGTATTTCGATAGGGTGGCCCTGGGCACATAACCTGAACTTATCCTAATTCCTAGCCCCAAAACAACAACCACTATTTAGGCCAGGAGCCTAGACAGTGCCTCACCCATGGAACTCGACCGCGTTCCAGGGCTAGAACACGGCTGGCCTTCCTAGCCCAAGCAGTCATGCACTGCTTGGATCTGTGAGCTTGTCTAAGTCGGAAAACAACTCCCCATTTCCTTATTCTGAAGCACTGAATGTGAAAATAACCTAGAAAATAAATCAATAAAATTAAATTCATTAAAAAGAATAGAGTCATCAGTAAGTTTTTAGAAAAAACTTACGAAACTAGGTTTGCTCTCTAAAATGAACCATAAACTGAAAGAGACTCCTAAAGAGACAAAAGGCTCATTTTAAAAAGATTTTCGAAACGCCCTCGAATAACCCTTGAAGTGGGGACCACTTGACTCTACAAGCTTGAACCAAGGATCTATATTCATGGCAGAGACATGATATCATGATGGAATGTATCACAAATTACCCGTCATCACTGATGGTCTCTACTACTCAAAATGGAAAAAAAAGAACTAATTTACACTTTAAATATCAAGTATGCAGCATATTAAGATATATAAAATCAAAAAATAAAATTTAAGGGAAGAATGTTGCCTAAAGAAACACAAGGAAATAATTCAAATAATTACAGTGAATGGGACTAAATTAATTAAAGATTACATCTAGGCTTAAAACCCGAAACTAAATAAAAAAAGTAAAACGAAAAATGGAAAGGAAATAAAATGGAATTAATGTCGCCCTTAAGTTGACCCACCTGATCTATCTGGAAACCCAACAAGATTTTGGCAGAGAATGCTAACTAATAAGTTTTCTCACCTTTAATGTCTTTCCTTTCAATTTTCAGTATATCTTTTTCTCCAATTTTTAGAGTATTTCTCTCAAATTTCGGTGGTGTCTAACCCTAAGGGGGTTCCCTTTTTATAGCATGTAAAGGATAAGATAAACTAATATACAAAAACAAAAAAAGACTTTGAATTATCTCTTCAAAATTAATTTATTGGTTGCACCTTACTAGACAAAATTCTATCAAATAAGACACGTTTTGGATGCAGGGCGGATAGATAGGATCTCAGCTGGATTCCTACAAGGAAATTAGATTGGTTCCTAGCTGGTATAGGTAAAAACCCAACTAGATTTTGGACCGCTTTCACAATTATAGGCCAAACTAGATAATTGCACATTTGAGGTCTAATATCTTCTTCTTTTAGCTCAAATTAAGGGTTAATCCTACTGGGGTCCCAAATGTATAGATTAGGGCGTAGGTTTTGTCCTTGGGCATTTTATAAAATTCAAGACACCATTTTTAGTATCCACACCTTGGCATAGTGTAATAGGTTGCTGGGTTCATTCAAGGGCATTATAGTAGTGTACTTTACATCAATTATGAGCACATGTCCTAGTCAATAAGTTTATGACACAAGCATCGAGCTCTGACAAAGTTGGTTGCACGATGATCTTATCATTTCCTGTAGATTTATCTGATTTAAGAAGCCACTTATCTCTTCAGATTCTCAGTTTTGTGCCTTTTCGTTATTTCCACCAAGTGCCTTTCTCTAGTAGGTATCTTGGACCTAGAATACTTGGTCAAGTATAGCTAGGTACCCAGTACTAGTGTCCTAAAAATCCCTTCATTTGTAATAGTTAGCCTTTACGACATGAGTTATCAACGAGATAAGCACTGAATGAGACACCATGCATTTTTTGCAAATAAAACATAGTTGAAGCCATGAAATTTATGAAAACTTAGCACTCTTCTTTTTCTTTTTTATTCTTTTGGTAACAGAACCTGTCCTAACTCACTCAGGCAATACCATTTTTTATAGGGTTTCTAGAAAGTGACTCCACTATGCTAGTAAGGATTGCTTCATAATAGCTTTCAACATCACTTCTCCCCATCTTAGATGAGAATATCTGCTTCCACCATTTGAGCGTCTTCAAGACCCAAGTATTGGATAGTAGCGAAAAAAGTTATTTTTGACCACCCTATGTAAGTGTGAAGGCCAAGATAGTCTTCATGTGTCAATTATACCTTAAAACGCAAGCTCATCAGAGCATATTATGTGTTCGATCGCACACACTTGGGTCGTGGGAGTTTGTTGACTTATCAAGATTGACTCATTACCTAGAAGCTTATTCATATTACCTCATTGTATCGAGAACTTGTGAAAACTCATTTATTTCATGTAGATCCCACAAATCACAAGCCATCATTAGTAGAAACACAGGTGTGAATACTTGGTGTATTGTTGGTGGAGATATGAGTCCAATGGATCAATTTCCCGTTTTGCTATCTCTATTAAGAGTCTATATCTCATAGAACTATTGAGCTAGATTTTGTTATATTTTTACCCCTATATTGTATGTACTTTATTGGAAAAGAGCTCATTACCCGAGTGTTTTTGTAATCCATTTTGTAGGTTGAGTTAGTCGATGCAAAAATGTACAAAATCGAAACAAAAAGATCGAGAACCCAGTAGCCCAAGTACATAGTAGCCCCTTATTCAAGTTCATTGCAAAGTCTGATGTCATGGGTGCACAACTAGGTTGTTTTGGTGTCAAGAATGTAGGACCATAGTAATGAAGGGTTGAGCTAATGCAACCCACCTTATCACTCCAACTACACCTCACATAACATCTACCCCACTTTATTTTCGCCCTCGCTTCATTACACAGATCATCATCTTCATTATTTTTAATCACCACTGTCATTTTCATCACTTGGTGCATCATCACACATAACCGACTACTATAACGACCCAGATTTTGTGGAGTGAATATCTCTTCCTCTCTGTAAGATCAGTCTCATAAACATTGAAGTGGGCAGCGTAGGATTAGCATAACATTCTAAACTTTGTGGAAGTTGAAGATGGACAGAGTGGGGCAAATTCAGCTATAAATAGGGGTGGAATGGGAGGTGTAAGGCATCATTTCGTAACTAGCAATCAGTCAAATCTATTTCCCTTGATTTGTAGTTTTTTTCCCTATTTCAGATTATTGTAGTTTTTAGGTTCTTTTCCATTTTTGGTTCAAGACACTTGCGAAGCCATTGTTGAGCTTTGAGTTAGCTGAATAACAATTCCTTTCTCTCCATCTTGTGCTTTCACTTAGACTTTGGCCATTAGGTTGATTGAATCTACAACTTTGGTTTGTTACTTATCCATGTCATTACCCTATTTTATCTTCAAGTCTACTGTTTTCCCAATTTCTACTTCTTCAGCTTTTAATTTTAACTCAATTTGATTAATTTGTTTCATTGTCACTCACTTATTTTTGAACTAGAGTCTGCATTCTTTTCTCTAAGTATTGAGTCTTTGGCAGACTCCTATTGCTTTTGGTACTTTACTATTCTCATTTTTGTTCATTTTATTTTACTTTATTTTGTTTTGTTTGTTTTTTTTTGTTTGTTTTGTTCATAACCCCCTTCTTTTTAATTATGTTTATTCCATTTAGTCTAACCTTTGTTTTTAAGTCCTTAACTTTTACTTGGCTTCATATGAGGTGCCATTGAATTTTAGATGCTTTTAGTAGTAGTAGTAGTAGTATTATTATTATTATTATTATTATTATTATTATTATTATTATTATTATTTAATTTTTTAAGCCCAAGTGCACAAAGCTAGCAAAGTTTCTCGGGTTTTGCCTCTAAGTGGAAAAAAATGTATGGGTTTTGTCTTAACCTAATATTGTTATTATTTGTTCATTTATTTTATAATTTTATTTACTTAGTGTCTAATCTTCTTAACTCAATTTATAAGTTAGTCATTATAAGACATTTGCTTATTATAGTGTCTAAGCTTGAGTCAATTTATAAGTTGGTTTTTTCTTACTATAGAGACATTTGTAGGTTAGCTAATCAAGTGGTTAATTTTGTGCTCTCATCTTTATAAGGCGACTTGTATTCATCAGATCATACTACAAGTTAGACACCATGCACTTATAGCTTCTTTTTATATCAACAAGTTTTTGTCACTATTGTTGGGGATGGTTAGTATCTAATTTACCACTTTTTGCTTTACTATTTTTGTCGATATTTGTGTCTTTGATTAGTTTTGTGATTCGATTCATTTTTATTTGAGTAGCTGTATTTAGATCACTTTTTTTTAATTTATTTTCTTTCTTGTCAAAAAGAAAGACAAAAATACGATTGTGGGTGTGTGACTTACATGATTGTTTGGGAAAGGAGTCTAAAAGAAGAACACTCACTAGGATCGAAAAGCTAAATTTGAACGTGACAAAATGGTTGGACAAAGTCGGAATGGAAGGGCTTTGAATGAGATCTTTTACCCTCCAAGTTCAACCTTACCTTCATGTTTTAATCTTCCTGCCCATTCAGATGCTTTCCAAATTCACTAGCCTTCAAGATGTTTATTTGTTTCTAAGTGAATTTGAAGAAGTATGTAATATGATACATTTAAATAATGTGCAAATTCATGTGGTCAAACTGAGATCCATTCCTTTTGCGCTAAAAGATAATGCCAAGATTTCCCAATGGCAAAACTATTTAATTAAAAAGTGAAATTAGTTAGTTTATTGACTTTGACAAGGAACCTTTTAAAGGCACATAGAAATATTTAAGAACTTGTTGGCATAATGCCCCCATCATGGCCTACAATAGTGGCATCTTTGTCAAATCGTCTATGAAGGTTTGGACTAACAGACTAGGACCATGTTAGAGTCCATGTGTTAGGGTGGATTATTATCCAAGAATCCTACTGCAGCGTGAGAATTCTTAGAGGACTTAGCTGAGAGGGTAATACAATAGGAGATATATTAGCCTGAGTTCTAGAATCACCAATGCCAATAGGGTATGCATACGGTGTTGGACTTAAGCCACATAAAGTCTACGTTTACAATTTTAGAGAAATAATCTAAAGGGGTTGACTATTCGACAACCTTAGGTTATTCAAAGTGCTCATATAACATGTTCTCACTATCAATCCTTAGACCGTAGCTTGACTAGCAGCCCCTACTATGCTCATCAATTATTAATTGAAACTAAGAAAGTGAACATGGCCTATCAAATGCCAAGAAATGTCCCTTTTTCCTCACTTTCAATCCATAGTCGTGGAATCACCCAAACTTTTCTTAGAGTCAAGGTCAAAACTTCGGATGTCCTAGCACACATACTAGAGTGTTTCTTGGAAACACTTCTATCCAACCCTATTAAAGATACTAAAGGGTGCTTCGGTCGTCTCTTCCCCCAATTGTTCATACACAACCATCTCTTGGCTATAATAATATTGATAAAAGCTTTAATAATCGAGAGAGATCACAAAATAGCTTAAAGAAAGTGATGAAGACAATGAAGGAGCAATTGTCTCAGTTAATAACTACCAACAGAGAAAAAGGAACATTACCTAGTCAGATAGAGCCCAACCTGAATATGGGCCCATCCTCAGTGCACTCACTAGATCAGGATAGTGGAAAAGGGGCTAATGTAATAACTTCTCTTAGGTTAGGTTGTTTAATGGATCAAAACTTAGAAGACCTTATGGACATACCAATTTAGCTTTCTCCATCTCTGTCTTCACCATCTCTCCTTGAGAATGATTTTGCTTCTAGGGATGCTATTGAGGGCACCCCAATTAAGTTTTCCCCTTGCCGACCTACTAACTTAGTTAACCCTAAGGAGAATGAGGAAGATGAGTCTAAGAAGGGAGAGACCTGCCTTCAACTATTAAGGGGCCCATAAGCTCGTTGCACCCTTTTCAACTATGTTAAGGAACAAGAAGGACTAGACCCATGTTGATAAGATTAGAGAGACCTTCTCTTAAGTCAAAATCAATATCCCTCTTTTAGATGCTATCCAGTTGTTGAAAGTGTTGTGCACCACTAAGAGAGCAACTAATCTCCCAAATAAGGCTTCCTTAGCTTGCAATGTTAGCTTTATTATCTCACACAAAATCCCATCTAAATATAAAGAACCCAGTTGCCCTACCATCTCCATTATCATAAGGAACCAGACCATCAATAGAGCATTGTTGGATTTAGAGGTAAGTGTCAATTTGTTTCCATACTCACTATATGAGAGGCTAAGATTGGAAGAGTTAAAACCTATTAGGACAATCCCTTGTTAGTCAACAGCTCCACTAGAACTCGTAAGGGTGTACTTAAGGATGTTTTGATTAAAGTAGGTGACTTCTTATTTCCTATGGATTTCATTGTTTTGGAAACCAAGTCTGTTGCTAACCCTAAAGCCCAAATACCTATCATTCTTGGTCAACCTTTCCTAGCTACTTCAAATGCTTTTAATCAATTGTAGGATGGTATGATGAAATTGTCTCTTGAAAACATGACTGCTGATTTGAATGTTATTATTTTACGAAAACAACATGCTATTTTTAATGAGAGTGACAATGTTAATTGGCTTAATGTGCATGCTTGTGATGACTCATGTGTTGATGGTTTGCTTGAAAATGACCTTTGTGATGTGATTGATTCCCTCTCCCTTGATTCTTCTAACTTCCCTTCTTTTGCTACACAAACTCTTGATCCCGTAATAGAGTTGAAACATTTGCCTAGTTTCCTAAGTATGTCTTTTTAGGTCCTACTAAGTCTTTTCATGTGATTGTTGTCTGATCTAAATGAGCACAAAGAGGCTATGGCGTGGACTTTACGTGACATAAAAAGTATTAACCCCTTCATTGTCCAACACAGAACTCATCGAGAAGATAATGCTAAACATTATAGAGATCACTAAAGACGTCTAAACCCTACCCTGCAGGAAGTCACAAAAAAAAGGACCTTTAGTAGCTAGATCACGGGATAATCTACTCTATTCATGATAGCGAGTGGGTCAACCCAGTTCAAATCATTCTTAAGAAGATTGATATTATTGTGATTGGGAATAACAAGAATGAGTTAGTCTTTACTAGAGTCCAGTCTGGGTGTTGTGTCTGTATTGACCATAGGAAACTGAATGCATCACTGAAAAAGACCACTTCCCTTTTCCTTTTATAGCCAGATCTTTGAGAGGTTAGCCAGACATAGTTACTAGTGCTTTTTGAATGGGTATTCTAGCTACACCCACATCTCTATAGCACCTGAGGACGAAGACAAGACCACTTTCACATGCCCCTTTTAGTACTTTTGCCTTGGCGAGAATGTCATTTGGCCTTTGTAATACTCCTACCACTTTTCTGTATTTCATAATTTCTATATTTTTTGACATGATTGAGCAATACATTGAGGTGTTTATGGATGATTTTTATGTGTTTTGTTCCTCATTTGATGCCTATTTTCCAATCTGACAAAGTTTTGCAAAAAAGCAAGGAGAAGAATTTGACTCTAAACTAGGAAAAATACCATTTTATGTTAGAGAAGGATATTGTTTTAGGGCATGTGGTTTCACATGATGGGATTGAAGTTGATAAAGCAAAATATGGTATGATTGTTAATCTTTCCCCTCCCATATGCATGAAAGATATTAGGTCATTTTCAAGGCAAAGCAGGATTGTATGGGTGATTCATCCAATATTTTAGTAAAATTGCTAAGACCTTTATCAATCTTCTACCCAAAGATAGTCCCTTTTCACTTCTTTAAGGAGTGTTTAAAGGCATTTAATAGGCTAAAGGAAGCCCTGATTTTTGCACCTATCCTACACCATCTTATTTGAGGAGAGCCCTTTATGCTTATGTATGATGCTTTTGACTATTTTATATGGGTTATGTTAAGACAACGAGTAGATAATGTCATATATTGTGCAAGTCATACTTTGAATAAGGCCCAATTGAACTATATTGTGACTAATAAAAAGAGTTTTTGGCAGTCATGTTCGGTTTTAAAAAAATTCAACCTTATTGATTGGCTTTCACGTGATTATCCATACTGTCTATATTGTACTGAAGCGTCTCTTCTCTGAGAAGGATGCAAAACTTAGACTGCTTAGGTGGATTTTACTCATACATAAATTTGATTGTGAGAACTAGGATAGAATATGAATCTGGTTGCTAACCACATATCTCGGATCATTACAGAAAATGAGAGTGAGTCCTCAATTTTTGAGTGATTCCCTAATGAGCAACTACTTATGGTTCAATCTAAACCATGGTATGCTGACATTATTAATTACATAGCGACCAGTAAGATACCCTTAGGTTAGAGAAAGCATGATAAGGACCGATTCTTGTATCTGGAAAACATTTTCTATTTGGATGACCTTTACTGATTCAAATATTATTCTGATTAGATTTTTAGGAGTTTTATCTATGATAATGAGATTAGAAGTGTCCTTTCTTTTGTCATGATAAAACTTGTAGGGGCATTTTAGTGGTAAGAAAACAGCTTGTAAAGTCCTTTAATGGGGTTTATATTGGCTTACCTTATTCAAAGATGCCCATTGGTATTGCAAGAGCTGCCCTAGGTGCCAACACCTTGGGAAAATTAGTAGAAGAGATATTACGCCCCTTACCCAACAGTTATTGTTGAGATCTTTGATGTTTGAGGGATCAATTTCATAGGACCATTTTCATCTTCTTTCAGAAATAAGCATATTCTCCTAACAGTAGACTATGTGTCTAAGTGAGTGGAGGTTGTGCCAACTAGGACAACTAAGGTCAGAGTCATTGTCAAATTCCTTAGAAAAAATATTTCCTCTAGGTATGGCATGCCTAGGGCTGCCATTAGTGACTAGGTTACTCATTTTGACAATTATACTTTTGATGTGTTGTTGCAAAAAATACTAGATCATTCACTGTTTAGCCACCACTTATCATCTCCAGACTAGAGGTTAGTTAGAGATTTCCAATAGGTAAATCAAATAGATTTTGGAAAAGACTGTGAGTATAAACCATAAGGATTGGCATATAAGGTCGTTGATGCTTTATGGGCTTATATGATAGCTTTTAAGACCCCTTTAGGTATATCACCTGTTAGGATTGTCTTTGGTAAGCCTTGTCATCTTCATTTAGAAATTGAACATCAAGCTATGTGGGCTAGAAAGACTTTGAACCTTGACTTAGAGGTTGTTGTGGTAGACAAGAAGTTACAGTTGAGTGAGTTTGAAGAAATTAGAGCTGAGGCTTATGAGAACTCTAGGATGCATAAAGAGAGAGCAAAATTGTTCCATGACAAGCATATTCATAGGAAATAGTTCTTCCCAGGCTAGAAGGTATTGCTTTATGACTCCATACTACACCCTTTTTCAGGTAAGTTGAGATATCGTTGGAGGGGTCCTTTCGTTATGTCTCATGCTTTTGCCACACGGTGCTGTAGGGATATAGGACCGCAAGAGATGTATGCATTTCAAAGTGAATGGACAAAAGTTAAAGCCATTCTTGGAGCTGCATGCAAAAGAGAGAGAAGTACAGTGTTTGATGCTCCATAAACCCCAATATAGAGACTGAAGATGTGAGATTAGCTTGGATGCATCTAGTATTGAACTTGGTACTATTGTTCCTTTCTATAAACCTCATTTTGTCCATATATTTTCTTTTATTTTTCTTTTCTTTATTTTTGATTTGTGTTTGTCATCCTTATACTTTTGTATGCAATAGGAACATTTTATTGTTTAAGTGTGGAGGTGAGGCCTTTGCTGATTTATTATTATCATTTAAATAATACCAAAAACCTTTTCTTTTCTTTTCTTTTGTTTTACTTTGTTTTAGGGAATGTGTATCATTTTCACCAGCTGACCCCTTGTAACCTAGTATTAGGTTGTGTATAGCTAGGTTGTACATGATAAAAACTCAGTCCTAACTGTGACATTCTGTTCCCTAGTTCTAACCTCATCATTCCATTAGAACTGTGAGTGTAATCATTTCTTTTTGCATAACTATTATCTTAGGGTCTTAGATTTTTCCACAGTTGATTCTCTCACTTGTCTTTCTATACTCGCTTTTGTTTTTGCTTTCAATTTTCACTCAAAAAAAAAGAAAGAAAAAAAATTTAAAAATAGAAAAAAAAGAGAAAAAAAAAGAGACATAGAGTCAGGAATGATACGAATCCGTTCGAGGCATGCGCTACTAGATGCTACCTTTTGGGATAATACTGCTACCAAAAAAGCTTGTTTCCCATATTAGTGAGTCAACAGAGTAGTTTGTGCTATGTCAAGTCTGTTGTAAATTTCTGCAAGTATACGGCTTATTGTTGTAGGAATTACAGGTACATCCTCAAAGATGGGTTTGCGAATTTAGGCTGCTAAATTATTTTATGCTAAAATTTGATGGATTTTAAACTAATGACTATAAATCAGCCTCGATGAATTACTAAATTACAAGACTAAACTCGAATAGCTACACATCAAATTGAGTGAGGCAAAATAAGCGTGAGAAAAGACACAATCAAGAATTCTGTTTCTGCACCAGAATTCTATTTCTTCACCTCCCAACTCCTGCAGTCAAAGTACCAAGATTCTTGTTGAAATTATACTTTAATTTGTAGATGAAGCAACTCCAAGCCTCCATATAACGAAAGTTCAAGTGAAACTCAATAAACCTTGGTTTAATAACATCATATTCGTGAAACTAAAATTCTTGATTCTGCAAACAGAAAAAAAAAAAACCAAAAACAAAGAAAACAATGGAAAAAATGCTCAGAACCCCCTTCTACTGCTAGAGACCCCCTCATTTTAAGACCTGAAAATGCAACCCTTCAGCCCTTCTTGATTGCTTCATTAATCCCCAATCAAGCCTTGTCCAATTCCTGTAACCGCCAGCTTGATGGTGGTGTTGATGACGGAAT
>JACYFF010031952.1:40952325-40964825 GCA_017589665.1 Selenicereus undatus
ATTATTATTATTATTATTATTATTATTATTATTATTATTATTATTATTATTTAATTTTTCAAAGCCAATGGGAGAAAGCAAGGCAAAGTTGCTTAGGTTTTGCCTTTAAATGGCGAAAAGCACATGGCTTTTGTTTTATCCTAATATTGTTATTATTGTTCGTTCATTCTTACCCTTAAAGTCAGATAAATGAGTATCAACTTGAAATTCAGAGTTCAAAGGGAAAAGGGACTCAATAATCACCCAGGTTTTTATATAAAAATTAAACTTTGGTTGCAATTTATAAATAATAAAAAAGTGCACTTTCTTACCTAAATTTTTTATGCATAGTTTTTTTTTAAAAAAATTATTTTCAGTTCGGTTAACTGCTGGTTAACCGAATTTTCAAATTGTCCAAATCGTAACTGAACTGAAAATCGAAAAAAAAATTCGGTTCGATTAACCCTACCGATTTTTTTGAAAAATTTGTTCGGTTAACAGGTTTTTCGGTTTGGTTTTTGGTTTCAGGTTTTTTTGCACACCCTGACAACTAACCTCCTTAAACTTACATGTATTGCCAACCAACCATTCAAGAATATCACAAGCTTCATCCATACTTTTGGAATGAAGATCCTAACACTCCAAAAGAATACAAGTTTCACAATTCACACCATCATGAACAGCACCCAAGATTTCCCATTTTCCGTATGAATAACCATAATAATCACATTGAGCAAGATAAACATTTAAACGATCGCAATAATGGCAAAATAATTCTTGCTCACATTGGGGAAAATAGAAAATTACCATTTTTTTAGAAAAAATTTCTCAAGATTTTCCATTTTTTAGGGATTTTTGATTTTTTAAACACAAATGACTAATCCAACAAACAAACATTGCTAAACAAAACACGAAAGAGTTAAGAAATCATAAAATGACCTAATATATCGTACCCCCTGACAACATTGCCAATTTGTTAGTTTTTATGGTGAATGGGGTTAAAAATTTGTCGTCTTCTAGAAAGATGTTAAAATCAAGTCACTCATTATTTTAACCCCCAATCTAACATAAACATGATTAGTTAAACTAATTACTTACTAATCCTAATTCAAATATAATTAATTAAACTAATCTAAAACAAAAAACAACTAAAACAATCAACCTAAAACATCATTGTAACTAAGAAAAAGCTAACAAAGCAACTAAGTTAGCTAGAAAATCATTAAATCTACTAGCTAAGAGAAGAGAGAGAAAAACGGAATACCTTAATAGCTAAAAAATCCAACAATGGAGTTTGACTTCTATTGTTGGAACAAGTGGATGGAATTTGTCTTGCCTTCCACTTATTCTTACTCATCTAAATTGATAATGCTCTAAGCCATAACGAACCAAAAACTCAATCTTTGAAAATGGGTTTTAAACCCTACGTTGAAATGGGAAGAGAATAGCTTGAAATTTGAAGATTGGGAGAAGGAAGACAGAGATTGGGGTCAAAAAAGTGAGAAAAATATGATTACCAAGCACTAAGACACGATTAGCACCAAAATCCACTATTCAATCATGAACCTGAGCAACATAACAAATCATAAAATTAGAGGGAGAAACTTGTAGAACAAAGCTAAATTTGCAAGAAAGTAGAGAGAGAATGCAAATAGAACCATTAAAATTAAAGCTTTAATTAACTTGAAAAAGGTATTTGGGAAGCTATAAGAAGTAATCTACCCTAAAACCTACCTAAAATCCTATTTTTAAAAACCCTACTTCAAAACCTAGCTAATAACACAAAGGGGAGAACGGGGGTTTATATGAACCCCAAATCAGCAAACTTGGCGTGGTCGTACCATGTGGCATAAGTAGACCATGCCATATTTTTGAATTTTGATATAATAATATAACAAAAACAAAGTTTGACACAGGTTGCCCGTGTCAAATTTATGACTTCTTCTTCTTCTCTGTTTTTCTGGCATTTGACCGGACTTGCTTCACAGTTATCCCGAGTTGTCTGCTATGGTTAGCCTAGGTTAACTTGTCTCATCTTCAGCACACTTTGTATCCGTTATCCAACATTTGAGCAATTATCTTTGTTACCCACAAAACCAACGAAATACTAATAACAAAACCTAATTTAATAATTATTATGAACTAAATCGAGGTACAATGAGGTATAAAATTCATGCATGTTAAGCCCAAATAGCCTGTAACTGCATGATAGGGCCGCAAGCGCATGGTGGCATTGTAGCAAGCGCATGGTGGCATTGTAGCAAATCAAGGCCATCTCCCACAAGGACTAGATGATCTATTGGACTTTACTCCATCAAGATAGGCTAAGTGGATTAAAAGTTGATATTGAAATTAATTAATCTACCATCTAATCTAATGGACTAATAATCAAGGAATTATCAAAACAAGCAATCTCTCAATTCATGTATCAATCAATCACTTCTTCCTCAATGGATTGTTTTAAAACCAACAATCAAAGTATACGACCCTCTTTCAAGGTTAAGTGAAATACCTAGATCCAACCAATTACCACTTCTCAAGGGCTGGCTCTTGATTTGTTTGGGTTCGTTAAGCATGCGATTATTATATTTATGGTTTCTTAATTGGTGTGACTTTCTCAAGACTCTACATAATCAAGTCAAATTCTAGGGTTCTAGTATCGAATTTTGCCTTTCAGTTCTTCATCAAATGTCCAAAGCAAGCAAGAAAGTGATCAAATTTCTTATAAGACAATAAACATCGAAGATTTGATAAAACAATCCAACAATTCAAAAATACTAAAAAAAATAAACAACAAATCAAGAACTTGGCTATTATTTGCATAGATCCAAAATCAAAACAACAAAATCATAATCAAAATTACAAAACATAAATTTAAAAAGAGAAAAGAGAAGAGCAGAGAAGAGAAAATAAATGCTTAGCTAAGATCGCTTCTAAACCGTCATTGTAAAATCCAAGATGGAATCTTTGCAAATCTTCAATTCAATTCACTCTCTCTTTCTATAATATAATCTAAATCCTAATCTAATTGATAAACTTAAAGAGAGGAAATGGAATGATGGGAGTCAAATGAGGTTGAAAACAACTCTCTTATATCGTGAAAATGCTGCTGCTAAGGGTAAAAACCGCTTGGAAATCGAATAGCCGCGAGAAAACATGACTATCCAGTGGAAAGGTGATGGAACCCTACCTAGCCAAGACCTTGACCATGAAGAATCAAGTCCAACACGTCCAAGAACAAGGTCCCAAGTGAAGAAGATGGCTCACATTTTGCAAGAACACCAAACAGAACCACACGGGTTAACCGGCCAGAAAATGCCCGGTTTTGTGCACTTGATTTCTTAAGCTACATTGTGGCTTAACACTAATATTTTTGCATTTTTGGAATCCTCATGATGTTAACTTTCAGTTCCAAGCATAGATTTCAAATCATGCACACAAGAGGATGGGAGATCAGGGTGTTTTTCCAAACCGGTCAGATTGGGTCCAATTTTGCACGGTTTAATGTTTAAACCTAATTACCCTACTTAAACATGTTATAACCTTCATTTATTTTTAGGAAGGGATTGTACACACCCTAAGGTTTCCCCCCATAGCCTAAAATCCAAATCATGGTCACTTTTGCTAAGGGAAAACCAAGACTGAAAACCGGGTAACATTCTGCCCGTGAACCCGGTTTAAGAGATGGCCGGCTGTTTGCTTAATTCTGTGGGTTTACTCATGTTATCAGCTAGAGTGGCTCACTAACCAAGGAAGGCACACACCCCAAGGCTCTCTAGAGAAGAGTAACCAATGAAAGAAGGGCTGCAAAACAGGTTGTCTCACGCTTCTCATTGGCTAGCCGAAATGGTGATGTTCTTGCTTCCCATTGGACAGTCGAAAAGGGAATACACTTTGCGGCCAAGCACATGCATTCTAGCTAGATTTTTGGTTGATTAAGCTTAATCACAAGTTGATTAAGATTGTAATGGTCATTTGTTTTGCTTTCCTTACTGTTTTGATCGTACTTAGATTAACTTTGAAATTGCTTTAAAACCGGTTAGCTCTAACCATGTGTATTAGGCTAATCTAATGCCTTTCCTCTCTAGGAAGGAAAAGTAAGGTGCTTGCTTGCTTGCTAGTATTGCTGAATATGTAAGGAACTTTCGGCCACTTGAGAAGACACTTTAGTTTTTATGAATGAGAAAAAACCGTAGAGAGCATTTGAAGCTTTCTTTTAATTCTTGCTTGCTTATCCTTAATAAGGCCAATTAAGGTGGTGTTCAAGTGAGTCCTAAATTTGATTAAGTGGTGGTTTCTGTATCTTAATCAAACTTAGGGGCCCTAATCTTGGTTTTGGTGGTGATTCTGTATCCAACAACCGAGTTTAGCTCTATCCTTTCCATTCATTTCAGTCACGGGTTCCTTGGAATTAAGGGAGTCCGAAGCTACTCCATTGCATTTCCTTTATTGTAAACTCATTTCCCTTGAGCTTTACATCAAAAGGGGTCCACCACAGACCATGGGCACCACCACAGACAGACCATGGTGGCCACTGGTCACACTAGTTCTCTTCTTTTGTTTAGCTGCTTTACTTGGATCTCCCTAGACCGTTGTATTGACCACGATTGGTCTTTGTTAGGTGTCTTTGGGCCTCTTTTGCTATCTTCTTTGATCCACAAGGCCTCAATCTTCATTCCACTCACACAACTTGGCTCACAAAGTCAAAATCTACAAAATCTCTTAGAGCAAGCGAAACCAAGTATAATAGTAGCAATAGGGGCATAAATCATACAATTAGGTACACTAGTACCATAAAATGACTCCCACACACTCAAAACATCCTATGCAAATATGACATTCATAACTCCCCCATACTTAAACATTTGCTTGTCCTTAAGCAAACACTAGAGAAAACCGACAAGGGGAGATGCATCTAGACTTAAATACATAAGAACCTCCTCAAAGTAGGCAAGTCATAGCATATCACAAGCATGAATAACAATCAATGGCAACCCCACATAGCACAAAAGACATTTCAAAATTAGGAGGATTAGAAAATTTTCGAAAAAAGTACGAGACCACACGCTCAATATCAAACTTGATCACCCCCAAAGAACCATAAAGCATATCATAAAAGCACATGAGTTTTGGTAGAGCTAAATAGAATGGTGGAACGTCATTTTTGGAAAATGTAAATCACTCTCACTCATGTGTTTAAAAATATAGCATTGGTTCATTCAAGACTTATTCTAAAGATGCAATCTACCATAGGCTTGCAAAGACTCTCAAATTCTCCACCACTAGAAACGCAATGTGCACATAACAATCAAGAGGACTTTACTTGGGTTGTAACGTGGCATAAAAGGGTCAACGGAAAGGAAGTAGACAGATGTATTTAGGTAATGTGGAGCTATTTAGCCAAGTGACTAAGGAGCAACCAACAAACTACCAAGCAACTATGAAGTTTATCAACTCTCTAAACCCCAACAACACAATAAACAAACCCTATAAATCAGATAGGAAATGACTTAACAAAGAAAGAACACAAGCTACTTACATGTCGAATGCCAATCACTTAGTTTTGTTTTTTTTGTGGTTGTTTTTTTTTTCTTTTTTTTCTCTTTTTTGTCAACATGATTTTTTTTTCTTTTATTCTTTTTTTGGAAATGAAATGAAATTTTAATAAGTGAAAGGCATTGGAACTTGAATTATTAACTCATAGTCTAATACATATTCACACAATTCAAACAAGAGGGAACCAAAGCAAATGCTTAATAATATCAATCCCTCAATAAACCAATATACCAAAGCCACCTTAAACTCAAATACCCGTAAAACCAATCACTACATAAATGAAGTGATGCTCCATAGACTTGGCTTAAAGGTTAGGAATTCGTATTTGGCCAAGCGCTAATAAGACGTATTCATAACAAGGATGGATATAGGTTCAAAAGGGCTAGCAAAGGGAACAAACATGTAACACAAGAGTAGACTATTTGGCCATATGGCTAAAAGGTAAAAACAAAGAAACGCCTCTATCATATCATCAACTATGCACATGCTAATGTGGTTTTGAATAAGAATCTATGCAAGTTCTAGACATGCAACATGGAAGAGTCACCCACATAAAAGAAACATGAGACTAAATATGATGATTAGTCCAAATAAAGCGCAAAGTCTCACGGGATATCTACCATAGTCTCAATTAGCTCATAAAATCACTCTCATGTACCAACACTAATCATGGACTCCAAGTGGTAACAAAATTCTCAATCAAGACAAGGGCCAAATCAAGAATATTCATAAGACCTTCACAAATTTTACCACCAAAAGGTATTACACATGAAAAGTCATGAAAGTTGTTTTGCCTAGAAAAACATCATTAGAGGTTATCTTAAACCAATCTACACCATCTCTATATGCAATCCTATATGCAAACCTAAAATGCAACTAAATACAACATACTAGTGCAAACAAAAAGAAACCTAAACCTATATGCTTAACATGTATGCAACCTAAAAAAAACCCAAATAGAAAACATAAAATTATCCTTCCCCCATGCTTAGATAAAGCATCATTATTCAAGGTAAAGAAACTAAGAAAAGGGAAAGGGAAAACAAAAGAGAACAATCTCACCAAGTTAGGCGCTAAGTACACCTAAGATAAGGCCTCTTCGTAAACGGGCTAAATGGAGCATCAGCCATTCCATCAGAACTTCAAGACATGACCCATCAAATCAGAAAACACAAGTTAAGAGGCAATAACCAAAATCACACCAAAAACAATAAGTATCCTCTTAATCTTATCAAAACTCAGAGAAAAATTATAGGAAGGATTAAAGAATGTAGTCCTCATGATTTTCCTAGGCAAGTCTCCTAAGCATACACAATAAGGATCAATGGAGGGATCCCAACCTCTAAACCAACCCAGGGGCACATAATCACCAACATTCCTCCCAAGCATATCAAAGACGTTATCCTCATAGCCCAAAGCAACATTAGCATCACAAATCATAGGATTATTAATGGGCACATCAGTGTAATACTCAGGGGAAGGAGAGGGTAATGAACAAATAGGTGAAACATAGGAATAATCAAGGGGATTAGGGAAAACATTAGCACAACCAAGGCTAGGAGACTCCTCATGCACAAACACATCACGTGACCCCTCCAAAGGAGCCTTATCTAGATCATACACCTCATCTAAAGTATCTTCGACTCAAAACATGCATCAATAACACTAAACCTAGCAACAACTCCAAAAGGCTCACTCGTCTCGAGATCCGTGCACCGAGCTAAAGGAAAGAGTGAATCAGGTAAGGTCAAGACAACATTAGCACTATCCATGAGTGATGCAAAGTCAGGTTGAGCATAGCATGCATAATAAGGATACAAATTTATATTATGATGAGAAGAATTACACAAATCATACCAAAATGGGCATAATAAGATCTAGAATAGAATGCACAAGGATCAAATAATGAATATCTAGAAACATGACTAATCTTCGTAAACCCAAATGAATTCTACGCAATCCACTTAAGAAAATGCCATCATCGACATTTTTACCATGAAAACCCCAATACCCTAAAAGAGCTTGAGTTTCACTATTCACACCCTCATCAACAATGTCCAAAATTTCCCATATGCCCACACAATAACCACATTGAGTAAGAAAAGCATGCAAACGCTTAAAATACCTCCAAAATAATTCATGCTCAAACTGAGGGAAATGGAAAATGGGCATCCTTTTTTTCCTCAAAAATTTTTATTTATTTAATTTTCAATTGTCTTTTTTTTGGTCAAAGAAAAGCAAAACGTTAGTCCAACCTACCTTGAAAAACTCAATATTCGACACTAGTCCTTGGCAACGGCGCCGAAAACTTGACAAGGCTGCAAACGCACAGTGGCGTTGCAGCAAATCAAGGTCGTCTCCCACAAGGATTAGGTTGATCTATTAGGCTTTATTCCTTTGAGAAAAGCTAAGCGGATTAAAAGTTGAGATTGAAATTAAATTAATCTACCATCTAATCTAATGGACAAATAATAAAGGAATTATACAAAACAAGCAATCTCTCAATTCATGTATCAATCAAGCACTTCTTCCTCAATGGGTTGTTTTTAAACCAACAATCGAAGTATCACAACTCTCTTTCAAGGTGAAGTGAAATACCTAGATCCAACCAATTACCATTTCTTATGGGCTCTTGATTTGTTTAGGTTCGTTAAGCATGTAATTATCATGTTCATGGTTTCTCAATTGGTGTGACTTTCTCAAGACTCCACACAATCAAGTCACATCCTAGGGTTCTACTATCGAATTTCACCTTTTAATTCTTCATCCAATACTCAAAACATGCAAGAAAGTGATCAAATTTCTTACAAGACAATAAACATCGAAGATTTGATAAAACAATCAAACAATTCCAAAGTACTCAAAAAGATGAACAGCAAATCAAGAACTTAACTGTTATTTGCATAGATCCAAAATCAAAACAACAAAATCATAATCAAAATTACAAAACATAAATCTAAAATGAAAAGAGAGAAGAGAAGAGAAAGAGAAATGCTTAGCCAAGATTGTGCTTGAACCGTTGTTGCAAACCCGAGATGGAATCCTTGCAAATCTTCACTTCAATTCACTCTTTCTTTCTATAATCTAATCTAAATTATAATATAATTGATAAACTTGAAGAGAGGAAATGAAATGATGGGAGTCAAATGAGGCTGAAAATAACCCTCTTATATCGTGAAAATGCTGTTACTAAGTGTAAAAACTGCTTGGAGTTTACTGCTTCTCTTAGATCTCCCTAGACTGTGGTATTGGCCATGGTTGGTCTGTGTTGGGTGTCTTTGGACCTCTTTTGCTCTCTCCTTTGATCCACAAGGCCTCAAAATCTTTATTCTACTCACACAACTTGGCTTACATAGTCTAAATCTATATAATCTCTCAAAGTAAGCGAAACCAAGCGTAACAGTAGGAATATGGGCATAAATCATATAGTTAAGCACACTAATGCCATAAAATGACTCCCAATCACTCAAAAAATCCTATGCAAATATGACATTCATCACTAAACGTGCATTGCCAATCTTAGGACAGTTTTACACTATAACTTTATAGGCTTCGCAAGCTAGGTACTAGCAATCGCTTCAACGGATTCAACATGGTTAGCTTAATTGAAACAATCACACCCCCAATAGCCTTTTTTTGTGTCATAATACATCTCTACCTTTTCTATCATGCCCCTTTCTCTTTGCATATGAGTAGCTCGAAAGATTACTTCCTTAGCAAGTTGAGTGTGCAATCTTTTCTATCCCTTTGTCACCCTTTATCACCTTCTTTTATAACTCATGTGTAGTTGGACTACGCTTCTGAACTATAGCTTCATGATTGCCACAACTTTTTCATTTAGCTGGACTAGCCTTTCCCCCATTGAAGAGTCTACCACGTTCCCAAGCTTTGTCATGCAACGTGGGCTACTGTGTCACCTCCTTCGGACTCCTCGCACAAACCTTGTGAAGTACTTTCAATGGCTTCATTGATGCTTAGTGCAACTGAGGCTTTATGAGCCTTCTTTGGTTTGAAGATAGGCTTTCTAGCTACATTCCCATCCTTTGAGGGGTACAAGATGAGTCCTTTCCTTCTTTGCAAAGGGTAAGTTATCATCTAATCACCATATTGAAGAACAGACATAAACTTTATGTTGTCTCTTGCCACCGTCCTTATCCAAGTGCCATAACTTGCCACATAAGTAGCAAATATTTGGGAGTTTTTCATACTTCACATCTAGCCAAAACTTTTTATCCCCTCCATTGCCACATAGACGTCCTACAAGAAAGGTTCTCTAAGGTCCATGAGACTTTTGAACCTTAAACATTTCGTCCAACCCATCTCCTTTGAGTCATTGCTTTTATTGAAAATCTCAGGCAAATTCCTTAGCACTTTTGAGATTATCTTCTTTGAGTCCATAAAAAAGGAGGGTAATAAATCATAGCCCAAAAAGGGGCATGAATAGGAGATTCTGTCCCCTAGTACAATTGAATGTGACCCTACTAGATCCTTTAGTACCACAATGCCTTTGTGGATCATGTAGGGCCCGCCATCTACCACTCTCTCCTCATCCCTCCGACTATAAAATTGGAAGAGAAAGACATTGGTTGCCATTTCCTTTGCCTCAAGCCATGCATTAGTTGCCAAATCTCATCCATGGTGTTTATAAATGTAAAAGCACTAACTGTCCCATGTTTGTCCAATAATGTGAAAGTTTTGATTCTTCTTCCTCCAGATCCTCCTTCTCCCATATATCAAGGCCTTTTGCTTCACTTTCTCATTTGATCAATTTTTCATGAGCCTTTGCTTAATTAGAGCACACACTCATAGATGGAAAACCAGGGAGGGAATGTGGGGGAAAAAAAAAGAAGCCAAAGCCTTAGAAACCTAGGTGAGATCTTGTGAGCTTCTAAACTTTAGGGGAGAAGGAAAAACTTTGGTTCTAGATATAGTATGATGATATTGGATCTTCGACCAACACAAATGGCTAATTTCAACATGTTTTGCCTAAGATTTATCAATTAAAAGGGACTAATTGAGTTTTTAAGGAGACTTGATTCCACAAATACTTGGTTAAGTTCAGACTCGAGCTCAATCTAGATACGTTTATAGACTTGATTGAATATTTTTTTTATTTATAATAAAATATAATTTTTTACAATCCCATTTTCTCTTTGTTAGGGGTTCTTAAGTTTTTGAATGTTTTTTCCTCAAGTATTCTTATTTGAAGTAGGCTATATACCTTTTCCCTTGACATGTGTTTCTTTTTTATCCTTCGTTCTTCTATTTGCATGGTTACAAGTTATGGGTGTTATAGTCTAATTACGATAGTAAATTGAAACTACACTCTTTCATGCAAATGCCACTGCATTTAGAGCCCATTCATGATCCCATTGTTATGAAGAATGCAAAATTGGAAAAATAGTCGATATAAATAGACACATTTAAGACTTTATTAATCCATAAAATAAAAGAAGATTCATCTTATTGATATCTATATCTAAAATATTTAAACGAATTTGAATCTAATGATCAAACTCAAATTCTATCCATTGTCATTCATAGTCTCAAATGTAAAGCAAAAACAAAGAAAAAAATGAATAAATCAAAATTCAAGGCCTTGTCCTTCTCACGCAACAAAAGGGGCTTGGCCATAGGGATAAGCATGGAAAATCAAGCCTAGCACAATGGCCTTGTTTGGTGAAGAGTTGTTTGGCCTCAAAAAGTTTTTTTTTTGAGGGTATTAGCTATTTGAGTTGGGTCAAAAAGCTCTTTTGGTTGTTTGGTTAGATAGCTTTTTGAATTAGTTTTTTGAGTACAAAAAGTTAACTTAAAAAAAGCTCTTTGGAAGAGCTTTTTGCATCAGCTTATTACTGTTCAACATAAAATTTGCCATATTACTCCCTTCTTTTGACATAATTATATTTATGGTAGTTAGTACAAAAACCCTACTTTTCATTTTCAAATGGGTTACATGTAACATTGGACTTTTTGTTTTAGATTTTTTTGTTGGTTTTTTGCTCTTTTGGGATAAGAGTTGTGGATGGTCATGATGTTTAAATTAATGATTTTAATTTTAAAATTTTCTTCAATTTAAGAAATAATGTAGATTAATTAGTATTTGTGGTGTAGATCTTTCTAAATGTTATTATGTTATAAATTTCAATTATTACCAAAAATAAAATTAAAGTCAATTAAACAAAAAAACTATCGTAATAAACATCAAATTTGGGTGAAGGTATAATTGTGGTTTTATATATTTTACAAGTCACAATCTATAATTCACAATTCATTTTAAAAAGAAAAATGAAAATGCAATAAAAATAATTATGTTATTAAAAAAAAGTAATGAAGTTTTGTTAAGGGGCACAAGTGAAATTTCATCAAATAAGCTTATTAGAAAGAGCTAATTTTATTAAATATTTTTTTTAAAAACAACTAATACAATCAGCTAATAGCTAATAGTTAATCTAATCGACTAACAGCTGATTGTCAAACATGGCAACTACGCAGCTTCTGGAAACCCCCGTTTTGCCCATTGCCTTTATCGGCCACCTTTCCTGCCTCTCTGTGTCTCCCCTTTTCCTCCATTTCCCGACCTATGCTCCTCCTCTTCAACCCCTTTGCCCACTTTTCACGATCATCGTCGGAAAGTCAGCCGGAAATCCGTCGACAACCCAAACATCTAGCATCCATTTCTTGTCGCCGGCGATTCCGGAAACATGCCGCCGAAGCAGCAATCGAAGGCAGATCTAGCCAAGAAGCAGAAGATTGTCGAAGATAAGACTTTCGGGCTTAAGAACAAGAACAAGAGCAAAAATGTCCAGAAATATGTTCAGAGCCTTAAACAATCTGTTCAGCCTAAAGCTGACCCTAAGAAGACCGATGCCAAGGTTTCCCCAGTCTCTCTTCCGTTACCTATTGTTGATTTTGATTGTGCTTATTCTCTATTTGCGTAGGTTTTTTTTTTTCTGCTTGTAATTTGT
>JACYFF010031952.1:40966656-40981289 GCA_017589665.1 Selenicereus undatus
ATATATATGTACATATACATATACGTATATATATACATATACACACACACACACATGTGTGTGTGTGTGTGTGTGTGTGTATATATATATATATATTTGTATGTATTCTTCATTATCATGTAAATGTGTAAATGGGTGAACGAGAAATGGGTTATCGGGTTGACTCGTTTAACTCATTTAATTAAACAAGTTAAATAGGTGCTTTTGTGTAGAGAATCTCGAACTGAACTTAACTCATTTAGTTAAACGGGTCAAACATGTCAACTCATTTAATTGAACGGGTTGAAAATCTGTATCCAAAGCACTTAAATTTGTGTCGGTTTCAGATCAGTAATCGTGTCGGGTCGATATAATATGGATATAGGCCTCGTTTGGCAAACATCTATTAGCTGGTGACTGTTTGTATTAACTGTTAGTTGTTTGAATTAACTTCCAAACATGTAGTTTTGCCTAAACAAGTATTGTTACCAAACACCCAATGGTATTCATAGCTGAACATCAATGAGGTTCGGTTTGAGACTAAAGATAGAGTCACTCGTGATGGTGACCGGGTAGAAAGATTCATATTGTTAGGGTCAAATGCTCAATGATTCAAGGTCAGGGCTATATGAGTGATGTTATTGTTTGCCAAATCCATATAGGTCGGCAGCAATAGAAAGATACTGGTTGGGAGTTCTGTGTGGCATTAAGGCATTGGTGAAGAAGATTGCATAATTTTTAGACCTGGTGTATCTTGCACTATTGGTTGGTTAATGAGGCATGAGATTTTCAAGCCCACATCAAGCTTCAAGTTCCTTCAAACCCACTACTTAAACTACTAAAACCATTCACTTTTAGGTTAAGACAAATTTGAGTGAGTTAAGTCGAGCTTACGTTCCTCACATTCTGCTTCAAAAAAGAGACATATGAGAGAGGAGAGCTGGTACAGTAAAGTCTAAAGTACTCAACTTGTGTGGCGAGTCACTAACTTGCGCTCTTGCTTAGGGAAGCTCTAATTAAAGTTAAATCAAATTAATTACTTATTAGTATCCAGAATGAAGGCATGAAGCTGAGCTAAATACATCAAATTGCATGTAATAGGTGGAGTAAACAACTGAACATGAGCGCATCGTTAGTCATTGCATAAGCATAATTAATTAAAAGGGGATATACAGGCAAAGTGAGCAAGTCTGGAATCTAATTAACTTCACTTGAAATTTGATTCGAGGCTTTCGAGCTTTCTTGAGCATGAGGGAAGCTAATAGCTTGTCAAGGAAGCTGAGTACTTTAGTATGTCATTTCTCCTTTCTCATTTTTGAACAAGAATGCCCTAATGAATAATTGAGTGTGTTGAAACTTTCTCAAAATCTCTCAATTGGTTGGTTTGCGTATTATCAAATTCTGGTGGCAGAACATGTAAGAATCTATTGGTGGATTCTTAATTTGGGTAGTGGTTGAGGCTTTATCCAAATCCTAAGGCTTGAGCTGGCCGATCATTTTGTTTCCCAAATCATATCTCCTTTATTTAATTCCTCAAAACTCTGAACAGCAGAAGGCAGTCAATAATTCTTGAACAGTATTATTGATCCAATCATATTGTTTCTAGTCATCCTTGAAGCTTGGCATGGGCTTGTTAATATTTTACTTGCAGAGCAATACAAATGTCGTGAGCTAGAGTCTGAAATGATAGCCAAAGACGGTTTTATTTTTTATTTTTTTTGTTGTGGGGGGGGGGGGGTGGTGTTGGTTGGAGAGGGAGAAGGGGAGAGACTTCAGTAATTTTTATCTGCTTAGCAACTCGCAGCTGCAAAAGTGGAGCTCTGTGGCTTCTTGCTATTCGTGCAGGCTTATTCATTTACCTGCCTCCTACCTGTGCAGCCTTATTGATTTCTCTGCCTCATACATGCTATCAGAGTATCAGAACATATGACCTGCAGATCAGTTCTGCAATCTCTCACCCTCTGATTCTCAACCATGTACCTGGCTTTTCACCTAATCCTCCACTTTCTCTCACAAGTCGCAGTCAGTAGATGAAACATGAAGTGCTTAGTTTAGAAATAAAGAAATTGAAATTCTTCAAAAATCCTAATGTTGGCACAGAAGCAGGTCAGAAAGTCCTTGACCTCTGACCCAAGCTGAGAGATCTAAATGAAACGAGGGGGTTGGGGTGCACAGAGAAGGGAGACTGACTTTGTAGGTCTGCTGGGTCAGCAGTGGTCATTGGGCATGTTACAGATGGCGTGGGGGTGAAGAAGCCTTTGCATGCCTGCTTTGAGACGTTAAATTTTGTGTCCTGTAAGTGTCCCAGGTCGGGCCCTGCATTTTTGAAAATCTTCGAGATTATCTACATCTTGGGATGCATCTCTGTTATGTGCCCAAACATATCTATCACATGCATTTGTCAGAGACAAGGTGCGTGAGCGAGAAGGACTTACTGGTGCTTCATAGGAATGTAGTCTAATAGTGGTATTCTCAATTTCCGGGGTTCCTTTTCAGGATTAATTGCGTGTGAGATGAGATCTTGGAATCAATTATATTACTTGTATTTCATGAGGTCATAAGCAGGTCAAGAGAATGAAGTAATTTGGTATAGGGAGAGTTTGTTTGGGACGGATAGCAAGTATTGTATTGTTAGTGCTTGTTGTGTGACTCTCTGGAAGCACATCTGAATTTATGAGCCAAATACTTGGATATTTACTTTGCTCAGGCCTCAGGCCTCAGGGCAATTGCTATTCTTCCATATGTTATTTGGTTTAGGTCACTTTTCAAGTGAAGCCGTGGGATTGGTCTACATTTCTTCTTCAGATTCTGTTAATCCAATGTTGTCTGAGTTACTGCTGCTGTTGGGACGTGGGATGGAATGCTCAAGTCTGTTGTGTATGCAGAAGAGTTGCAGATTTTGCTACTTGTACATATAGAACACTCATGGATGTCATAGAGTTAGTGACAGCTTTTCCACTTTTGGTTTAGCGGAATAAATTGTTTGGAATGGCATGAATGACTAAGTGTATGACCCAGTTCTCCCTTTGTTTTTGTCAGAAAACTAGGGAATTAGAAAAGCCTTCCTGCGATTTGCTAGCCTTGTAGCTTTATTTGATGGTGCGAATTAGGTTTTATTTATTCTACTGCTTATAGTTGGTTACACAGCTTATGTCAACCATATATTTATTTCATTTTCAATATTTGTTTTCTTGTCTAACGACTGGGGTACCTTCTAAAGCATCTTTCTAATATCTTATGTGTGCATCCTTGTGTATGAAGATGCATAGAGTAACTGGGTTAAGATTTAAGAATAAGGCCTGAAACAGAGGGAATATATCTGTGACTAGTTATTGAAGCAGTTGGATGTATGATTCATCTGAGGCATAAATGGTTGACTACTCATGTGACCATATATGGCCTGTTTCTCTGTCAGTGTTACAATACATTCTCTGTCCTTGGTGGTGATTTCCTGATGAGCATCTGTTTCTAATCTAATTTATATATGATACATGGATATTTGTAGGTTTGCAAATACTTCCTGGAAGCAGTGGAGAAAAAGCAATATGGTTGGTTTTGGGTATGTCCAAATGGTGGTAAAAACTGTCATTACAGACATGCCCTTCCTCCAGGTTACGTTTTAAAATCTCAGATGAAAGCTTTGCTAGAGGAAGAGACTGACAAGATGCCCATTGAAGAAGAGATTGAGGAACAGGTATTAATTGCTTGTTACTAGTGAACCAATGATACTATGGGCTAACACCTTTAGTTGCAAAATGAATTGCTCATAGTATCATTAATGAATCAGCTAAACTTGGTAGTTGGTTTGGATTACAGCGTTCAAAGTTAAAGGCTTCAACACCTTTGACTCCAGAACTGTTTGCACAATGGAAGAAGAAAAAGATGGAGGAACGAGATGCTAATATGGCTTCACAGAGAGCAGAGAGAGCCAAGAATGATAGAATGAGGTATGATCTCATCCTTTCCACCCCCATTTTATAGCTGTGCTCTTTCTTTATATTTATGATATGAAATGTGCTTGCTGGAGGCATCTCATTTTGCTACTTTCCTTCATTTCAGTGGACGAGAATTGTTTATGTCAGATGCAAGCTTGTTTGTGGATGATGCTGAGGCATGTGAACAATATGAAAGAGAATTTGAGAATAATGAGCAACAGGTAGGTCCCATTCTTCTTTAGTAGATCATGCTACCTTTGGATTTGTTATCCCTTGAGTTAGGCATGTCATCTAATTTATTTTTACTTGGAGCTAGGCACGCGTTTTGAATTTTAATGCTTGATCTAGCTCATTGAGTGCTCTTCCCCTGGCAGCAAGGGTGGCTCCCCCACTCCTTCCACCCCCCCCCCCCCCAAAAAAAATCAAAAAACAAAATGAAAGAGAAACAAAATTCCTACTGTGGCTTTAGTTGGTCGTGTTCTTCTCCATTGTGGCAATATATTTCATGTTGTCTATCTCTTTTTCTTTTTTCAAGGTTGTGGGGTTATTCACTCCCATCTAACCCCCATTTTGGGGTTTTTTTTGGGGGGGGGGGGGTGGTTGAACAGGTTTTGTATGCCCCTCTGATTATAAGTATGCTTTTGCTTCTAAGTTACTGCATTCTCTATGATCAATAGCATTTACTTGTGCACCGTTCTTCCTCTACATGTTCTGTTATTGTTCTTGAGGCATTTGCATGAGGCACTGGTAACATTCTGTTCCTCTCAGGCTTAAGCTTTCAGGAGTTAGATGACATATTGCTGCAAATTTGATGAACAGTTGTTTCAAATTGAGGCCGAGGATGATGGTTTTGTTTATGTTTATGCCTTGAGGCCAGCAGGAACATTCGATGATCTGTTTTTGCCTTTTTTCAGGCAAATGAGAAATCTATAGAGGTTCATAGTAGTTCAAGTCATGGTAACCATGATGCCCCTAGCAGTTCAGGTGCAGCAAATGGTGATGCTGATGATGTTCCCGATGACATTGATGATGATCTTGATGAAGATGAACTGGAAGAGTTGGAGGCTAGCTTGTCAAAAGCATCTATCCAGATAAAAGAGCCAGGCACAGGTGCTTAAACCTGAGAAAAACTCATGCAGTCTGCACAAGTTTTAATGTGTGGGCTCTTCACCCCTGCTAATGACAATCACATTCACATGGACATCCCAATTGCATCTGGTCGTGCTTCACAGTGGCGTCATCTGCATGGTATCTGGCGCATCTGATGATTACAAGTCCGGCCAGTTTTTCTTTGAGGAAAATATGCTGTTGTTTTGTGCCCTTCAGAGGTTGTTAATAAATACTCGAGCCAGCTGTTGATGCCCTCCAATTCTTCTTCAGTGTAACGTCAATCATTTGAGTATCATGCATTTAGCCTTAAATGGAGGGTACTCAGGCACTGATCCGCATCTTGCTTGCGTATTGGATTCCTGTATTGTTTTGCTTTCATTTAATGCAAAAGTTTTTTGGAATCATTTCATGCATGATGGATGTTAACAAAGGGGAGTACGTATTGTTGATGGGGATGGCATTCGGGGAATCCCAATTGGGCCCTGCATTGGGAAAAATTCACATCTCCACTGGGGATGATAACGAGATTCAATGCATGAGCTGGGACAGGGCAGGGATGGGACAATTTTACCTCGTTTTTGTAATTTATGACTCTGTGTACCTTGATTCTATGAAAATAATTATTAGTAGTTAATGTTTTTAGAATGTATTTTAAAGTACTTACTATTTTGGGTTAACTATTTACAGGGAACAACATTGTTTGAAATAGTTACTGGCTGAAGTTTTTCTTTGCAACTTAGTTCTTGAACTTTTTGAATTTGCAACTTTTGCCCAAATTGAGGTGTAACATGCAAATACTTAATTTTTTTGGTACTTTTCAATAAAACTAAACTTATATTTTTGTTTAAACTTCTTATAATGGCTTTACTGGTACTAGTTATCACAATCTACTACGTATATTATAAATATTATATTTTCTGTGATTAACGGACAACCATGCTTAGCAAAATAATTAAAACTTAATTAGAGAGTTTCGACCATTACCTGAACTTAGTTGGCGCTGGACTCCGGTGTTTCTCTAGCTTTTGGTTCACAGAGATTGCTAATCTCAACCATACCTTCTTTAGATCAGGCACAACACAGATCAGTTTCGTTTCCTACCTCAGATCGTAGTTACTAATCAAGTTTTACTTATTTTTAAAGGATAGTGAGACTTTAATGAAGAAATTATAATATTTAAGATATAAGGTTCAGTTGGATAACGTTCCTTACTGGGAAAATTTCTTTTATTGAAAGCTTGAAAGTGGAAATATTACAATGAAAAGCTTGAAGAGGGACTTTTAAATTTATATCATTAGAGATACTTGCTCATAGAGAAATGGAGAATCCCGACTTTCCTTTTGCTGAAGAATGCTCAAATGACCATGTCCTTTCTCAACATTCGACATCTCTGTTTATAGAGGAGATAGGGGTACCTATGATGCCCTAATAGTTACAGTACATAAAGGCCCTGTTTGGCAAACAACTGTTAATTGTTAGCTGTTAACTGTTTGTATTAGCTGTTAGCTGTTAGCTGTTTGAATTAGCTGTTTGTTGAAAAACTGTTTGATAAAATTAGCTATTTCTGACAAAGTTGTGAGACAAAAAGCTAATTATTCAAAAAGCTCTTCCAAAAAGCTCATGTAATTAGCTTTTTGGACCCAACAAGCTCTTTTAAAAAGCTCTTTCACCAAACATCTAAATTAGCTTTTTTACTTAGTCAAAAAGCTAATTTTGGTTAAAAAAGCTCTTCAAAAAGCTCTTTATCAAACAAGGCCAAAGATTTTTCATATATAGCTACAATACACTCTATTTTACAGACCGAATACTTATCACAATAGTACAATACTAGGACAACTGCTTTTCAGAACTTTTAATGATGAGAAGACTAGTCATCATTATTGAGATTCTGTATGGCTTCATATTTAATTATATCTTCCATACCATCATTAGCTGAATAATAATCAAAATCTTCATCAATTTGTTTAAGATGCTCTGGATCCCAATCTTCAAATGATTCAAGGAGATATTTATTCCTTGTTTTTGATAAGAATTTTCTAACTCCAACATCAAAGAGATAATCAAAGATATCTTTTGACACTGCTCATTCCACCTTTATGTAGTCTTTAAATTCATTATATCATAGGCGAAAGTAGTGGTTCCACAATGCATTAATGTTTTTCTTCGTTCGATTAATGCCCAACATTGATGATAAATGTTGAAAAATTCAATGGCTCTTGATAAAGCATGATCAATAACTAGATGTACTGAATTTTCATGGATCCAATTTTGTTGTTGATCATTGAGATCATTGCAATCAATGATATGGACAAGATAATGGGCTGGTATGACTTTTCCCTTTTCATATTCGATTAGAGCACTATAAACTTCTAAAGTCAGGCATCTGTGAACTGAAATTTTTGTTGGACCTTTAAGAGATGTAAGAATCCAATTGATCCTTTTGAACATACATTGGTGGAATTTAGTTAAGGTTGAGAAAAATGGGAATTTTGGATATGAGATTTCTGTGAAGTAAAGTACCATCTTGTATTTTCAGGTTTTATAGACAGGGTCATTTGGAGATAATGAATTTGCCAAGAAACAAATACCACCAACTCCAGATCTGTAGGAAAAATAGATCGTTGTACTTCAAGACTCCCAAATATCATATGAATAATGATGATAAAAGTCGAAGTAGGCTGCATACCACTTATTGAACCATTTTTCTTGAACATGAGAACTTGTTTTTTTCTTAAATATCATAAGGACACTGAAGATAACTAATTTGTAACTCTAAAGGGGAAAATCTTTGGGTTATTAGGTAGACAATAGATAGTAAGCCAAAGCTTGATCTACTTTTTGTATGGAATTCTAGATTATCGATAAGGACTTTACTAGAAGGCGTCACCCATTCTAGTATGAATGGCATTTCATTAAGGATATTCTCCTTTTCTGGCAGGGAGTCTGCTTTGATGATTACCATTGGCGAATTCTCAAGTTAGACTATCTGCTAGAGAATTCTTTGATTACTGTATATGTTCAATAGAGAAGGAAAATTGGTTAAGCCATAATTGCCAATGCAGGAGTCTCCTTTGCTCTTGCATATTTGATAAATTCTTTTTCACAAAACCAAGTATTCCTTTGCAATAAGTTTGAATAAGAAAAGGCTTTGGGGCTAAAAAGATTAAGAACTTTTCAATTCCCTTATAATTGCAAGGATTTCCTTTTTCATTGTGGATAGTTGCATTCTGCTTTATTAAAGCTTCCACTGCAATATTTGCAAAGTTTTTCTCCTTCTTTGATTTGTTTACTAAACTCTTGAATGTCCTAATGGGTATACACCATTTGTTTAACTCGGATGATAGTGTTTGGAATTAATAAAGTGATTTTAACAAATGTTTTGTCTTTATCCCAAAACTTTAGTGGATTATCAAAGTAGAGTTTCTTATATAATTTTTCTTATTGTTCGATAATCTGTTCTTTAATAGACAATTTGAGTAACGAGATTGTCAATGCTACTTCACGTTGTACTGGCATTACTTTTTCACCATGCTGGCTGCTTGTAAACTCAATTTTCTGATGAGTGTAAGCCTTAATTTTTCAATAGGAAATGAGTGTCCATTAATTGTTAATATTATCTGATTTACTGTTTGTGTGCATAGAGAATATAATCTTTGAAAATTATTTTCAATAATCATATCATGAGAGGATTGATCAGTAACCCATAGAACTGGTATAATGCATTGAACTTCTCATAATTCTATGAATAATCCTTTTATTGCCTCATTATGGCTCATAATGCTATTATCAACTATCCTCACTTGTAAAGGATTTTTAGCTCTTTTCTACATAAATTCTAGAAATAATGATCTTTTTCCAAAGCATATGAAACAACCACTATCTATGTAAGCACACAATCCGTATTTATTATATCCCTCTAAACATACCTTTATTGGGATGTAGACACTATTAGGATTTGTATTAGCAGCTTCATAGCATATTTTCATAGTCATATTTTTGACTAATTCATCCTCATAGATTGGTTCACTAACAGTTCTAGTTTTGTACCTAGTGACCTTTCTATCTAAACTCGTTATTTGATCTATGCTGGGTCTTGCAGCTTCAAAACTCATTCTACTCATTTCACCGGTCATACTAATTGTATCATCTTCTTTAAGCTCTTCTTTAGCTGATGAAGATCCTTCTCTCCAATCTGATCTTCTACTCATGCTTCTTAATAATTGGGGTTTAATGGTGATTTTACCTTCCTCGTCTATCTTTATTATATTTTTCTTATTGATCTTTATAGGATTGACAAAGTTAGATATCCATGAATGGTCAATTTTTATCTCTTGAGGATTGGATTTAATCCTCTAATCTTTTGCATGGGAGTGGGACTTTCAAATTTCTCGGCTTCTATCATTGTTACCTTAGTCTTAGGATCTATTGTATTATCTAATTTGTAGATAGTTTTTCAAAATATCCTTAAAGGATATCCTCATCTTTTATATCCATCCCAACTGTTTTTATTTTAAGGGATATGAAGTTTTTAGCAAATTCATCTTTTAGACTCACATAATATCCAGGTCGACAGTTGAAACCTACTGACCCATTACGTAAATTGGTTTTTATCCCTGTGATAATCTCTGATTATTAAATTTGGAGTGTCTAATATCACAGAGTAAAGCGTAAAGATCAATATATTTACCATAATATTGTAATGGAGTGATTTGAACTTGGACACTTCCGACATGGATGTACCTATATTTTCTATCTTTATTATATTTAAGGATGTTCTCCCAGTAAATAAGATTAACGTCCCCAACATCATACTCACAATCCTTTATCTCAAGATCTCCTTCCATCATTTCACATACATATTTGCTTTTTAATTGAAAAATGAATTTTTTATCTTTTTGGATTATGAGAAGAACGCAATCCCCTTTGACTTCTTCATGATCATTTTCTACAACAAACTCTTCTCCTTGAAGATCACCAAGGCTAATTGAGCTACTTTTCATCATATGATTTGTTTCTTCATAATCGCTTTCTTCATATTCATTGTCCAATATAATTTCAACAATTCCTTTGTTGTTACTTAGGGTTAGGTCTAATGCCTCATCTTTACTATGCTCAACATAGTCTAGGCTTCCCAATGTTTCAATAAGTTTGTTATTCTTCCTATTTTTGTACTCCTTAGCATAATATCCTACTTCTCCACATGTCCAACATTTGCAGTTATTGTTTTCTGCACGGCAATAAGCGGCTTCCCTAAAAAATATTCGTTTTTTAGAACTTGGTTTGTTATTATATTTTCTTTTATATTTTTCGCATCTCTAATTGTTAAAGCTGTTTTTCTTATAGAATTATCTTTTTCTTCTTTTCTCAGGTTCCTTTCCCTATTGTGAGGTGAATCCCACCAAGTCAAAAACTGCTTCTTAATTTTCTTTTACTTTTGAAGATCAAGACATTGTTCATTGACCCATTTTTTTAGATAAGAGATTCTGGAACCAAAGGTATCAATGACATCTACTCGTTCCAGATATACAATATATTTTTCATTTATTATGGAATTTATAGGATATGACAATTTATTATAGAACATACCAAGATTGATTTTATTATGCCCAATTTTGTAATAATATTGACTAAATTCAGCAATATAATTTTTTAAATATCTCATATCCCATAATTCTATGTTATTAATCTTTCTTTGCCATTCTTTTGCTTCTGCTTCGGAATCAAGTTTAGCTCTGATTAATTCAGTTTCAATTTTTTTGCACAAATTTATGAACATAGCACCTGGTGTTTCCATCGCTCTTAACGTATTTTTACCATCTTCACTTAATGAAACTATGCTCGATATAATTTAGGAAGTTTGCTGCAGTCCACGTAGTATTTAGGTTTAAGACACTATTCATTCCTCTTTTGCAGTGCTCAAATATTTCTTCTCTATTACGGGCTCCATCAATATTTAGGATATATCTAGTGTGGCTAATTGGGATAAGGCCAATCTCTTCATAGGTTATGGTTTTTCTTGGGATAAACCCAAAGGAAAAATTGCTCGTACGTCCTGCTAGAACCTACCTAAGTCTTAGGAAATGAGTGTTTCTTCTAGATGGTTCACCAAATTCTTCAGGTTTAGGAGCGACATTTTTAACTAAATTAGTTTCTATTTCATATAGGTCGATTTCGTCTCCAATCTCATTGATTTCGTCTTCAATAGTCATTTTTTCATCTTTCGTATCAAGTTTTCTCCTAATTTCCTCTAATGGTAATACATTGAGGCCTTCTAATTTAATCAGATTCATCTGCTGATATAGTTCTTCTTCTAATTGGATATTATTGGTCTCTTTATTATCTTGATAATAAGTCAAGTTTATCACTAATTGCGCCCATGATTTTATTTAATTCGTCCGGATTTTGTTTAATAGAGGTGCTAACCAGGTATTACCTTCAGGTGAGTGGACAATGTAATTAGGATCAGGGCAAGCAGGTGATGATTTAAGCATTAATCACAGTTAATTAGCTTAATTAGTCATTAATTAGCTTAATAAAGTCAATTATTTTTGTGCACGTGGCTCTGATACCAATTTAAAGAGGGTCTCGAGTTTTACTAGTGAGCAAACGTCCACACGCAATTTTAAAATTTTCCAAAGTAAGTTTTTAAAGATTTGAGCTAAAATGCTAGAGCATGAACTAAATGGGCCGGATGTAGCTTGCTTGAGTTTAGTTGCAAATTTTCCGTGTGCTTAAGATATGACTTGGTTTAAAGGCTAAGCCACTCACCAAGACTAAGGAACCACCAAGAAATGCCTAAAGGCTTAGCTAGCAACACTTCTATAAAGGTTCCACTCAAGATTCGCCACCTTAGAAACAAGGATAAAGAGAAATGAGATTTTTGAGAGAGAAAGGTTTGAGCTCTTTTCATATATCCAAATCTGATTTCTTACAACCTAAGGCCTCCTTCATATAATGAGAGCCTTTAACAAGCTGAAAAAAAAGGAGGAAAGGGCCCATACATGTCCATAAAGCAAGAGGGAGCCAAAAAGCAATTTAAAAAAGGTTGAAAAGTGCTTTATGCTTTTTGCTAGCATGCTTTTCAGATTACAATTGTCAACTTCAAACAGCTATATCTCCTAGGTTTCTCATTCAAATTGGGTGAAACAAACCTTGATAGAAAGCTTAGGAAGTCAGCTTTCAGGTGGATCAAGTTGGCAGAACTTTGGAGCTACCGTTTGGGAGATATAGGCCAAAAGGTGCAGCATGTGTAGGCTATGACAATTTCTGCAACATCTGAAAAATGGCTCCCATTGACTTATTACCCAATGACCTAACCTAGAAATCTTTATATGTCATTGACACTGACATATTAAGGGTTCCAAAAAGTGAATTGTCAGCCTCTTAAATCCAAATTAAGCTTGAGTAATCAAGCTTGCAAAACTGGGTATGTGCGCTGGCTTCTGAGCAGTTTGGGAGTACGCTATTGTTTTGAGCTCAACTTATTCTTGCCGTGGGTTTAACCTCATTTTCATTATTAAACCTCTTAGAAGGCCTCTTGACCTTCCCAAAATAGGAGAGTAGCACATCTTAAAGGCTTAGGATGAGGTTGGAATTGAAGCTCCAAATCAGTACATGAACCAAGTTCCCTTTGTTGTAGCTTATGAGCACTAAGAAGGATTTGTGAGTTCACTTGGACTTGTGTAGGCATGAAATTTGATTCATCCTCCCCTTATTGAATGTGATTTACCCTCAAATCATCACCATCTTCTTCATCCTCGAGATAGGTGTGAGATCAACCACATTGAATGTAGAAGATACACCCATGTCCCTAGGTAGCTCTAACTTGTAAGCATTATCATTCACCTTTTCGAGGACCTTGAAAGGACCATTAGTTATTGGCATGAGATTGTTCTTTCTCCTAGAGGGGAACCTCTCCTTCCTCAAATGTATCCACACCAAGTCCCCGGGCTTGAAGGTAATGGCCTTGCGGTGCTTGTTGGCTCTAGCTTTATACATATTGTTTGTCTTCTCAATCTTGGCCCGAATTTGTTGGTGGAGCTTTTTCATCTCTTTGGCCCTCTCCTCGGCCTCATTGCTCACTCTAGAGTCAAATGGAAGTGGCATGAGTTCTAGGGGAGTTAGAGGGTTGATCCCATAGCATGATTCAAAGGGAGAATGGCCCGTAGCAAAGCTAGGAGTGCGGTTGTATGCAAATTCAATATGGGGAAGCTTGAGATCCCACTCCTTAATGCTTTTACTCACCAAGTTTCTAAGCAAAGTAGCAAGATTTTTGTTGGTGACTTTGGTCTGCCCATCCATTTGAGGATGGTGGGAGGTACTATACAAGAGCTGTACCAAGGAGTGTCCACAAACACCTCCAAAAGTGACTAAGAAACTTTGTGTCCTGGTCAGACACAATGCTCTTAGGAATACCATGAAGCTTAACAACTTCCTTGAAGTAGAGATGGGCTATGTGAGATGCATCATCGGTCTTCTCACAAGGAATGAAGTGAGCCATCTTTGAGAAATGGTCCACCAATACCATAATAGCATCCTTACCCCTTTGAGTCCTTGGAAGAGCAACTATGAAATCCGTGGTCACATCCTCCCATGGACCATTAGGGATAGGCAAAGGAGTGTATAAACCTTGGTGGAATTGACTCTTGGCCTTTTGATAAATAGAACACTTGGAAATCACCTCATGAACATCACCTCCCATCTTAGGCCAAAAGAAGTGTTCCTTGAGCATATCAATGGTCTTATTGATTCCAAAGTGGCCGGCTAGACCTCCTCCATGAACCTCCTTGATAAGAAGCTTTCGAATTGGACCCTTTGGAATACATAACTTGTGCCCTTGAATAAGAAGCCTAAGTGCAGAGTGTAGGGGCTATGCTTGTGACCTTTTTGCTCATGGAGATAGTGCTTGAAATCTTCATCTTCTTGGTAGAGCTCACGGATGAATTGGAAGCATAGGACCCTTACTTCCATCACGGCCAAGAGAGAATGCCACCTTGATAGTGCATCCGCCACAACATTAGTGCTCCCCTTCTTATGTTTGGCCACAAAGGAGAAGCTTTGCAAGAACTCAACCCATTTAGCATGCCTTGGATTGAGTTTATGTTGGCCATTCAAATACTTTAAGGCATCATGATCGGAGTGAAGTACAAACTGTTTTGGCCTTAAGTAATGTGTCCTATGATTAAGTGCTCTTACCAAAGCATAGAACTCTTTGTCATATGTGGAGCAGTTCTTCCTTGAGCCATTGAGCTTCTCACTAAAGTAAGCAATGGGGCATTGATCATGCATGAGGATAACCCCTCTACCTACTCCACTTGCATCACAATCAACCTTAAAGAGTTTATCAAAGTTGGGAAGGGCTAGCACCGGGGCCTCACTTAGCTTGGATTTGAGTTTCTCAAAGGCATCATGGGCGGCCTTGGTCCACTCAAATGAACCTTTCTTCATGCATTCGGTGATGGGAGCCGTAAGGGTGCTAAACTCCTTGATGAATCTCCTATAAAAAGATGCCAAGCCATGGGAACTCCTAACTTCGGTGATGGTGGTGGGAGTTGGTCATGACTTGATAGCTTCCACTTTGCCTTGGTCCATGGAGATTCCATCCTTAGA
>JACYFF010031952.1:40981299-41025080 GCA_017589665.1 Selenicereus undatus
TTGATAGCTTCCACTTTGCCTTGGTCCATGGAGATTCCATCCTTAGACGCAACATACCCCAAAAAGGTGACTTGGGGTGAAAAGAACTCACATTTTTCCAACTTGCCAAAGGCCTTTCAGCTCTTAGAACTTTGAAAACTTCTTCCAAGTGATGTAGATGATCTTCTTGACTCTTTGAATAAACAAGGATATCATCAAAGTGGACCACCACAAATTTCTCAAGAAAAGGCCTCAAAACCTCATTCATCAGTCTCATAAATGTACTGGGGGCATTAGAGAGGCCGAAAGGCATCACTAACCACTCATAAAGCCCTTCCTTGGTCTTGAATGTCGTTTTTCATTCATCACCTTCCATCATGCGAATTTGGTGATGTCTACTCCTTAAATCAATTTTGGAGAAGATGGAGGAGCCATGGAGTTCATCAAGCATGTCATCAAGCCTAGGTATGGGATACCTATACTTGATAGTGATGTTGTTTATAACTCTACTATCCACACACATGCGGTATGACCCATCCTTCTTGGGCACTAATAAAGTCGGGACTGAGCAAGGACTCATGCTCTCCCTCACATAACCTCTAGCCAATAATTCATCAACTTGTCTTTGAAGCTCTTTGGTCTCTTGAGGGTTACATCTATAGGCCACTTTGTTGGGAAGTGGGGCACCGGGAATGAGGTCAATTTGGTGCTCAATACCTCGGATTGGTGAAAGGCATGGGGGTAAATCTTGTGGAAAGACATCTTGATATTGAGAAATGAAGGGGCAGATCATAGGGTGTAAGGGAGTTACTTCCTCACTTTTGTTGCTTTCAAGCATGAGTAAAGCTAAAACTTGCTTACCCTTGCCTAAAGCTCTCTCAACCCGTGTTTCACTCAACATGAGAAGGTCTCTCTTTTTCTCACTTCCCACCCCGGGCTTAATCTTGTGGATTTGGTTAGGAGGTAATGGGTTTAGAATAATCTTTTGCTTGTCAATAATCAAAGAATATGTGTTCTTGAAACCATCATGCATAACATGCCTATCAAATTGCCAAGGTCGACCCAAAAGAATATGACAAGAACTCATAGGCACCACATCACAAAGGACATTATCCTTATACTTCTTCCCAATTGAAAAGGAGAAAAGCGCTTGTTTGGTTACCTTAATGTCGCCGCCATCATTGAGCCATTTCAAAGAATAAGGCTTGGGATGAGGAATAGTAGGAATGCCAAGCTTCTCAATAAGAATAGTGGAGGCTACATTACTGCAACTCCCTCCATCAATGATCAAGTTGCACACCTTGTCTTAAATGGTACACCGGGAGTGAAAGATCAATTCTCTTTGAGCCTTGTCATAAGGAGTGTCTTGAGTATGTAAAACCCTCCTTAAGACAAGTAGTTCACCTTCATCGGCATCAAGTTGAGTTTCGTCTTCCATGGGGTCTGAATATGCCCTATTAGCTTCGTCTTGCACTTCCGTCATCATGGCATCGGCTTCTTCAACTTCTTGTATGGTCATGACCCTTTGATTGGGACAATCGTATTGGAAATGGCCATAACCTTAACACTTGAAGCACTTCTTTCCTTCAAGCTTCTTAGGCAATTCCTTTGGGGAAGAAAGAGCCATGGCCTTACCCTTGTCAACCCGTGAGGTGCCTTCGGGTTTTGGGTGAGAAAAGGGCTTGAAAGGGGGTTTTGAGCCCATTTGATCTTTGGGGAAAGGCCTAGTCAAGACCTTCTTCTCTTTTATCCGATTTTTAACCTTGAGGGCTAACTTGAAGACATCATCCAAGGTGAAACAAGTTTGAAGTTCTACCTTTCTAGCAATGAGGGGGTTTAGCCGGTTGAGAAGCCGAGCCACTGTTTGCTCTTGGGGTTCATGGATACCTCCCCTCAAGAGGAGTTGTTTAAACTGTCTCATGTACTCACCCACACTCATATTGTTTTGCTTGAGTGAGAAGAGTCGGTTGTAGATGTCTTGCTTGTAGCTTTCGGGAAGGAACCTCTTGTTCATGAGAGACTTAAGTTTCTCCCATGAGTTGATCTTTCTCTTGCCTTCTCTAGCCCTTTGCTTCTTGATGTTTTCAAACCATAAGGAGGCATACCTTGTGAGTGTAAGGCTAGCAACCTTGAAACTCTTTTCATCATCATAGCCCTTGGCTTCAAAGATTCAGTCCATGGCTTGAACCCGTTCAAGATACTCATTGGGTTTCAAGTTGCCATTGAACTCCGGAGGTTCTACCTTGATGTCTCTAAAGTCATCCATAGGAGGTCTCCTACCTCCCCTTCTTGGATTGCTTCCCATACATGAGTCACAAGAGAAGCCTTGTTCATCCCCATGATCACTTGGCTCTTGAGCTCTTTGGCCTCCTTGGAGGGCCATAAATTGGGTGGTCATTTGCTCAAGTTGCCAAGTAATTTGCCTCACACTTTGTTGTAAGGCTAGAATGACATTATCTTGTCTCATGATATGAGCTTGTTCCAAGCTCATACCTCTTGGCACTCTTGTTAGTTGGGGAGATTTTGTGGATGGGTTTTCCTCATTAGACATGGTGGGAATTAGAAAGGAGGGAAGAGGTTAAATACTTGAAAAGAAGAGGGACACAGTCGCGCTAGGGGTAGCACGGTGCAGAAACAGGCTAAGGAAGGGAGGCACGGTCGTGCTTAGGGGCACGGGGTGACCGTGCTAGTGTTCCGCCACTAGGGAGAGGTGGCATGGTCGTGCCTAGTGGTACGGTGTGGCCGTGCCTAGGTTCTGGCCAGGTTTGCACGGTTTTGTGGTTTGAAGCTGTTAGATTTAATCGCACAAGGACACAAGAGGGGGGTGAATTGTGTCTATCGACTTTTCTAATTGTTTCAGAACACTCGTGAAATCTGTTTGGACTGAGTGTTTGGAGTGAAGCAGAAGCAAAACTAATTGCAGAAATAATAAAGGAGGCACAATATTTTTACGTGGAAAACCACCTCTGGCCCACCTGAGGTGTAAAAACCACGACCTACCACTGTAGGATTTGAACACACTTTTCACTAAACGGGCCAACACGTTACAACTGTAACACACGTGACTCAGTCACACACGTAACTTGGTCTACCCCAAGACTTTCGTTACAAACACCACGTAACTTAGTCTACCCCGAGACCCTCGTTACAACCACGTCCAATGTCTCCCAAGACTTGGACACACTCTTATCTCACTGATAGAAAAGAGAAAAAAAAAACTCCTTACTTGAATGCTTCTAAACAAGCTGAATGTAAGGTACAATACAATCCCTATTATGCCAATATTGAAGACTCGATTAAGCACTCTCTTTGAAGGTTTTCTCTTAGAAAATTCAGACTCACAAAGACAATTTTAAAACCCTTGGAAAACCTTGAGAAAAACTAGAGAAGGAGGTGACTTAAATAGTGGGCTTGTGTCGTAGGGTTAGGAAGATTTCATTCCTTCAATCACTCTAACACTAAACCTCCTAAAATCTTTCCTCTTGATATTCTTCCCTTAAAGGATAGGATAAAATCTTTCAAAAATCTTTCAATAATATCTTTTAAGGAAAAAATCTCTCAACATTATCTTTAAAGAAAAACTCTTTTTAGACTCAACTGACACAGGAAAATTAATCCTAATTATTTCAAGAAAATCGTTAGTAAAAACATATTCTAAAATTCTTTGACGTTAGAACACCGCAGACCTGACTTCTCAGAACTGTTCTGAGGCAGTGTTCTGAAGTACTTAAAAACATTTCGAAGCAAACGCTAAGTCAAGACCTTCTAATTGGCATATTAACATGAATCTAAAAAATAAAACCAATACTAAGCCTAAGACTCTTGCTATCAGCTTAACTCATTGCACATGATTTTGATGTTCCACGCGATGCTCCATGCTCTGTGCTCAGAATTGTTTAGAGGCAATGTTCTTAGACTTTTGTTATCAGCTGGGCTCCTTATGCATGTATCGCCTTTGATACTCCACACTCATTCGAACTGCTCCAAGTATTTTTAGATCCTGTCTCAACACACAACTCAAGCACATCATATTGGCTGGTCTATTTGGATTGTTATCATCAAAATCTTACACATTAATTGGGTCAATAATTTCCCCCTTTTTGATGATGACAAACCAAATGACTGTAAGTCATCAATGACAATTAACGGTGAGACAGGCAAAAATATATTAGTGCCAAAACAGTTATCCACCCTCACACTAGAGAGAAAACAAGAGTTAAGAGGTTAACTTAAACTAGGCAAATCAATCGAAACAAGGACATACTCATCTTCCCCCTTTTGACATCATCGAAAAGGGTGAGGAGGCCGGAAGTTGAAATCCAGTGTGGATGCAATCACCACAAAAGCGGTAGTGCGGGAAGTAACAACGATACACTCAAGTACATGGTACAGTAATGATATTGGCCACCTGAGTCACGCACAAACAAATAACACATGCAACAAGCAAAGTTATAGTATAAATGCATTAACCATCCAAAAACAACCATAAACCATTAGTAGCACATACATAACCAAGTGTTTGAAAAACAATGTTGGAAACAGGGGAATGAACAGGTTCAGGTAGAGGAAGGTGGAGGAGGGAATTTGGCCATGAGGGCAAGAAGGGCACTCAGTAGATCCTCGTGACATTTTGCATTGAGCACCTTTTCCTCTGGAAGCGCTTGCTTCACTTTAGCTATCTCCCCCTTCAATGTGATCTGATCCTGCAACAGTGTATCAATAGTAGGGGCGCTGGATGTGGAGGCTTCATTGGGAACAGGTCCAAGAGGTGTTTGGAGCCCCTGTTCTGAAGTTGCACTACCGCCTTTTGTTACTTTGAAACCACACCCAATCAATGTGCTGTTTCTCAAACACTGACGTCAGCAAGAACCCATACCCCATGTCATGATCCTTGGACGTGTTGGCAATTCTCCTAATATGGCTAATCATGATTGCGGACAAGTTAATTTGCTCACCCCTATCCAACAAATCAGTGTAGCACATGTCCATGGGATCAGCAAGGTTACGTCCCTGACCTCGGGGAACAATATTCTTAATCACAAACCAATAGTCGATGCAATAGCATCATTTCCCCCTTTCTCACAGACCGGGACACAATCAGATGGGGTTTTTGAGCTAGCTTCTGGGTCAATTCCAGTAGTTGTTCTTCACCTAAGACGCTCTTGTCCTCTCGCACATACACATCAAAACCTTCGGAGGACACCCCAAGTAACTCATCTAACTTCTTAGCATCAAACCGTAGGTCATGATCATTAACTGTGCTTGTCACCACTCCATTGGTGACAACACAGTTTGCATAGAATTCAGCTAAGTCTAGAACCGAACATAATCTCTTAGTATTTGTGAACAAGTCCAAGCACCCCTGGGCCTCTAACGTTTCTAAGAACACCCCAAGCCCCTATTCCTGAAAGTACCCTCGAACAATAGATTTCTGGAGGAAATGCTCATATCTCTCAACAAGTGTCATGTTCTTCCTAACTTTCTTTTTCTTTGGTTCATCAGATTCTTCAACCAGTTCTGGCACTTGTTCTGGGGCAACCCGTTTTTGAGCAGGTTTCTTGGATGGAACTAGTTTGAGGGATGTTTTGGAGGATTTATGAGCCGGTTTGTTCTTATTGACAGTGCGTTCAATTCTGTCTTCTAGTAGGGGCAGCACAGTGGGAGGACCCAAACTTCGGTTTCGAGGTCATGATAAGGATGCACTAAGAGGTACATTGAGTGAGGTGGTGGTCTTTCTTTGGCGTTTAAAGGTCGGTTTGGTTGTGGTTTGGGGCTTGGTTGGAACTATTCGTTTGAGCCAAAAAATTGGTTCATCCTCATCACTATCCTCAGCATCTTCAACAACAAGTTCATTATCAACATGCCCAACATCATAATCCTTTGACTCCCCAACTGATTCAGCCTCATTCCCCCTTAATCTAGACCCGGCCACAACCGGGTCATACATCACAATCTCCCAACCCGCAATTGGGTGTACCAAAGGTACCATGTCAGGGTTCAAGTCTACTGATCTTAAGTCCAAGCTCTTTAAGAACCCAAAAATAGAGGGAGTAATCAAAAAAGAAGGTAGAGGAGTGTTTTCCATACCAATCGAGACCATTTGTGGCGATGAAGACGCCGGTGATGTTCCCTCAGAACTCATCCCAATTCCGCCCCTTTTTCTTGATAGTTGATCTAGTAGTCATCTTGGGTGAGAAGTCTTGAGTTTGGAGGATGCTTGACCGCAACGAGTTCTTGCCATTGTGAGGACTTGAGGTGATTTGGAGTTAGGGTTTTGAGGGGATTTAAGGAAAGAGAGGGAAATCGAGTTCTTGTAGAGAGAGAATGGTTTGCACGCATCACATCATTACACTAGGTACGATATAAATTATAGGTTAGGTGTAATGAAAAGAAAATTTCGGTTCCCGACAATCTTTTAATAACACCACTTCGTCAGCACATGCTACAAACAATGGTCAGGTATGTTCCTAGAGCCTGTTCTTACTGTTAAAAGTTCGGTGTCTCAGGACACTGAGGGCAATATCATTAGATCTCAACGAGTGTCAGCATGTTACATTCTACACATGTGCCAGTAAAAGCACAAAAATTGAATGCATCAATTGGAACAATTTATTTGGCCTAACAACCCTTAACTAGCCAATCATTGGGCGTTAAACAAGCATGCTCAAATCCTTTTAATCATACCCAATTCAAGTCTATTCCTCTCAAACTGTTCTTTACTCAGTGCCTTGATAAAGATATCAGCAATGTGCTTATTAGTGGCACAAAAGTTCATTGAAATTAAGCTCTTTTCAACATTGTCTCTCAAAAAATGATGACGTATGTCAATATGCTTTGTCCTTTTATGTTGACATGGGTTTTTGGCAATGTTAATTGCACTTGTGTTGTCACAAAATATAGGAATGCATCCCGTGTCAACAGAATAGTCCTTGAGTTGTTGCCTTATCCACAACAATTGAGCACAACAAGAAGCAACCGCTACATACTCGACTTATGCTGTGGACATGGCAACGGAGTGTTGTTTCTTGGTTGCCCAAGAGACCAAATAGGGTCCAAGAAAATGAGCCATACCTGAGGTGCTTTTTCTATCAACCAAGGATCCAGCATAATCTGCATCAGCATACCCAATGAGTTCAAAATTGCACCCTTGAGGATACCATAAAGTTAAGTCCGAGGTCAAAAGTTTCCGCATAATTGATCCCCTTTTCTTGGTTGTAACCCTGAACCACCAACCTGGCCTTGTTCCGAACTCATCCAATTTGTTCTTGAACACTCACTTGGTGCCAATTATCGATATGTCCTTAGGCCTTGGTTCAAGGTGTCAAACCTTTCTCCTTTCAAACTGATGAAGCTCCTCTTGCATAGCAGTAACCCAGTCAGAATATGCAAAGGCTTCATAAACATTCTTTGGCTCAATGTTAGATAAAAAAACATCGAAGGCACATAAGTTTCCGAGTTTGGATCTGGTTTGCACCCCTGTATTAATGTCAGAAATGATCTGTTCAAGGGGATGCGAGCTCTGGTGGTTCCAGGGTCGTGGAATAAATGGATCCACAGATACACTTACCAATCTCTCCTAGGTACTTGGTGAAATAGGTTCTGGAACTGTTCTGGTGTCTGTTCCCATATCAGTTCGGGAAGAATTAGGTTGAGTGGGCTAGTTTTGTTCAGGTTTGGCAATGCTTCCCCCTGATTGGTTTGCTCCCTGCCCACCTTCCAAATTATCAATTCCAGGACTTGGTTCACCTTCAGGAACCTTACCTTTGTCAACTATGAAGCTTTGAGTGAGCGAGAGGTCTTTTTTCACAAGACCAAGTTCAAACTCTTCATCCTATATATCATGCTGAATCAAAGTGTTAGTCTCATCAAACAACACATGCACATTTTCCTCAACACACAAGGTTCATTTGTTAAAGACTCTGTAGGCCTTACTGTGTGAGGAGTACCCTAAAAATATGGCTTCATCACTTCTCGGGTAGAACTTTCCCAAGGATTCCTTCCTATTATTGTGCACATAACATTTGCAACCAAACAACCTCAAGTGCATAATATTGGGTTTTCGTCCCTTGAAAAGTTCATAAGGAGTCTTGTTAAGTATGGGTCTGATCATGCATCTATTAATAATGTAGCACGATGTGTTTAATGCTTCTGCCCAAAAGTTTATGGGAAGACCACTAGCGACCAGCATAGTCCTAGTCATGTCTTCTAGAGTACGATTTTTACGCTCTACCACCCCGTTCTGTTGGGGTGTTCTAGGGGTAGAAAAATTGTGATCAACACCATGTTCATTACAATATTCAATGAAGCTAGAGTTTTCAAACTCTTTGTCATGATCAGACCTAAGACTCACCAATGAGTGTCCTACTATGTTTTCAATTTTCTTAAAAAGAACAAGAAACTTTTCAAATGATTCATCCTTTGATATTAAGAATAAAGTCCAAGTGAAACAAGAGTAATCATCCACTATAACAAATACATGCCTCTTCCCTTCTCTACTTGTGATCCTCATAGGACCACACAAATCAACATGTAGGAGTTCAAGAGGTTGGGATGTACTAACATAGTTCTTTGACTTGAAAGAAGCTCTAACTTGCTTTTCTCTAGCACAAGCGTTGCACACCTTGTCATCATTGTACTTGATGGAAGGTAGTCCCACTACTAGGTCCTTGGAAATGAGTTTATTCAAAAGAGAAAGACTTGCATGTCCTAGCCTCTTGTGCCAAAGCACAACATCATTATTAAGAGCACTCAAACAAGTCAAATGATTTTGGGAAAGTGAAAGAACACAAGCTTTATACACATTGTTGTATCTCTTCCACCTCAAGACAACATCACTAGATTTGATATTGGTAATCAAGCATTGATCCGAAGAGAAGCCCACGTGATTACCTCTATCACATAGTTGTGACATAATTAGCAAATTATGTTGTAAACCGTCTACCAAATACACATTATCAATAGAGTGAGAGAATAATTTACCTATCTTACCTATACCGACAATTTTCCCAAATTTTCCATTTTCAAATGCCACTCTCCCTCCATCAAAGACTGTAAGTGAGAGGAAGTTTGATTTGTCTCCGGTCATGTGCCTTAAGCAACCACTATCCAAGAACCATAGTTGATTGCCTCCTCTCACTTTAGCCTGCAAACCAGCTAAGTGTTTGTCTTGGGAGCCCAGATCCACTTGGGTCCCATTTTCTTTAACGTGGATGTTAAGTCATCTTTTCTAATCCATACTTGTTTAACATACAATGAGTTTCTCTCCATGGTTCTTTTTCTCAAAGGACAAGCATAGCGATAATGACCAATTTTTTCACAGTGAAAACAGATTATATTTTCTTGAAGTCCAACATATTTTTTGTTAACTGGTCTAGTAACACACCTATTAACCCATCCTAGTCCCTTTCTATTTCGACTATGGTGAGTATGTAGCTAGTCAAGCGCTTATGAAGAACAGTTCTAGCGCCTGTTCTCAGTAAGGTCAGATTCGGCCTTATGAGCTTTTTTTTCAAGCAGCTAGTTGTTTTCACTCACCAGAGATTCAAGTTTAGGTTTCATGTTTAGGGACTCACTTTTTAGCCTAGAGAGATCAGTGTTAAACACTTCATCCCTTGTGTTCATAAGGTCCTTAAGTGTGTCAAGATCTTTACATAGGGCAAGGGCCTCTTCTTCTACCTTAAGTTTTTCACATTTGAGAACTTCATTGTCATGTTCAAGTTCTATTTTGTTCCGTTCAAGCATTCTAACATTTTTTTCAATTCGGAACAAATATCTTTAAGCATGCAATTTTCAACCATTATTGTCTCACACTCATTAATTATGGCAAATAATAATTTCACAACTTTAGCTTTGCTAAGACCACATACCGTATCCTTGAGTTGGCACAAGCTTTCGACTAATTCAAGGTCCGATTCAGACTCGCTTCTAGCCATGAGGGCTTCAACAACTTCTTCCTCTTGGGAGTCCTCTTCCTCCTCTGAAGTTTCACCCCAGGCTGCCATCATTGCCTTACCGAAATGCTTTGAGGAGCTGCTCTATTGCGGCTTCTTGCCATGGTTTCAGAATTGTTCTAACCCCTATTCTTCCTTTTGTATCGGGCAATTCTTCACAATGTGATCGGGTTTTCCACATCTGAAGCATCCTGAAAACTGATCATGATCACTGTTCCGTGGCTTCCTGGTACTTCCTTTCTTGATATTGCCTTTAGCCTTCTTAAAGAATTTCTTGAACTTTCGAATCACCGTGGCTATCTTTTCAAAATCCAGGTTCGAATCATCACTCTCTAAAGCTTTTAGAGCAAGGCCTCGGTCTCTCTTTGCTTCTTCCTTCACCTGGGCACTTCTCCTTAACTCATATGTCTGAAGATTCCCAATGAGCTCATCTAATGCTCGTTCATCTTCTTTGCTTCCTGGATCGCTACAACTTTCGTTTCCCACGGTTGAGGCAAAAATCGCAGGATCTTTCTTACCAATTCTTCAGTGGTGAAGGATTTTCCCAACGATTTCAGCTCATTGGTGATGTGAGTAAAACAAGTGCACATATCCATTATCGTCTCTTTGTCGCTCATTTCGAAGAACTCGTACTTTCTCATCAGTAGCTCGATCCTGGATTGCTTAACTTGGTTAGTTCCTTCATGCGCCACGCGAAGAGCATTCCATGTTTCTTTTGCTGACTCACACTCTGAGATCCAAGTGTACTCATCTGGTCCAAGGCCAAAGTACAACAACTTCTTGGCCTTAGCGTTTTTCTCCATCTTTTTCAAATCCTCCGAGTCGAACTCCTTTGGCTTTTTAGTAACGGTCTTGCTATCTTCCGTGGTCTTCATTGGACTATAAGTACCTGTCACAATGATCATCCATAGCTCATAGTCCTCAGCCTGAATATAGTTCTCCATATGATTCTTCCACCAGTTGTAGTGTTGTCCATTAAAGTATGGTGGTCGAGTCATAGATTGACCCTCCAAAATTCCTTGTGGAACATTCATCCTTTCAGGATCTCTCAAGGTGTTAACCTAAATATGAGAACTCTACTCTGATACCACTTGTTAGATTTAATCGCACAAGGACACAAGAGGGGGGTGAATTGTGTCTACCGACTTTTCTGATTGTTTCAGAACACTCGTGAAAACTGTTTGAACTGAGTGTTTGGAGTGAAGTAGAAACAAAACTAATTGCGAAAATAATAAAGGAGACACAATATTTTTACGTGAAAAACCACCTTTGGCCCAACTGAGGTGTAAAAACCAGGACCTACCACTGTAGGATTTGAACATACTTTTCAATAAACGGGCCAACACGTTACAACTGTAACACACGTGACCTAGTCACACACGTAGCTTAGTCTACCCCAAGACCTTTGTTACAAACACCACGTAACTTAGTGTACCCCGAGACCCTTGTTACAACCACGTCCAATGTTTCCCAAGATTTGGACACACTCTTATCTCACTAATGGAAAAGAGAAAAAGAAAAACTCATTACTTGAATGCTTCTAAACAAGCTGAATGTAAGGTACAATACAATGCCTATTATGCCAATATTGAAGACTCGATTTAGCACTCTCTTTGAAGGTTTTCTCTCAGAAAATTCCGACTCACAAATACAATTTAAAAACCCTTAGAAAACCTTGAGAAAAACTAGAGAAGAAGGCGACTTAAATAGTGGGCTTGTGTTGTAGGGTTAGGAAGATTTCGTTCCTTCAATCACTCTAACACTCAACCTCCTAAAATCTTTCCTCTTGATATTCTTCCCTTAAAGGATAGGATAAAATCTTTCAAAAATCTTTTAATAATATCTTTTAAGGAAAAAATCTCTCAACATTATCTTTAAAGAAAAAATCTTTTTAGACTCAACTGACACAGGGAAACTAATCCTAATTATTTCAGGAAAATCATTAGTAAAAAATATTCTAAAATCTTGAAATTTGTTTTTTGTCTTTGACGTCAGAACACCGCAGACCTGAGTTCTCAGAACTGTTCTGAGGCAATATTTTGAAGTACTTAAAAACATTTCAAAGAAAACGCTAAGTCAAGACCTTCTAATTGACATATTAACAAGAATCTAAAAACTAAAACCAATACTAAGCCTAAGACTCTTGTTATCAGCTGAACTCCTTGCACATGATTTTGATGTTCCATGCGATGCTCCATGCTCTGTGCTCAGAACTGTTCTGAGGCAATGTTCTTAGCCTTTTGTTATCAGCTGGGCTCCTTATGCATGTATCGCCTTTGATGCTCCACACTCATTCGAACTGCTCCAAGTATTTTCGGATCCTGTCTCAACACACAACTCAAGCACAACATATTGGCTGGTCCATTTGGATTGTTATCATCAAAACCTTACATATTAATTGGGTCAACAGAAGCTTTTTGAGGGGTTTTGGTTGGGGTTTGTGGTTGGCCTATTTTGAGGGGTTCCTGAGGAGTAAGAGAGGGGTGTTTGGGGAAATCAAATGTGGGCTAAGAGTTGAGGATCTAAGAAAGTGTTTGGTCAAGGTTGTTTTGAAAGGAGTTGTGGGATTGCTTAAGCTAGAGAGAGAGTGGTAGATTCACACCGGTTTTCATAACAGGGGTGAAAGAAAAAAAGGCTTCACAAGGATGAAACCAAAGCAAGGAAATGTGATATAAACTCAAGAACACCAACCTGGATTAGCTCTGATACCAAATGGAGCGTGAACTAGAAGGGCCGAATGTAGCTTGCTTGAGTTTAGTTGCAAATTTCTCTTGTGCTTAAGATATGACTTGGTTTAAAGGCTAAGCCACCCACCAAGACTAAGGAACCACCAAGAAATGCCTAAAGGCTTGGCCACCAACACTTCTATAAATGTTCCACTCAAGACTCACCACCTTAGAAACAAGGATAAAGAGAAATGAGATTTTTGAGAGAGAAAGCTTTGAGCGCTTTTCATATATCCAAATATGATTTCTTACAACCTAAGGCCTCCTTATATAATGAAAGCCTTTAACAAGATGAAACAAAAGGGGAAAAGGGGCCATACAAGTCCATAAAGCAAGAGGGAACCAAAAAGCAATGTAAAAAAGTTGAAAAGTGCTTTATGCTTTTTGTCATCAGCTTTTTAGATTACAATTTTCAACTTCAAATAGCTATATATCCTAGGTTTCTCATTCAAATTGGGTGAAACAAACCTTGATAGAAATCTTAGGAAGTTAGCTTTCAGGTGGCTCAAGTTGGAAGAACTTTGGAGCTATCGTTTGGGAGATATAGGCCAAAAGGTGCAGCATGTGTAGGTTGGGATAGTTTCTCCATTGACTTATTACCCAATAACCTAACCTAGAAATCTTTATATGTCCTTAAAGCTGACGTAATAACGGTTCCAAAAAGTGGACTTTTAGCCTCTTAAATCCAAATTAAGCTTGAGTAATCAAGCTTGCAAAACTGGGTATGTGTGCTGGCTTTTGGGCAGTTTGGGAGCATGCTATTTTTTTGAGCTCAACTTATTCTTGCCATGGGTTTAACGTCATTTTCATTATTAAACCTCTTAGAAGGCCTCTTGTCCTTCCCAAAATAGGAGAGTAGCACATCTTAAAGGCTTAGGATGAGGTTGCAATTGAAGCTCCAAATCAGTGCATGGACCAAGTCCCCTTTGTTGTAGCTTGTGAGGACTAAGAAGGATTTGTGTGTTCACGTAGACTTGTGTAGGCATGACATTTGCTTCAAATGCAAATATGAAAGTTTAAGGGCTTAAAAGAAAACGTAAACGGTGAATACCCCCCTTAAAATAGTTTCCACATAATATTGTCCCTTTTAAATATATTCTAATTACATGGTGCCCTAGTTATAATTTCCACACAAAGTGGGGTACCTGGCAGTGATTTTTCCTCGCCCTTCAGGGAAAAGAATTTTTGTCCTTGTTCCCCCTTTCCTCGTTCTCGATTAGGGAAAAAAATTCATCCCTCTTGATTAAGGAAAAAAATTCATCCCCGTTTCTGTTTATATATAATTGAAATTATATATAAATTAATCATTTATAAACATAAAGTTAAGGTTAAATTGGTAAATTTACTTGAGAAAAATTCAAGCTATATAATCCTTCTTTTCCTTTTTAGACTTTGATTGAGTTGTATAATTTATGCATTGACGTCTAACTTTTGTCGCATGAATTTGTTAAACTTTTATTTGGGTTGGATTGTAATTTGTAAACTTTGATGAAGCCTACAAGAGCTTTGTAAAATTAATTAAGTTTGGTCCATTGGATAACTTGGTCTTTTATTTAAGATTGAACTTATAATGTAGTTTTCACATAGAATTGAAAACATTGCAAGTAAAAAACCCTGGTGAGGTCCCAGTGGGGAGGAAGGGATGGGGGGCAGGCAGCTGAGTGGGGACGGAGATGCGAAATATGCCCCCATTTCCAATTAGCCCCATTGCCTTGTAGCCAAGGAATGAAGATGGAACGAGAGCCACACGTGTGCCACTTGTCCAACAATTACTGCAAACTGAGAGTAAAGGCACGCATGATGGAACTGGGCAAAGTTCCACCACGTGTGCCAGACTTCTTTGTTTTTTAATATATTTTTTCTTTTTTCTTTTTTTGATAATATATATTTTTTATATGATTAAAAAAAGGAGTTGTGTATTGATCCAAAAAATTTGATTTCTGGGATGGGGGCCCCACATACGCAATCATGGGCTAGGCCCAACTGGGTGTAGTAGATCTAGACGGGATCCTTGAGGCCCTAGCAGGGACCCAACGAGGCAAACAATTCGGTAGCCCATTAGGTTAACCTCCAGCTTGAAATTACTGTCTTACCCCTCGTTACAGGAGCTATAAATACTCCCTACCTACCTCGGAAAAAGGATTTGCTCTCTGGTACACTTTCTCATTCATCATAATTCCTCTCTTTAATGTTTTTCCTTGTACTGGGACCCTCCATTGACTTGACCGTCGGAGAGGCATTCCCCGAACTACAATCTGGGGGTGCCCTTTTTACAGGTTCAGTGCTCGAGGAGAAGACTGCCAGCTATTCCGTACGTGCTATCACGTAAGCCCGCTCTCATCCCACGTCATCCTCAGCAATTCAAGAATTTTCGGAAACAGATTTGGCACCGTTTGTGGGGACAAATTGGTGAACAATGGTAGTTAGTGAAACAACACGGGCATTGGCTCAAAAAGACGAGGCACCCACGACCGAAGCCCCAGTAGCCCCTGAGGTGCAAGACACCTCAAAGAGCTCTCGGGGCACATCGCCGTTCGGTCGGGCCATGACAGCCCGACCGGGAGGCATACGTCATGGTGGATGCACTCAAGAACCTCATGTCCACCATGATCGACATATTCATGCAGTAGGTAACAGAACAAGTGAAGAAAGCTATGGAAGCCGCGAATCTACGATGCCTCTTCCTCACTTCGATTACATGCCTACCACAGGCTACAAGCCTTCCCATAGACACGTCCCGTCGTGTCACACTGTCACAGTGATGAGGTGAGAGAGGTCACTCGCCCAGACAGACAACCGATCACGGGGAGAAAACTGTGACCTGTCTATTAGCACGAACGCCCTACAGAGTTGTCGCCCGAGCCAGGGATGATTGGTGAAGTCAACTAGGGCTTCAATGCCATATGCAACACATTCCCGACGTATTGCCTGGTTCAAGGAGCAGAAGCAAACCTCGAGGCCCTGAGGGGAGACCTCAGTCGAAGACGTACCCCTGAACGTCGCTTGGATTGTGAAAGAACTTGCAGTCCTCCCCCTCGAGGCATACTTGATCAGGGATCCAGCCGTCACAATCGGCCTCCGCCTAGACCCCCGAGGGCCAGTCTCTTTTGAAGGAGTACATCGGCAGTAGAGGTAGAGAAGCACCCGAGACTCCCATTAATATGCCTGGCACGGTTGCTCAGACTGGGGCTGTCCCCTTCTCTACCCCGTTTAGCGCATAAGTAATCAATGCTCCACCTTACGGGAAGGTGAAGATGCCCACCGTGGACCTGTACGATGGGACCGTAGACCTAGAAGAACATCTAGGGGTGTATAAGGCACAGATGTACATCTAGGGCGTGGACGCCGCCGTGTAATGCCAATATTTCCTGGCTACCCTGAAAGGGGTAGCACAATCTTGGTTTAACGGCTTAGCTCCAGGAAGCATCTCTTGCTTTTAGAATTTAGCTGATAGATTTGTCAGCCAATTCATCACTAGTCGCAAGAAAAAGACGACCAGCATCCACCTGTCCAAGATTAAGCAGGGATCGCAGGAGTTTTCATCAAGCGCCTATACCAGGAAGCGGTTTGATTCCAGACTTTAAGGACGGGGTGGCGCACACCTCATTGTTTAACTGCCTAAATAGCGGATGATTCAAGTTCTCTTTGGCCGAGCAGAAGGAGACCACATTAGTGGAGGCATTGAGGAAGGCCACCGACTTTATTCGTGCCACTTAAATTTGCACTGAAAGCACGCATGCCCCTAAGAAGGCCAAGGCCCTGGCTGACAGGACTCGAGGTTGCAGACCCCTGCTTTACCACGGACCCCCATGGCATACTCATGGAGGTGAAAGAGCACCCAATGCTGAAGAGGCCATAGTCGATGTCCTCAGCACTGAAACCGCACAATGCACGAAAGTATTATGAGTTTCACGAGCAAAATGGGCATACGACCGCTGAATGCCGAGAGTTGAGGAAAACCCTTCATGAGCTGGCGGATAAGGACAGATCGATCATTTCTTGAAGAGAGGGTCGCAATTCCTTTGGAAGGAACGCGAGCCCGTGCAGCCTGAACCTCGAGAGGAGGAGTGCTACACTGAAATAGTGGCCACCATCGTCGGTGGATATGCGGGGGTATTACACAGTCCGCCAGGAAAGCTCACCTTCAAGGAGCACAGTAGGTTCTCATGGCCGAACAGGGGAGCCGCGTGATAGTACCAACGATGATGTTCGATGGACAAGAAGGCATGCACTTTACCTCATCACGCAATGGCCCGCTGGTGGTCGAGATGAAAGTCGCCAGTGCCATTGTCCGCAGAATCCTAATCGACACCGGAGGCTCAGTGGATATCATCACTTAGGACTGCTTGAGGAAACTCAAGTATCCACGAAGAGAAATCGTCCCCCTGGTACATCCCATCTTGGGTTTTGGGGAGTAAGAGGTGAACCCCACAGGGATGATCTGCCTCCCACTACACTTTGGGGACAAGGCCAAGGTGAGAAATCTTGAGGTGGACTTCTTGGTAGTTGACATCCCCACGGCCTACATTGTCATCCTGGGACGACCAACTCAGCATAAGGTGAAGGCTGTTATTGCCTTATACGTACTTCAACTTCAGTTTAAGGCTGACGATTGAAGTGTCGGCAAGCTGCAAGGAGACCAATTGACAGGTTAAGAGTGCTACCTTGTTAGTATCCGGCCACTGGTGAAACGGTCGGTAGAGGGTGGACCCACATAACCTCTACCTCCGGACAAAAGGCCACAAACCGTTCCGCCTCCTGCCAAAGCCCTGGTAATACACACGCTGGCTTCGACTGAACCTAAGCGACCACGCCCCCAGAGACCATCGATGGCATCGAGGAGATCCCCCTGGATGAAGAGCGCCTTGAAAGTACGGTTTAGTTGGGTCGGGAGATGGAGGCTTCTACCTAACACTCCTTAGTTAAGCTTCTACAAGAGTACTGAGATGTCTTCGCCTTCGGTCCAGAGGAGATGCCTGGTATCAAACCCAAAGTAATGGAGCACCGACTAAATGTGGATCCCATGCACACGCCAATGATCCAAAACAAGCGACATATGGGCCCCGAGAAAGCCGCGACAGCGACCGCTTAGGTGCAGAAGTTGTTGGAGGTAGGCTTCGTTTGAGAGTGCTAGTATCTTGAGTGGATCTCGAATGTGGTGCTCGTCATGAAACCTAACTGGACTTTAAGGATGTGCATGGACTTCATCGATCTGAGCAAAGCATTCCTAAAAAACAGCTATCCTCTACCGAAGATCAATAAGCTGGAGGATGCCATGGCAGGCCATGCCTTGCTGAGCTTTATGGATGTGTTTTTAGGGTACCATCAAATACCCTTGTACCCCGAGGACCTAGAAAAAATTGTGTTTATAACTGCCCTTCCAGCTGAAGAATGCTAGGGCCACTTACCAGCAGCTGATGAACAAGCTCTTTCAACCCTTCATTGGGCAGACCATGGAGGTATACGTAAATGATATGATAGTCAAGAGTATGCTCGACACCGAGCATAGCCAAGATCTACGAAAGACGTTCAACATCCTACGGACATTTGGCATGAAGCTCAATATAAAAAAGTGTGTATTCGGAGTCCAGTAAGGAAAGTTCCTTAGCTTCATGATCAGCAGCCATGGGATAGAGGCTAATCCAGACAAAATCCAAGCAGTGTTGGATGTGAAACCTCCTTGCAACATCAAGAAAGTCCAATGACTGATTGGGTGTATTGCAGCCTTAGGACACTTCATGTCCAGATTCACCGATAAGTGTCAACCTTCTTCTGTGTTCTGCGGAGGCGTGCTAACTTCGGTTGGGACAAAGATGCTGATGAGGCCTTAAAAAAAACATACTTGGCTCATTTGCCAAAGATAGCTAGCCCCCTCCCTGATGAGACACTCCTACTATACTTAGCTATCTCAGAACAGGCCATAAGCGCGGTTCTGGTAGTGGAGAGAGTCAAGGAACAAATGTCGGTGTACTACGTACGCCATGCCTTAGCAAAGGCTGAGGTAAACTACCTTCTCATCGAGAAGTTTGCATGCGCATTGGTGATGACCTGCACGAAGTTGCGTCCTTACTTCGAGGTGCATAAAGTGACCGTCCTCATCGACTAGCCCTTGAAAAATGTTCTTCAAAGGCTAGACGGCTCGGGACGGCTCTTGAAGTGGGCAATGGAGTTGTCCCAATACGACCTCGTCTTCGAGGCTTGACGAGCAGTTCAGGCTCAGACCTTAGCAGATTTTCTGGCTGAAAGCGCCAGCATACCTATGGATACTGGCTCGCCTCCTTCTTCTTAGAATCTTTGCGTGGATGGCTCGTCCACTAAAGATGGTAGTAGCTGACCTAATCATCGAAAGCCCTCAGGGATAGTGGCACGAGCATGCCTTAAAATTCATGTTCAAGGTGTCTAACAACGAAGCTGAGTATGAGGCCTTGATAGCAGGTGTGGAATTATGTTATACCACAGGGGAAGACTCAGTCCGAGCCTTTTCGGACTCTCAGCTCGTGGTTAGCCAGCTCAACGGGGAATACGAAGTGAAGGATAAAACTATGGTAGCCTACGTTCAGTGAGTGCGTGAAGCCACAGGGCTATTAAAGCATTTCTTGATAACCCACATACCGTGGTCAAAGAATCGGCAAGCCGATGCATTGTCAAAACTGTTCAGCTCTTCCGAGGATGAGAAGCAAACACGAATCCAATGGGAAACTCTGAGAAAGAGGAGCATCGATCCTTACGAAGTACTTTGGTTGGATAGAAGTTCCACAAGGGTGGATCCCATTCCCGCGTACCTAGCATATGGAATGCTGGTCCCGAACACTAAGGAGGCCGACCGTATAAAAAGACGAGCGAATTGGTTCATACTGTATGGTGGGATCTTATACAAGCGGTCTTGTGCCCGACTGCTTCTGCACTGTGTGACCCTAAGGATGGGGAGGAAGATACTGGAGGAGTTGCACGAAAGAGTATGCAGTTCTCACATTGGGGGCGTGCCCTAGCAGTTACTGCGGTATGGGTCGGTTATTACTGGCCTTCCCTACATGAAGATGCTATGAACTTGGTTCGCACCTACGATAAATGCCAAAAGTTCGCCCCTATCCAACGACGGCCCACTAGACCCTTGACACTCATTGTCAGTCCCTTGCCATTTGCTACTTGGGGCATGACATACCCAGACCCTTCCCCAAGGCAACGGGTCAACGCAAGTACCTCTTTGTTGCGGTGGATTATTTTACCAAGTGGATAGAGGCTAAGGCTGTCGCTTCCATTACCTCGGCCGAAGTTCAAAAATTTATTTGGAAAAATATCATCACCTGCTTTGGTGTTCCTCGAACAATGATCTTTGACAACGAGCGGCAGCTCGACACAGCAAAGGTCACTGATTACCTTAACACCTTGGAGTGTCAAGCTCGATTCACTACCGTGGCTCATCCTCAGACAAATGGTCAGGCTGAAGTCGCGAACAAGGTCATCCTACACGAATTGCAGAAAAAGCTGGACGAAACCAAGGGTAAGTGGGTTGATGAGCTGCATGGAGTCCTATGGTTAATCCGTACGACCGAAAAGATAGCCACGGGGGAGACACCGTTCATGCTGACGTATGGGTCGGAAGCAGTCCTCCCTGTTGGAGTAGCACTCCACACTCACCGTTTTACAAGATTTCAGGAAGAACTTAACAACGCAGCCCTCTAAGAGGCCCCCGATCTCCTACCCTCTGTTCGCGGTGATGCTCTCCTCTAAGAGATACTCTACAAACTCTGGGTAGCTCAACTTCATGATTGCATAGTTAAGCTCCACCCCATCAAGGTCAGAGATTTTTTCCTTCGCCGCACAGAAGCTGTGGCATGCACAAGAGAGCACGACAAGCTCACGACAAACTAGGAAGGGCCGTACAAGGAAACAGATCAAGTACAATCGGGCACATACCGTCGAGACACCCTCAGAGGCACCCCCATCCCCAGAACCTGCCACAACTGTAATACACGAAAGTACTATCAATAACAAACTTTTTCTACTTCGAACTTGATGCCACGTACTGGCGTTTTTCCTATACTAAATACATTACCTGCAAAGGCAATCTTGGACCCATCCACCACTTTTCCACCTTTGGCCCCCAAAAAAGGGGCTAAGGGTCATCATGCATGACCTTAGGGTCGGTCGTTATACCTTTAGCCCCTAAAAGGGGCTAAGGGTCATTAAGCACGACCTTGGGGTCGATCACTATACCTTTAGCCCCCAAAAGAGGCTAAGGGTCGGCAAGCATGACCTTGGGGCTGGTCGCTATACCTTTAGCTTCCAAAACGGGCTAAGGGTCGTCAAGCACGGCCTAGGGGCTGGTCCCTATACCTTTGTCCCCAAAAGGGGCTAAGGGTTATCAGGCACGGCCTTAGGGCTGGTCGTTATACCTTTAGCCCCTAAAAGGGGCTAAGGGTCGTCAAGCACGGCCTTGGGGCCGGTCGTTATACCTTTACCCTCTAAAAGGGGTTAAGGGTCATCAAGCACGGCCTTAGGGTCGATCAATATACCTTTAGCCCCCAAAAGGGGCTAAGGGTTGTCAAACACGGCCTTAGGTCGGTCACTATACCTTAGGCCCCCACAAGGGGCTAAGGGTCATCAAGCACGGCCTAGAAACCGATCGCTATATCTTTAGCACTTAAAAGGGGCTAAGGATCATTAGGTACAACCTTGGGGTCGGTCGCTACACCTTTAGCCCCCAAAAAGGGGCTAAGGGTCTTACAACTCGGCAGAAGAGGCCACTGATTTAGGCCTTCTTGTTTTACTCTGGGGCCAGATGAGGTAAGCCTCAGCAAATATGTAGACCGCAAGCAAGTCAAAAATAGTAAAAATAAAACAACAAGCCTACGAGTGTACAAAGACTTTTAAAATAACTCTTTCATTAATTTCCAAGGAGGAGTACATTTACTAATAGAAGAAGAAAAAAGAACAAAGGAGAATGGAGAAGGAAAGGCGGAAAGCTGGAGCAAGTTCAAATATCAGGATCTTCGTCACTGCCTCCATCGCCATCGCCCTCGATGGGCACAGTACTGCCCGGGTGGTTAGGATCATCGTCATCAGATAAGTCATAGGGGAAGACGACCTTGTTAGGATCTTCACCAGCTTGGGCCACTCAGCGACGGTCCTCCACATACTGAACCCAGGCCTTGAAGAAGCCCTCTCTCTGAAACTCCGTGGGCTCTACTAAACCTAGAAGCTCCCGAAAGAAGTCTGACCGCTCCTCTTGGCCCTGCGTAAAGCCAGCCGCTTTGGCCTTAGTTGTGGCTTCCTCGAAGACTATCTCGTTGTTCTCCAGCTGAACATGAACCTCATCGAGTTGAGAGGTCAGATCTGCCATCTCCTTAGCCTAATTCTCTTTCTTCTGTTCCCAGGTAGACCTGGCAAAACTGACCCGAGACCCGAAACCCGAACCGAATGACCCGGACCCATACCCGACCCGACACCCGAAATATGCTCACCCGAAAGTGAATCCGAAACCCGAATTGACCCGACCCGAACCATACCCGATCCGAAATTTTCAACAAAGTTGCTTGTTTTGGCATGACGAGCGTATTTCACAAAAAATTGGTTGACCCGAAATCGATCCGACCCAACCCATACCCGACCCAAACCGAAACGACCCGAAATGTCATTTAACCCAAACATGACCCGACCCGAACATGACCCGACCCGTACCCGAACCGAATGACCCATTTGCCAGGTCTATTCCCAAGCCTCTTTCTCTTTCTTCAATTTTTCCCAACTGCGCTTATATTTGGCCGCTGAATCTTCAACCTGCTGCTGACCCTCCTAAAGTTGTCGGACCTTCTCCTCCATATCAGAGAGGGAAGAGGCCGACATCATTCCTTTAAGAACTCGAGCAAAACCCTAAGGAAAACGTAGAAACTTGGGTTAGGTCACGGTACTCGATGAAGAAATGACAAGTTCGCATAAAGGAAAAAGACTTCATACCTCGGTCACCACCTGGTGGTTTTCAAAAAGTTTGGGTCAGCCTGAGGACGCCATCGGCATCAGCCCGCAGGAGTGGGCAAGCTTCTCCACCAATCTTGCTTGGCAGATGGGTAAAAAATTAATCCCCAACGAATAGCTACCCCGAGCTGGAGGTGGGGATGGCTAGGCTAAGGGGCAAGCTCTTCCTGAAGAATGAATCCCCTTGACTTCTCACCTCAATCGATTCAGGCTGGGGGACCTCGCTCCTTTGGGGGTTCGGGCCTGATGACGTTTGACCTCCCGGAGTGTCTGGCCGTGACTCTTTTCGCACCATAGAAGGAGGAAGGTTGACTGCTACGGTTGGCACCTTCCCCTGGCAAAGCGACACTTTAGCTCCTACGTAATAAGCATAAGAGTCAAACATGGATGCTCAACTGATAAAGGGTAGTGGGCAGGTTATTGCTTACCCTCTTGGCCTGGGTCTCCACCCGACGACGCCTCTCTTCTTCTTGCCATTGGGCGGCGTCTACCTCAATCTCCTATGCAGTGGTGTCCCCTCGTTCGAGGGGAGACAGTAATGCCCGAGCCTCCTCTGCACGAAGGGAAAGAAGTCAAGTAAGAGAAAAGGAGAAAAACAACACTACAGAGGAACGAATAATACCCTTGGAGTAATTTGCTAAGATCAACAAGCCAGAGGCCGCGAGAAAAAACTCATTTTCGAAGTAAGATAACTTGGGAAGCCAGTTGAATGGTTCCCTATCACTCGACTTGACCCTGCAGCGTTTAGGCTCTTTCCCTACGTCCACTATGTGCCACATGAAGAATGGTATTGCTTTTGGCTTATCATCATCCTCTCGAATGTAGTACTGAAAGTACCATGTAGTGGCCCTCTCCTTTAACGTGGGCTCATCGAAAGGGTTGTGCACCGGCTTACCGTCGTTCCATTCGGGAACGTCAGCCTAGTCGGCCATCCTATGAACGAAAAGGAAGTCATACTTCTAATTCTTTATCTTTGACTTCTTCTCTATAACCATTATGAAGCCCTTTTAGTTGTTAAAAGTCTACCAGCCGGTTTGCCCCCTCTCGCTGGGTGCTTTTTGCACCATGTGCACCAATCTGAATGCCTACGCTAAGCAGGTCAGCCCCCTTAGCTCACAAACGGCCACGAATGAACAGATGTTGTGCCATGACGTGGGTACTATCTGGGCCGGCGCTAGCTCATACTTGTTAAGTATGTCCACAATTATCCCATGAAATGGAACCTCATACCATAAGTTAGTGTTGCCCGATAGATCGCGATACAACCAGGAGAAGGCTTATTAACAGTTGCATTGGCATCCGAGATTATGAACTTATAGCCTGCAGGAAGTAAGTATTTCTCTTTAAGGGCAAGGTTTTTCAGGGATTGGATGACCTTGGGGTTGGGGAAGTGAGTGCTAGGCCCATCCTAAGGATCAAACCGGCCAGGTGCACTCAGGAAGCACATCCCTTCCACCACAACCTCATGAGATAAGTCCCCTTACAGCCGGTCCCTTTTGGCCTGCGGGGTCGAAGAGCGGGATCTCGAGGAACATGCTTTGCCCTCCCGTCCAGATGAACTAGAGTCAGTGGAGCATACCCTAAGGCTCCGCTCTGAAGACTCAACAGGAGATTGAGAATTACCTGCTGAGAATACCTCAGCCATTAGCTCCGAGACAGTCATCGGGCAAGCGATCTGTTTGGTAAGGGCCAGCTTCCGTTCCTGAGCATCAGTCATACGAGAAACATCCACGTCAATTTCCTAAGGGTAGACCACCCCTCCCCGATACTGAGGATACTAGGAGTAGAGGAATACTCATAAGTAGACCATGACGGAGTACTGGGCTCATATATCGGCAGGGCATAAGGAATTTTCTTTGGTTCCCCAAATTAGTTATTTGGGGGAATGCACGCCACCACCCGAACGTCAGTTAAGGCCGAGAGGTTCGAAAACTGAGGGTGGCAGCATGACCTAGGGGCCGGTCGCTACACATTTAGCACCCAAAAGGGGTTAAGGACTCTTGAGCACGGCCTTGGGGTCGATTGTTATACCTTTCGCTCCCTAAACGAGGCTAAGAGTCCTACAACACAATTGAGAGGCCGTTCACTACACCTGTAGCCCCTACAAGGGGCTAAGGATCATGCAGCACAGCCTAGATGCCAGTTGCTAAGCCTTTAGCCTTTAAAGGGGCTAAGGGTTTATGGCACGACCTTAGAGCCATTCGCTACACCTGTAGCCCCCAGAGGGGCTGAAGATCTACTATACGGTCTAGGGGTTGTCCGCTGCATCCTCAACACTCAAAGGGGCTAGGGATGTTATAGCATAGCCTAAGGGATGGCCGCTACACCTGTAGCCCTTGGAAGGAGCTAAAGGTCCTGTGGCACGACCCGAGGCCGCCCCCTGCACCTGTGTAGAAATATTATAGGAAGAAAATCCATTAAAGTGTTGATGAGGAAACCCAGTCCTTATATAAAAGAACAATTTTTTCATTGCCAACATAGGTAATCACAAGACGACCTTATAAGGAGAAAGATCGAAATGGAGGAGCAAGCTACAATAAAAAACTTATGACTACTCATCATCATTGGAAGGGGGCGGGGCGCCACTCGACCCTGAACTCTCTCTTCTTGATCGTTCGTTGGCCCAGGCCCCGCCCTTGGATTGGCCTGTCTACGGTATTGCGCCAACCAAAGGGGGTGCTTGTCGAGCTGTAGCCAAGCCTCACACATGTACCACCATAGACCTTTGAGGCACGACTTCAAATGCTTGGCCATATCGCTACTCAAGACACCCAGCTCCAAAGCCTCATTGACTACCATAGCATAGAAGATGATATAGATTATCTCGAGAATGCGGAAGTCCTGGGTAGCTTCGTCAGCCATGGCAAGATCAAAGTATGGGCAAAGTCCGTGGTAGTTCTCGGGAAGCGACCAAGGAAGGTGTGGGTCCCCCCTCAAGTGCCACTTGAAAGTTGCCCTGACATGGTCGACCGCTTGCTCGATACTAAGAAAGTTGGGAAACACCATGATGTAGAAAAGAGCAGAGACTCTCTCTCAATCTCTCTCTCAAAAACTCATTTCTCCCTCTTTAAAAGGATTTGAAAGCGTGATCAAGTGACCTTCCACGGAGGGTCGAACCCCATCTTTATAGAGGGGAGCGGGAGAGTAAAGGACAACACGCCCCGTGAAGTGGTTACATAATCGAAACGCCACTCAGTCCCTTTTACGTGGCACCTAAGTACTCAAAATCTCCTTCGAGCATCTTTAGCCCCCTAAAAGGGGCTTGCGACCCTGTAACACATCCTAGGGGCTGGCCGCCATGACTTTACACCCTCGCATAGCTGAGGGTCCTCTAATGGGGCCCAGATGTCGCTCGTTATGTCCATGGCCCCGAAAATCGAGCCTCCGGGGCAACGACCCTCTGGCTGTATGACACCTCAGCCTTCAAGAGTGACCGATTTCAGGGTGACATCAAAGGACCAGTGCCCTATAGCGCGGCACACAGGCCAAATTAAACAAAGAGAAGCGCATAACCAAAGGCGAAGCCATGAAGAAAAAGCCAACATTTTATTATTGAAATTTGAGGAGTACACAACGACTAAAAAAAAATAAGAAGAAAGAGACAAGAGCATGGCAAAGGTTGCGACAAGACCTAAAACATTACTCGTCGCTGTCATCACTGGGAAGGGAAGATGCATCGCCAAACCTCGAACCCTCTTCCTGGTCGCTTCCTTGTTGCACCACACCTACTCCTCGAAGGTGCTCCACGACAGCTCCACAAGGGCCGACTCCATTTTCTCGATCCACAACACACCCATCTTCACGGCATCGTTGAGAAGAATCGCGCAGAATACAGCCTTAGGTATATTAGGAAGAAGAAAGTCTTGGGCCACCTCCTCAGCCGTGGCATGATCGAAGTCCGGGCACAGATCCTTATAATCATACGAGAGAGGTAAAAGAGGGAAGGCAACCTCTCTCCGGTCCCATTCGAAGTTTTCTAGGACGTAGAAGGTCATCTCATCCGTCTTCAAAGAATGAGGGAACCCCATAATGGGAAATCTTTTGTAAAAATGAAACTTGCACACAAAGATTGGAGTTTAGCAACCTCATTTTATATACCAAAAGTGGTGGGTTTCCCAAGCCACCGTCCAACTTTGGGAACTAGGTGACCCCAAAAGTCTACCGGACCTAAAGTCGATGGCCAGGCGTTGACCCGGGATAGGGTCCTCCGACAATTATGAGCTATTTCTCGAGGCCAACCGATAATCTTTTTACCACGGATGTATTCCACATTTCGGCTGACTACCGATCCAGTTCAGTGTGCAGGCAAAATATGAGGGGCTAAATGATCTGAAAAATCTGGTTTCCCGGGTGGGCCCCCCACATGCGCAATCATGGGCTAGGCCCAACTGGGTATAGCAGATCTGGAAGGGATTCTTGGGGCCTTAGCCAGGAGCCCAACGGGACAAACAATCCGACAGTCCATTAGGTTAACCTCTAGCTTCTCGCCACAGGAGTTATAAATGCCCCCTTCTTACCTCGAAAAAAGTATTCGTTCTCTGGTACACTTTCTCATTCATCACAATTCCTCTCTTTGCTGCTTTGACTTTTACTGGGACCCTCCATTGACTTGTCTGTCGGAGAGGCGTTCCCTGGACCACAAGCTTGGGGTGCCCTTTTTGCAGGTTCAACACTCGAGGAGAAGACCGCCAGCTATTCCGTACGCACTATCATGTAAGCCTGCTCTTATCCCACGTCATCCTCAGCAATCTGAGAATTTCCGGAAACATGTGTTATAAGGTGCGTCCATGATATATTTTTTTATTGGATGATTCAAATTGGAGTTCCATGAGTTGGGGGCGTGATAAAATGTAAGTTTCAAAAAATTAGAACTTTGTTTGATGTAGCAAGCTTGAGTTTCAAAAAATAGAATTATAATTAGAAATGCTCTAATTGCCGATAATAAAGTTGCTCACGCAAAAATTGTTCGAATGCTAATGGATGGTGCATGGACATTGTCGGTGACCTTTGTCAGAATCATAAAATCATTAGTTAAAATCAGTGGGAGTGCGGATTTGGTAACTCCCAAGTTGACGCCATCATGTTTCATCAAGATAGCGAACTTACGAGTTTAGTTTTGTAGTCTTTAGATCACTTACTAAAGTCTTTTTACCTTTCCCCCCCTCTTTTTACGATGAAATTGCAGATGATGGATTAGAATTTACGTGGGAACCTAAACCATAAGCACAGAAAAGGTTTCATGATATATTTCATAATCTGACGGTAAGATTAAGTGAGTTCTTAGGGAACATTACGTAATTAAACCACACTGGGAATATTATAATATCCAGGTGAAAGATTATTACTGGGGAAATTGTAATTATGGTTGAAAAGTTCTCATTGTATTTTGCTCAAGAATAATAGCAGATTTAACCACCGACGTACAACAAGTCTAACGATAGTATTAGAACTATAAATTGATAAACAATATATACGATTTTCACTATTGATGCCATCGTTACTCGGTGCACAAACCAAGAATATAATCCAATAAAAATATAATAATTGTTACCCTTTATTATTTTTTGTTGTCACATCATAAAATCAAGCTCTTTTTTCGCACAAAAAAGGCGATTTTTTTTATCCATTGTATCATTCTCTTTAATTGACTGTAGCATATATGAATGCATTTTTAAAGATGCAGGGTGTGTTTGGTAGGGGAGAAAATCATTTTCCCAGAAAATCATTTTCCATAAAAAATATTTTCCCAAGAAAAATGATTTTTCACTTATATTTTTAGCTGTTTGGTAGAATGAAAAATTATTTTCTTTTCACTTCATTTTTTGCTATTTGATAGAATGAACCCCCTTACCCTCACTTCATTTCTTTTTACCATCAACCCCCTCCCCTCCTCACTACTCTGACCCGACCCAACCAACGAATTCTGTTTCTCTCCTCTTCAAAATAAAATCCAAAACATCAGTAAGAAATATACCGGGTAATAAATCCAGAAAAAGAAAGAGCCAACATTAATGAATCTCAATTTTTCCATTGTTTCCAAGGATTACCCAGTTGACTTTGAGTGATATTAAACCCAGAATAAAGAAAATGGCGAACGGGGAGAGGATGGGTGTCTCATATTGTGAAGTTGTTCAAAATGACAACAGTAACAAAGTCAGAGAACTTAAGAAATAATTGCAGAGATTGGCGATGCAAATCATCGATGAAGATGATGAACATAAAGAAGAGGGGAAGAATGAGAGACAAAATGAGAGTGAACATAGAGTGATTTTGGGCACAATAAAAAAAATAAAACCAGAGATAAAATTGGGCAATGAAAATTGGGCCTGAAAAATGATTTTTCCTACTTTTTTAAGGGAAAACAATTTCCTTCAAATGAGGTAAAATGATTTTTCCCTGAAAATGATTTTTCCCTCCTTGTTTTACCGAACGACGTAAAATGGAAAAATTATTTTTCAGAAAAATGATTTTTCCCATACCAAACACACCTGCAATGTGCAGAAGCTTCTGCTTAGTTAATTGTCACACACGTTGGTGCATTTTGAAGATGCAATGTCGATCAATAATGCCACAACTATTATTTCAGAATGTTAGGCTTCCGTTCTAAGTCATAGGTTATCAATAGATGTAAGTTTATGTGATTTAACAATTATTGTTATTAAAATAAGATTTTGAATTTAACTCTTATGAATGAAAATATTTTTTTGATAATATATGAACCTTACCTCTTGCAACCAACGTGACTTGATTATGAATAAATGAACGATCAACAATTAAAAACGTCCTTTAGTTAGGGGCGAAGGAAGCGTAGTGTCAATGGGGTCAAAAACTAACAAACGCAGATCAAAAACTAAATAAGACTTGTGGCAAAAATATACTTGGAGAATCGTGTGGCCAGGTGCTAGGGGTGCCTATGCATATTGTTCTCTGGTGTTGCAGGTGCGAATCTTGCTTTTTGCAATTTTTGATTGTTTTGAATTTTTTTATATTTTTTTAGTCTTTGATTTAAACAAAAATAATCACAGGCCCAAGACTCTTTTGACTTATGCTCCATACACCTACTAAGGTTGAAACCAATGTCTTGACACACCCAAACACTAACCCCCCTCTCTTAGTCTCTCAATCCTCGCCATTCTCTTGCTATCTTCCTGTATTGTCCATGACACCAAATCAGAGGTTCGCTGTGAGTCAGTAAGCGGGCTTGAGCCACCCCGTGTGGTGTTTGTGGCCATGGGTTTGTCATGTTTCCAAATTTGAAATTTAAAGTTTACTAATTCTAGCTTAGTATTTTAATTGATTTCAATTTATTATGTAATCATTTAGTTTCTAGATTAATTGGCTTCTGTAGTTTAATTTATGAGTTTAATTTGTCAATTTCAATTTTAAAGTTGTTTAATTTCTAGATTGAATTTCATTCTACGTCAAAGTGCATAGATATTTTAAAAAAAAACGCTTTAATTGACCTCAATAGTTCAATTTGTTTGCTTAATCCTTTAATTTGAGGTTGATTTGTTTATTTTAGTTTTAATTTATGAATTTAATTTTCCAATTTGATTCATAAAGTTGTTTAACTATGGGTTAATTCAAATTCTAGCCTAAAATGAATAAATGTTTCAAAAAGATAGTTAAGGAATCATCACTCTCTTCAAATTCTAAATTTAAAAACTCCTTATGAATGAAGTTAGAAATGATATCACTCAACTATAACCACCAATTTATTTCCTACCCCCTTTCCCAAAGTCTTGGTTTCACCACTGCATTTAGCCTAAATTAATTGCATGTATGATAAAAGCTTTTCGCGTGAGGGGGGGGGGGGGGGGCGGGGGGCTCCCTTAATATCCTAGGCTAACCAATCCTGGAAGCACTAACAGGAACCACCTGTCCCTTATGCAGTAATCATGGTTTCCAAGTACTACTCATAACCTTTTCAGTTTTCTCCAACCCCTCACGCTCCCCGGGGGTCATCATATTCAGGAGTTCATGACATCTCTTGTTCATTCAAAGCCTGTGATTAGTTATTTAAACAATCCTGCCATACAAGCCAAGGAAGGCCGCAATTTTACATAAGTATATTCATATAATCCGTACAAGAAAAATTCACATCATAATATGTAACAATTGAAACCTCAAACCAGAAGTGACTATTGGAAAACTCAGTTGGTTCACGTTGATTCATTAAGTAGATTGGGTTGTGTTGTATTATGTTATATGCATTAATATATAACACGTGACTCAATCTGATCACATTTAACCTATAAGTACATAAAGCACCTACAGACGATTATAATTGCTATGCATAAATTTCCTCTTGTAATTTTGACTAAGTTTAGCACCCAGTTCATGTAGTTAGGGTCTGTTCGTTATGAGCATATTGAACATGTTACCTGCTCCAACTTGTTCCAATATATTCTAACATGTTCAAATATGCTCACACATGGTTCAATATGCTCAAACCTGCTGTCTGCTACTCAAATATGCTTCAACCTTCTCCAACTAGCTAACTGCTCGTCCAATATCTCATAACGAACAAGCCCTTAATAGAGTAAAACCAATTACTTAATAAAAATATACAATAACAACTTCCAGTGTAGATCTTGCTTGCGTAGAGTTTGGACAGAACCAAATGTAAGCGACATTACCTTTGGAGGTATCATTATCCACAACAACACCACCACCACCACCTCCCAATGTGGATCCTGCTTTCACAGGGTTTGGGGAGATCCAAATATAGGCAACCTTACTCCTACAGATATTTCTGCCTGTACAGAGGTTGAACAAGAAATCCACGAAAAAGAATTTCGAGAAAACATTTTATCCACAAAGACACTAATTCCAATAGACCGATGAAAAAGATTTAAGAAAATATTTGGACTTGAAAGTTTTGAAAACAAAAAATGGAGCTCAACACACCTCAAAACAATCAAGCCTTATTAGTAAATACATCAAAGAGGAACGCGCAGAACCACAAAATGCTGAAAGTAAATGAAAGTCATTACAATCAAAAGCAGAATAACTGTCGTACACAAATGTTGGAAATGCATAATAAGTAATATCTAGAACCACGCCTCCCTGTACGTGCTCCCTGAAACTTAGGGAAGAGTTAGTGCCAAATTACCTAAAGTCATCAGCCTTAATTGTAGACCTTTACAACTTCCTATCCCAAGTCAAGATCACCCAATTTTACCCTCCGGAGGAACGATCTTTTTATATCTCCTCACTTCTGCATCCATTCCCTTCACTCTGATATGATGATCTAATTCGATCACTCAAGATCAACCCTCGCTATTATTCACCCTTCCCATTTAGACTTGTTAACGTGTCCAACTAAATCGGTCTAAATGGGCAGGCATCCCCGTGCTAATCGGCCAGTATTTGAAGCCAATCAAGCACTGCTAGTAGGTGAACCTCATTATACATCCAAATATCTAGTCTTAACATAATATCAGAAAAAGAAGTCCTGGCTTTCACATAGATTTTGACAGCGAAGTCGCTTATGATTTGTGTAAAGTGTAAAACACAGATTATGAGAAAAAGTATATATGCAACTTAATCATGGGCATAATCGAATGATACCAAGCTAACAAGCTGGTTTGGCGCTGATCCCCCAATCATTAAATTTTTTGCTGTTAAATTTTAATGTTCTTTACAGATACTTCCAGTCTCTTAAATCACAACCCGGATCCCCCAATTATTTCTCCCAATTATACAACTAGTTTTACATCAGAATATTATACGGGAGAATAGATGCCATCATAGTCCTGATTCGCAATACTCGTCCTCTCTGGTTTCACCATTATTACCAATTATCGAAAAAAAGGCTCGCAGTCATTTTTCATGCACTATCTTGCATTGCAGTGTCTCACAGTCTGTAGCAACTCGTTTCTTCTTTGATAGCACTCGTCTAATCTGCGTGTCTGTTCGCCTCGTGAATCTGAGAAAACCTTGCATAATGCCGACTTTGATCTGTCCTCTCTTCGGAGGCAGTCTGCCCTTATTCTTTCTCATTTCTGGCTTTGTATGCCCCTTTTCTACGACATCCATGGCACCAGCAAGATGTCTTTCGATCGATCCAAAAAGACCAAGAAATTGGAAAGAAGGTTGAGGGAGTGAAAGAGCTAGCAGGAGATCAACCTTGGTTTTGTAGGATAGGATATTTACGAGCTCTGATTATATATAAATGCATGCAATGGTGCTTTCACTTCCAGCACGTAATAGTTAAGATGAAATTATTAGAATGTGCTAAGAATAAAGGGAGCCAAAGTAGTAGAAAGTAAGATTCTGATGAGCTGTGTAATGCAGTGGTCAATTTTGGGTAAAAGTTGTGTTGGTAAATGGTGTAACAGCTATGGGATTTTGGGGCCACCTCTGCGAGCAACTGTCGAAGACAAAATCTTGGTGTTCACGAATAGGAATTGATTGTCGGATTCCAAATAATTGGGGTTTTCAATTGGATGATGTTCAAGTCTTGTATGTGGACCAGTAGACCTTGTCAAAGACCAGGCAGCATAATAAGATGCAAGATGTTCGACGGCAATAATAATGTCATCTTTGGTTTTACGATACGCACGGGATGTATCTAATTATCAAGTTAATTATTTGATGGGTGTTAATGATGTTGGACTTGCCACATAGTTTAGTATCCAAGTTAAATTAAATGAATATTATGACGTCTTGTTGAAAATAGGGTAAATATAAAGGTCAAATATATTCTCAATTGATGTTTAGTTGAGAGTTGCAAAATCATCTATAAAGTGAATGTTAGTCAGGAACTATAATTAGTTTGTCTCATGAGTCCTGATCAATAGTGGACTTTCCTTTAGATATACATGACACTAATGTAATGTTTGGTTAGATGTAATCAACCTTGTAATGCAAATAAGTTTGTAATTATGTTTTTATTATCTTGTTTGGTTGTATGACTATATTGTAATAAAAAACTATCCTGCAATTATAATTACCACAAACTAAGTAATGATAATTATATTGCAAAGTTGATTGCATTACATTGTCATTGCATTATATCCAACCAAACATTATATAAGTGTATATATATTATTCTATAGAAACTAGAAATATTTGATGCTCCCAAATAAAAACTCTTTTTTGATTTTGTTTTTCTTATTTATCTTAAAAATATAAAATTATCAATGTAGTAAAATATATTTTAAATTTAAATCTAGAAACTTTATCATTTAGTTTAATTGCACCTATATAATTCAACGATTTAATCGTATGGATTACTCAAACAAAGAAAGTCAAGAGTCAACACAAAGTCGCCTATGAAAGACAAGCGAGGTTGTCACCGCTTTGTGCCCTTGTTGGGTCCAGCAAAAAGCCCGGGTCCACACAAGCTACATTGTCTACATTGGAATGGACTTTTGGAGCCTCAAATGTACATGGATGGCCGACATGCGTAACTAGTGCTCGCAAGAAAATGAATAAAACAATAAAAATAGTCAACTAAATAATATTTACCGTTAAGTTCATGACAAGAATCTTCTACAGTGGCAATTCACAAGAGATATTAATATATAATTTGTTGATGAAATCTAGTTTGATTCAGACATTAATTGGAACACATAGCATCTGTTGTAGAAGATTGAAACGTGATTAGTTTAGTGTAATAGAGTATTTTTTTTAGGTCTTAGATTCTCTATTTTATTAGAGTCGAATTACTGTTAGTCTAATAAAGGATAAAACTCTCCGATTATGTATTTTCTTCATTTATAAGACTCGAACTCGAGATCTTATTTAAAAGGAACAACTGTCCAATCATTTGAACCAATCTATGTTGGTATAGATTGATTGTACAAACCCTAACATGAATATATAGTCTTATGATCAATGTGAATTGAATTATAATAGTGTTTAGAGAGGCCAAGTTCTACATTAATGTCAGATTGCAAACTTTTATTTTAAAGAGGTTTTCTACATAGGATCTGATAACCAATCCAGGCAAGAATGGAAATATAAAGTGCTAAGTCATTTTACAACCTATTGGACTTGTATTGTAAAAACAAGTTTCAAGTCCAAATTAAATAAGACAAGGAATTGAAAAACAAATATAGGTTTATCATGATCTAGTGTATGTACGTATAGTCTCTGTGTTGAATACAATGAAATAATCATTGTTGAACAAATAGGACTAATCTGGTTGCGGAATTCTCTATCGGGAATAGCCCATGTCGATATGGATGCTAGGCGGCTACTAGAGTCGCCTTAGGGTTTCCACATTCTAGACCCGAGACCCACTGGTGATGGTTGGGCAGCCGTGAAAGGGGAGGGGAGAGTATGTGATTTCTGTGTCAATCCGTGATTAGGCTAGCCCCCTAAGTCTCATATAGGTTAGGGGAGCAGTCAGGGTTATCGCCCTAGGCGGTATTAGTGGCCGTCGGGCCTAATTTAATAGGTCCGGCCAACAGCTCCCACTCGACCACCCAGGCTACAAATCGCATGCTCTCCACGTACCACAATTATTCACGCTTCATACTAGGAATAGGACGTGTAGCCAAAAGTAACAAATAACGTTATATTAAGTTACCATCAAACTAATATAACATCCTCATGAAAATGCGATACCCCAAATTGTCTCAAACATCATCAGTGGCATTTCTAATCCCTTATGCCATGATATATCATACATATGATTATATACTCAATATAATCGCCCGTGCTGATATGGTAATGATGGATAGATTTTTCCTTAAATACTCATGATATTGTATCTTAGCTTAATTGCTTTCCTAACATATTTTCGTTCGACCGTATGCATCGTGGTCCTTGAAAAATATATTAAAGTAGCAACATTAAGCTTTGATTTTGTACCATAGCTTTAAGTCAAAGGGTCATCGCCCATAGGGTCACACTCTGACAAGAGATAGGAAGGTCAATTGTCAGTCCGTGTATGGGTCGTCTTTTAAGCACGCACAGTATGAGATGTGTGTCATGACATAGCTCCCACTTAACTGGGCTCGTCACTTTATATGTCATGCGAATCGTCAGTCTAGATTTTCACCCAAAAATCTAACCGGCGCCACTAGATTAATGTACTAAATGTTAATCTTGACACTCAAGATTTGACTTTTAAGGCTTCAATATGAAATAATATCGCATATTCGACTCCCTCGAGTCTCATCTTAGACTTATTAAGGTGACTATATCTTATCTTATTCATACAATCAACATTGCACACTTAGTGCCAATATGATTCAGTCTCATCCTACTCGCTACTCAAGCATTAGGGCATTGCCTGTGTGACTAGACCAATTAGAAGCCTATGACATTTCAACATGTCTAAGAAATAAATCATAAATCATTTAGAAGAAGAACCTTAAATTTTTATTTCATAAATGCTCATTACAAGAAGAATGTATCTGTCATACATAACAAGATTTCATCCAAAACTAAACTCTACGAAGTCTTAGACTCAATGCATGTGCTTTGAAAGCATCTCTAGGAATCGGCTTAGTTAACAGATCAGCAATCATCTTGTTAGTGGATACATACTTGATAGCAACTTCCTTTGTCTTTATGGTGTTTCGCACGAAGTGATAATGCCTCTTGATGTGCTTGGTCTTCCAATGGAACTTCAGATCCTTGGTAAACTGGATAGCAGTTGTGTTGTCACATAATATCTCAACACAATCATCAACTCTGGGAGTGAGGTTAAGATCCTGGAGGAAACTCCTAAACCACATTGCCTCCTGTGTGGTTAGGCTACGTGCGACATACTCTGCCTACATAGTCGTCAGAGGTATGTAGTCCTACTTTTTACTGCACCATGATATGACTCCCCCACCCAAGGTAAAGACATACCCTGAGGCTGACCTGGACTCATCTGGGTCACCACCCCAATCGGCATCTGAATATCCTCTCAACTTAAGGGCCCCGTCTTGATAGCACAGGTCTAAGTCAGTTGTACCACGAAAGTAGCGCATAATTCTCTTAATGGCTTGCCACTGAGCGAGTCCTGGGTTGCTCTGGTAACGACTTACCAAACCAACCGTGAGCAAAGGTCATGCCGTGTACATAACATAGCATACATTAAGCTTCCTACGACGACACTAGCGTAAGGGACATTTTTCAATGCCTCCTTTTCATTATCTATTTTTGGGCATTGGTCAATGCATAAGGTTAAACCCTTCTCAACTGGATTGTCTATGGGTTTAGAATAATGCATACGAAATCGTTCCAAGACTTTGTTGATATATGCTTCCTGGTTCATACCTAAGAGTTTGTTAGGACGATTTCTAGTTATTCCAGGCCTAGGACATACCTAACTTCACCCATATCCTTCATCTCAAAGACGGATGACACCCACTGCTTAGTAGCTTTGATCATCTCCAAGTTGTTCCCAACCAATAGTATGTCATCAACATACAGGTAAGAAACATAATCCCTACGTTTGATCTTTTGACATACACACAATAGTTTTCTAAACCCATAGATAGGGCAATTGAAGTTATGGCTTCATGGAATCTTAAGTACCAAGATCTAGAAGATTGCTTAAGACCATATATGGACCTTTTAAGATGACATACCTTGTCCTCTCATTCCTTTGACACAAAACCAACGGGTTGATCCATATAGATCTCGTTCTTAAGGCTACCATTGAGGAAAGTAGTCTTTACATCCATTTGAAATAACTCCAAGTCCAAATGGGCAACTAGGACTAGGAGTAGGCAAATACAAACAAATCTCATCACAGGAGAAAATGTCTCTTCATAGTTTATACCCTCAATTTGGGTCAAGCCTTTCGCCACTGGATGAGCCTTGAACTTATCGATCGAACCATCTGCTTGACATTTTATCTTGAAAACCCTCTTGTTTCCAATAGACTTACGTTGGGGTGGTAGATCAACAAGTTCTCAAACCTTGTTTCTCGCCATTGAGTTCATCTCATCCCTCATGGCGTCCATCCACTCTTTATGGTTTGGTGAATCAATCGCCTCTTGGTAAGAGGTAGGCTCCTCAACTTCCAAGGGAGTGCATAGGAATATTTACTCTTCGATATGAAAATATCGTCGAAGGATGCTTCCACGCTCACTCCTTCGGATTCTGGGACCTTCTTTATTTGTTTGCCTGGGTCAAGCATTCCTCCCTCTTTCTCTAATAGGTGTGAGACCCTAAGCATGTGCAGAATCACTCCCACTATCCCTTTAGGGCGTGAGATCCTCAATATGTGGACTAATTGTATGTTCGGGAATAGGAGATTGAGGATGGACCCCATTCACAGGTTAACTCTCCTCATGTGTTGGAGATTGAGGACAAATATCATTCTCCTGAGCAGACAAGTCTCCCCCATTCCTTTCGGATAGGGGAGGCATACCATCTTCGATGACTTGATTAGAGTTCAAATTCTCCCCCTCACCCAAAGATGGTTGAATGTCTTGCTGTAACTTAAACAGTTCGACATTCATCTTGATTTCACCAATAGTTAGGAACTCATCCTTGAAAAAGTCGACATTGCGGGAATCTATTTATGTCATGCCACCATTAGGATGTTCCCCATGCATCATGTATCCTTTAGATTGTGCGGGATATCTAATGAACACCATTTTTTTGGCTCTCGGACCAAGTTGTCCATGTTTATGGATTGGGTTATGCACATAACCAGCCGGACCCCATGGACTTAAATGGTCCAATGATGGTTTCTTACCAAACCATAACTCATATGTTGTGGCAGGTATAGTCTTGCTTGAAGCTTTAAGGATATAGGTTGCTGCAAGGAATGCATCCCCCCAAAATTGATTGGGAGGTTTGCATGTGTCATCATTGACTTGACCATGTCAAGCAATGTACGATTCTTACGTTCTGCAACACAGTTTTTTTGTGGGGTGCATGGAATTGTTAATTGTCTTTGTATACCTTTTTTCCTTACAGAACTCTTTGAATATATCAGAGAGGTAATCACGACCTTGATCAGTCCGAAAGATTTTAACTCTTCATTCTAGTTGAGTCTCTACCTCTATTACGAAGCGTTTGAACATATCAAGTGCCTCATAGCGATGAGATAGTAGGTACATATATCCATGTTGTGAATAATCATCTATAACGGTAATGAAATAGATGGCCCCATGATGTGCTTTAACGTTCATGGGTCCGCAAACATCTGAGTGGATTAGTTCTAAGGGATTAAATGCTGTCAAAGTCTTACCAAAAGGCTTTATTGTTGTCTTGCAAGCTAGACATGACTCACACCTAGGGAACTTGAACCTCGTGAGTCCATCTAGAAGACCTTCTTTACCTAGCTTACTTATCCTGTCTTAACCCACATGGCCAAGTCTAGCATGCCACTGAACAGATTCAGAATTAAAGTCAAAGTATGAAACAAAAATAGAGGATATATTATCATAGGAATCATCGAAATCCAAAACAATGAAATCTCCTTTCAATGCTGCTTGGCCAAACAAATTGCCATGATAGAACAAATCTAAACCTTCTGGACGGAATCTGAAAATAAAACCTAATCTTATTAAAGAAACATAAGAAACTAAGGAGCATCGCACCCCAAGTGTATAAAGAGTGTTACGAAGAAGCTGTTTGTTTCCTCCATGGAGTTTGAGCCGGCATGTTCCTACTCCAAAGATATCTTATTCGCTATTGTTCCCCAGTATGACAGTCCATGAATCCACTTGGTAGCGATGGAACTCCATGAATCCAGCCTTGTCCTAAACTATGTGCTTTGTTGCCCCCGTATGTACAATCCATTAAGGAAGAGAGTTAGCAACGAATGCATGAGAACAAACATATAATTGAGGAGTTTTAGTGGAAATAGGTACCTTGGCCGGCTCAAGACAATCCGCAAAATGCCCCTTCTTTCCACAGTTGTAGGACTTCACATGTGCTATATCCTTAGCTCCAGTGCTCTTAGCCTTATGCTTCTTGGCATAACCACCTTTAGGGCGAGAGTTCTAAGAAGGATGAGGACCCTTCTTGCCAGGGTAAGGCTTCTTGCCCCTAGGCCCACACCCTTTGGCAATGAATGCCACATTAGGAGGAGCATATATCTTTATATGCTCTTCCTTCATCTCGAGGTGCTTCAAGATAGCCTTGAGGGTCTTAATGTTTTCATTATGTGTCATAATGACCTTAAAGCTCCTCCAATGCTTATTATCATTAGGAAGAGCCCTAATTACATTCAGTACCTGTTCTTCCTCAGGGACATCTTGTCTTGCAGCTTTAAGGTCTTGAACCATGGCACTCATTGCTCGAAAAAGTTAAGAGATACTATGACTAGAGTCGATCATATACTGTATCCATTTCAGCTGCAAGGTACGCAACCTTATAGCAGATGTCTGCACAAACCTGACCTTAAGCTATGCTGACATGTCCTTAGCAGTGGGGAAGCGTTCAAACTCACCAAGGAGATCGCCCTACGTGCAAGACAACATGGTGTAGCGTGCAGAATGATCCCTCTTTAACCAGACGTGGTATGCCTTTAGGTTTTCTTTGTATTGCTCAATAGCAGTAATATCCCTACCTTTATCATCTTTGTCTGCCGGAGCATGCATAGAAGTCATCAAGAGATCCAACATGTCACCCTCATTTAGGGTGAACTGGACCTTCAAATGCCAAGCATCGTAGTTCGTTCCATCCAACTTTTCATTAGAAGGCATACTACCTATCAAATTTTTAGTTGCCATATCTGAAAGTATATATATTATTTGTCAGACATATCATTTAATAATTAAATTATCAAGAGAACCCCATCATTCATATTATATGTTCAAAAATTTCGCTAAACTCATAATCATCACGTATGGATATGAATTAGGAGCTTCTTTAATTTAATTATTATATAATCAATAAAAGTTTAGTTAAACTAATTAACATGTCAATTGGTGACTATCACACAAATATTCACTTTTGATTATGTAAAGCACATTTACATAATCTTATATTGTGAGAAACTAATTCATGTAAACAAGTTTTATTTTTGTTGAAATGTAAGACATAGGCATATATCATGCTTTAAAAACTTATATTATTATTACATAAACAACATCATTATATAAGCAACAATGAATTAAACATGTAAAATAAACTCATAATTACTTTAAGCATATAAGGCTAGTTCATACAAATATGAAAATAATTACATATCAACCCAAATCAGATATCAGATTAAATTGGCCAGAATTAACCCGACCCAGAAGGAAAAAAAATTGACTCGAATTAAAAATGAAACAAATTAAGCCCAAGAACCGACTCATTTAACAAAAAATGGGGCCTTTTATAAGTGAGTAACACTCACTCTATCCATTCACTAACCTTAGCCTTCACTCTCTCTCCCCTATTGATCTGCCTCTCGAATTTTCTCTCTCTCCTCTCGGCTTCCTAACACCATGGCTAGGGAAATGGAGCACTGAGCCTTTTTCTTGGGCTTTCGACGCCATGACCACAGCAACCACCGCTGCCATTTTGGTTCAAAAAAAAAAACCCAAGTGGTGTGAAGCCGCCTCCCTATTGCCTTCAATCCAAGCCAATCTGATGAGAACCAATACCACCACGGCCAAAACCGAGTATGGGGAAATGACCTGCGCGCGCAACGCGCCACTAAGGTGGTGGTGTATAGGCTGACGTGCTTCCAGAGGTGGTGTCTTTCACAATCTTCTCTCCAAGGTTATGTAGATTGGTAGTGGTGAGGGATTTTAGGAGGAAAACGATTGCGAAAACGACCTTCATTGGTGGCACATGACGGACATGCGGTACCTCTCTACGGTGTCGACTAATGGGTATGGGTTCAGTTCCCTTTTTCTCTTTCACCCCTTTTCTTTTTTTGCTGAGGCCGTTTCAGTGGAGGCCACCGAGGCCTTGTAGGATTTGCCATCACCAGAGCCACTAAGGGACAGGCGGTTTCAGGATTAGGATTAGGGTTAGGGGTCTTGGTCTTTGGGGTTTAATAGCCGAGTGGGGTAAGGGCTCTTCCACTCAACCATGCTTTTCACAATTTAGCACAACAAATCATGTGGTGATTGGTTAAGCAGCATAATTGTAAGAATTTAATAAAATCTGGGTTGAGTTTTATGGTTCTATCTAACACAATCGCGTAAAGCATGTTCACACTCTGTATTTCAAAAAATCATGCTTGTAGAATATTAGGCATGAATTTTAATCGCATAATCATTTTGAATCATGAGTTATCAATCAAAATTTTGGTCCTTTTTGAAAATAGATAACTTTATGGGCACACTAATCACATGAAACAGAACATCCATGGAAAAGATGCAATCTTTTGTCGCTCAAAATCACCAATGCATGCTTAAAAGAATTGTATAATGCACACACAGTCGCACAAAACACTATTGGGTCCGTTTTTATCATTCTGGGCATGCCAAGTTTGGAAAAACAAAAACATTCATTAACTAATTCAACTAAAGGTGCAATCATTAGTTGGTTCTGGGCATAGGAATTACAAAAGCATGATATTAACATAGTAGGGTTGCATAATTACGAAAGTTAAGCAATTGAATTATATAAGCAAGCCTGGTTTTAATAAGTCAGATTTATTGGGGCTAATTCAATCAGTTTCAACTCTGATACCACTATTGAACAAATAGGACTAACCTAGTTGCGGAATTCTTTGTAGGAAATAGCCCACGTCGATACGGATGCTAGGCAGCAAGTAGAGTTGCCTTAGGGTTTCCACATCCTAGACCCAAGATCCACTGGTGATGGTTGGTAGCCATGAGAGGGGAGGGGAGAGTATGTGATTTTTGTGTCAATCCGTGATTAGGCTAACCCCCCTAAGCCTCCTTATATAGGTTAGGGGGTAGTCAGGGTTGTTTCCCTAGGCGACATTAGTGGCTATCGAGCCTAATTTAATAGGCCCGGCCAACAATCATGTAATTCAATCCCCTTGTGACCTAAGCGATTCGAAGGTGTGACCACTTAATCTCGGTGGATGCAGAATCTACTGAAGAACTTTTAAATGATCCTAGATCTTGATTTGGAAAGGATTGATTCTTGTTTCTTGGGTCTTCCAAGTTCTTTCTGATCCTTCTCATCTGGCAGCTGGATGTCGCTTATTGTCTAAGCCACTGAATTCTGAAAATGCTGAATGTGTGAAAAGTGAGGATGAGGACTCTTATTTATATGCTCCACTACCCTACGGCTCGAGTTTGGCTTTGAGTTTAGGCCAATATTTTCAACAATTATCTCCTTATTTTAAATAAAAATAATTACTCTTTTCTACATCTTCGATGACGTGGGGAAAATTCTACTTAAAATTGATCAAGAAGGTTCGTCAAAGTCTACATAACACATCACTTTGCAATTGGTCGAATAATTATTTTTTTACATGTGGCACCGTTTGATTTGTCATTCAATCTTTGTCTCCTACAAGTGTCACTTCAAGAGTCAGCCGCGTATGCGAACTTGGTGAGTTTTGGAGTAGGAGGGTTTGCAAACTTGACAAATGCAAATAAGCGCAGAATTCACGAGTTCCTTTTTTTTTTTGTTTAATTTGTTGGTTGCCTAGTAACTCGGTGACATGACAGTCACCTAAGTTGATGAATTCTTTTTTAAAGGATCCAAATGCTCTGGACTTAAGCTACTTCCCTGGAGGATCAGTACACTAAATTGGACTTAACAATTGAGAGTTAGCATTATTGGTCCGATTAACACTTTATTAAACCAAAGTGTCGTGGGCTCAAGAGATAGACTTAGGGCCCAAATATATGCATGTGAGAGTGTGTGTGCGCACGCTAGCACGAGTGTGTGTAAGTGTACACACACATACGTATATATGCACACATACACCCACACACACATAGAAACATGTACGTATGAACGTATGGGTATATGTATATGCATACGTATGTGTGTGTCTGTGCGGGAGCGGGAGCGTGTGTGTTTATAGATATATATAAATAAACACACACACACACACACACATATATACATACATACATACGTATATACATATATATATATATATATGAATATATATATATATATACATACATACATACATACATACACACACACACACACACACACACACACACACACACACACACACACACACACATATATATATATATATATATATATATATTTAGATACACACACAAACATATGTGTGTGTGCGCGTGCGTGTGTGTGTATATATATATATATATATATATATATATATATATATATATGC
>JACYFF010031952.1:41034756-41048101 GCA_017589665.1 Selenicereus undatus
GCAGACACACACACACACACACGCAAACATATATATATATATATATAATAATAATAATAATAATAATAATAATAATAATAATAATAATAATAATATAATATATGCGCCTCTTCTTCTCTGGCAATCTAGAGAGCTCCGGCCGATCGCCGCCATGGCAAGGGCACGGAGGGGTAGACCACGGCAAAACCCATCCCACAGAACACCTATTTAGCTTGAGTCCTACGACATCACTGCTGGCGAGGAAATTTCCTCCGGTCAATCTGATTCAGCAGCGATTGAGAGTCCGAAAACTCCAGAGGTTCTATATGATGTAATCCTGACTGATTTAGTCCATTCTCCTGTTGAGGCTACGAGCAACCTGAATACCTCTTGTGCCTCAATGGTGTATGCCGATGAAGGTACTATGTTATCATATATTCTAGCTCCGATAATCAATGGAACAAAATGTGAAAAATTTGTTTTGAGGATGTTATTTCTGAAATTAATTATTGGCAATCTGCGGTGCTTTGTATTTTCTTGGGAGCAAACCCTCCTCTGGAGGTAGTGAGCGAATTTGTGAGGCAAATTTCGTCTGCGTATGAAATAGATAAAGTTTGCCTGGTGCGAACAAGGTTATTTCTGGTTCGATTCCAGAATGTACAGGATCAATTGGAAGTTGTCAAAAACATTTTTCACTATTTTGACAAAAAACCCTTCCTATTTAAGCCTTGGAATGAGGAGATGGAGATCAATACTGAAGAAATCTCCTCCCTGCCAATTTGGGTACAGCTCCCGGGGCTAGACATCACGTATTGGGGGATGAATGTTTGAGCAAAATTGGAAGTCTGTTGGGTGTCCCCATCAAAATAGACAAGTATACCATGGAGAAAACCATGTTGAGATATGCTAGAGTATTGATTGATATCAATCTGGGTGAGCCTTTTCTTGATTATGTGGAATTTGATAATGATAAGAATGTGATAGTCAGGCAACAAATTGTCAATCAGTGGAAACCTATTCAATGTCAGCATTGCAATATGTTTGGACATATAGTTGATAACTGTAGGAAAAAATCCAGCAAAAAAGTATGGAGGGCAGTTCCTCCTACCATCCCCCCAATAGAATCCTCTCCCCCTAAAGATCATATGACACAAGGGGCACAAGTAGATAAGGAAGGCTTTGTTCTAGTGACTAGACGTGCTATTGCCAGACTCTCCCTAAGGGAATCAATTCAGCATGATATAACTAATTCATCTCGCTATGAGGCCTTCATTCAACCAGAAACAGTTGTTCCCACGAAGCACCCAGAGGGGTTATCCCCTAATGGTTAGATTATGAGGATGGAATGTGAGGGGCCTGAATCGGCCCAATATGCAAAAGGATCTCAAAATCTTCTTGCAGCTGAATAACCCAGGTTTGGTTGGTCTCTTTGAAACCAAAATAAAGATGAAAAATGTGAAAAAAAATAGCCAATAGGCTGTTTCAGGGATGGAGATAGGAGCACAACTTCATTCATAGCCCTACAGGTAGAATATGGATAGCCTGGAAGCCTAATTCCTTCACAGTTCAGGTATTGTCCAAGTCAGCACAACACATACACTGCAAAGTATGCCAACCCTCTAATATTCAACAATTTTATACTACCTATGTGTATGGGGAGAATTAGGAGGGCCTTAGACAAGATTTATGGCAAACCTTGAGGGACATAGCAACCAACATGGATGATGCTAGGTGTGTGTTAGGAGATTTTAATGCAGTCTTATACAAGGGTGATAGAATGGGAGGCAATGAAATCCAAGACCATGAGGTCCAGTTGTTCTCTGAATGCATATATGATTGTGGATTACAAGAGCTGAGATACAAGGGTCCCTACTATACTTGGACCAATAAAACCATATGGTCGAGGATGGATAGGGCCTTAGCGAACACATTCTAGTTCAACAGTTTTGATTATGGCCATGTCAATTACCTTGCAAATATCCTATCGGACCACAGCCATGGTGGTGGAGACTACTATTTGTCGAAGACTGTTTTAGTTTTACGAAATTGTAACACCCCCAGCTCCTAGGGCCGAAAGCGTTACGTTTTCTTAACTTTTTACTTAAATTCTGGGACGAAACGGACAGAGTTTCCCCTTAAAACTGACCATTTCCCAGGCTAAATGCCTTACAATAAGTCCCTATAAATCAACAGAAGTGTAAACATACAAAACATAGCTCAACGGCCACACGCCAGAGATCATAACTTGACGAGCCACCCGCTCGGAGTACACCAAACAGAATAGTTCATTAATACAGAAAAAGTAAAAGATACAACTCAACAGTTCACACAACTGGAGTATGGGGTTTACATCCCAAAACACATACTAACTTTGACCAAAAAGACATCTAGCTAATTGGATGGTTGGCTCATATGGCCATACGGAGCGATTCATGAACAATATGCATTACATTAACTTAGAATACTTGTTTACAATCATTTCAAACTAAGAACACATGACATGACTTCATTAAGCACGTAAGATCCCTTCAAATGGATCTAAACAACACCTAGCAAGCAAGAACAGGTTCCATCTTGACATAGCTGACTCAACTTCTTCATGTTATAGAGAAAACCTGGGGAAAAGGGGGAAGAGTAGTGGGATGAGCAACCACACGCTCAGTGAGTGTGCCCCAACCCCCTTAAAACCAAAACCGTTGCAGGCAATAATATCTTTACTAGTCACATATCACGTATCCATACTTTACTATCACATTAGGCATTCATAGAATTCCTATGAAAACATTACTAATCATAAACTTGACTTTAAGCACTTAAACATAACACTAGGCAACATATCATAGGACATAGGTTGTAGAACATGAACATCGGACAAGCCATGACTGATATATGCACTAGGCACATATGAATGTCATTGCATAATTCACTAACATGTGACAATTTCTAATGAAGTCATAATAATGTCACATAACTTAAGCTTATCAGGTTGTGCATGAAACACGCTCATAAGGCCTTCTTTTTCGTAATCGTATCTTACTTAGCATCTCATTCACATTTCATTTATAAGAAAAGCATAGAACATGCAAAGAAAACTTTCTTTCCTTTCTTTGAAAACATTTCATTTAGCCTCCTGAGGCTCATAAAAACTCTTCTCTTAGCCTCTTGAGGCTCATATTCTTTCATATCGGTCGCATACTGACCGTTATAAACTTTTCATACTGCATAAAGACTTTCTTTCCTTTTGAAACACTTAAAATGGCAAAGTGCCCATTGCTTTTCTTATCTTGGTAGGAAAATACTTCTGGCGTAAGATCACTAAAGGGTGCTGATTGGGTGAGAACTATTCTCGACCCCATAGTGAGACCTAATGCTCACACACTACTAAAAAAGTTCATATTAACGACGGAACTCGGCGAGGGAAAATATTAACGACAGATTTGGCGACGGAAATGATGACGGATGAATAGCTTCACAAAAAAGTCAGATTGGACGACAGATGTGGCGACGGAAATTTAAATCCGTCGCCACAATTGGCGTTAGGCGACGGAAATTCCGTCGCCACAAAATTATTTTTTTTTTGAAAAAATGGCGACGGATATTCCGTCGCCTAAAAATATTTTTCTAAAAATAAAAGAATATGGCGACGGAATTTCCGTCACCAATTTTAAAAAAATATAAATTTTTTTTTAAAAAAAAGATTTCCGTCGCCACTTAAAAAAATTTCAAGAAACCAAGGTGGCGACAGAAATTCCGTCGCCATTCCGTTGCCACCCCATTTAAATGAAACCAATTTCTGGTTTCATTTCACTGCAGCTCGCGTCGAGGAGAGAGAGAGAGCGACCGAGAGCCCGCCGCGAGCAACGCCAGCGCCCACCCCCCGCCGTGCCCAGCCACCGCCGCCGGTCACCTCCCCTTGGCGTCGGCCACCGTCAGCCACCCCCACCGTTGGTTTTTTGAAGTTAATTGAGGTATTTTTCTCACCTAAACAACTTGAAATTTCTACAAATTTTTGCATTACATTGTTAGAATTTTATAGTTAGTTCATATTTATGTTGAAATGTGGTGTTTGTGTGAGATTATTGGTTTAATTTGGTTCAAGATTGGGGTAAATGCGATTTAGGGTTTAAGTTTGGTAGTTTGAAGTTAAAGTTTGATATATTGGTGGAATGAAATGGTTTCATTGATAATGTTGTTGAAATGTGCAATTTGTGTGAGGTTATTGGTCTAATTCGTTACAAGAATTTGTTAAATGCGATTTAGGGTTGAGGTTTGGTAGTTTGAAGTTGAAATTTCATATATTGGTGGAATGAAATGTTTTAATTGATAATGTTGTTGAAATTTGGTTGGAGATTTTGCTCAATGCAATTTAGGGTTTAGGTTTGGTGATGTGAACTTGAAAGTTGATATGTTGGTGGATTGAGATGCTTTAGTTTATTATTTTGTTCAAATGTGATGTTTGTATGAAGTTGTAACTCATATTAGTTTTGTGATGTTCGTGAGAATGTAAGTGTATCTATCACGTAGTTGTAATTATTTTTTGTGGGTGCATGTGGAAATTTTGAAGTAAGCCAAAAAAAATATAATTGCGTAATTTATGTAGTTATTATAATTTGATTAAAATTAATCCTTATCAAATACCTTATGTGGTTATTGTTATTTGAGCAGAATATGAATGGTCCTCCACATCGTAGGTGGATGTATAATAGATTACTGCATGATCGTAGTGGTTATACACAAGAATTTCTGGATGGAGTAAACGAATTCGATCAATTCGCACGTACACAGACAGAGGTTTTGAATGGGGGAAAGTATAGACGTCCTTGTGCGAAATGCAGAAATAGGGTGTACTTGACACCTGATGAGGTCAAGATGCACCTTATGTATAAGGGTTTTGTGCAAGGGTATTGGTTTTAGATAAGTCATGGGAAAATAGAACCTCAGGAATATGATTGTGGGTATCAAAATAGTGAAATTCTCGAAGTTGGAGGTTCAAGTCATGTTAATAATGACTATTCTGAATCCTCCATAGATCGGATGGAGGACATGGTTGATGATGCTATAATAGCAAATCAAAATGTAAGGGAAGATGGGTCAAGCACTTGCCGAGAACCATTTTATAATATGGTTCAAGCTGCTCAACAACCCTTATATGATGGTTGCTCCACCCACAGTGAGCTATCTGCGGCGGTGAGGCTGTTGAGTATTAAATCTGATTATAGTATGCCTCAAAACTGTTTTAATGAAGTTGTTCAATTAATGAAAGAGATGTGTCCTCCTAACAACCGTGTGCCTAACAACTACGGGCAAACGAAGAGGGTTGTTAAAGATCTCGGCAACGATGTGGTCCAAATTGATTGTTGCCGGAAAGGTTGCATGCTATTTTATAAGGAGGACACAAACTTGGATGCGTGCAAGTTTTGTGGGCATTCAAGATGGAAGAGGCAAAGGTCACATCAAAGGAATCAGAATCCATTGCCATACGCAAGGATGCATTACTTGCCGTTAAAACCTCGACTGCAGAGGTTGTACGCATCAAAAAGTACTGCAGAGCACATGAGATGTCATTGTGAACATCGACGTGAGGACGATGTCTTATGTCATCCATCAGATGGAGCAACATGGAAACATTTCGATTCCAAATACCCTCAATTTGCTGCAGAGCCTCGGAATGTGAGGCTTGGCTTATGTGCTGATGGATTTAATCCTTACACATTGTCTTCAAGATCATACTCCATTTGGCCGGTGGTCGTTACACCATATAACCTTCCCCCTGAAATGTGTATGACCACACCGTTTATGTTCTTGACTTGTGTAATCCCCGGGCCTAAAAATCCCAAGAACAACATAGATGTATATTTACAACCTCTTGTCGATGAGTTGAAAGAGTTGTGGGATGTTGGAGTTGAGACTTACGATATTTCTACGGGGCGTACATTTCAGATGAAGGCTGCACTTATGTGGACGATTAATGATTTTCCCGCATACGGAATGTTATCTGGGTGGAGTACTAATGGCCAATTGGCATGCCCTGTATGTATGAAACAACAAAAGGTTTTGAGATTGCGAAATGGAGGTAAATTCTCATGGTTTGACTGTCATCGGTGTTTTTTGGCAAGGAATCATGCGTTCAGAAGAAATAGAACTGCATTTAGGAAAGGGAGAACTGTTACAGGGGGTCCTCCTCGCCGATTGATCGGGGAAGAACTGTATGTGGAGGTGGAAGATTACCCAATGGTAACCACAAATGGTGACTTTGTCATACCAGGATTTAAGGAGAATGAGCACAATTGGACGAAAAAGAGCATATTATGGGAGTTGCCTTATTGGCAACACCAACTGCTCCGCCATAATTTGGATGTGATGCACATTGAGAAGAACTTCTTCGAAAACATTATCAACACTGTGATGGATGTTAATGGGAAAACAAAGGACAATGCCAAATCAAGAATGGATGTTGCCGAAATATGTGATCGGTCGGAATTACATTTACATTCAGGCCCAAGTGGTAGGCCGGTTAAACCAAAAGCGAAGTTCGTACTTCCTGTGGATAAACAAAGAGAGTTGTGTGAATGGGTGAAAGAGCTTCAAATTCCTGATGGATATTGCTCTAATTTGAGAAATATCGTGGACCCTAATGAAGCTAAGTTCAACAACATGAAAAGTCATGATTGTCATGTCTTCATGGAGACTCTTTTACCAATTGCATTTGGTGCCCTCCCAGATGATGTGTTGAAACCTCTTATTGAGATAAGCCAGTTCTTCAAGAACTTATGCTCAACAACATTGCGGGAAGATATGCTTGAGGAACTGCATCGCAACATTGTCATCACTTTGTGTAAGTTGGAGACCATTTTCCCTCCTGGCTTTTTCAATGTCATGGAGCACCTGCCAGTGCATTTGGCAGAAGAGGCTCAACTAGGTGGTCCAGTACAATACAGATGGATGTATCCATTTGAGAGGTTAATTATACTGTAACTGATGAAAACCTTCTATGAATTCTTATATGTGGAATCACTTAAAAGTGATTGCAATTGTGAATGTGGTAGGTTCTTTGGCCGATTGAAGAGAAAGATAAAGCAGCAGGCGTGTCCTGAAGGTTCAATCATAGAAGCATACCTAGAGGCGGAGAGGACATTCTTCGCCTCGTATTACTTTGGCTGTAATGTGCCCTCCATGCGTAGTAGGCGCAGGAGAAATGAAGACGACGATGAACATATAAATCATTTTCCAACTCTGTCCGTGTTTGAATCGCAAGGGACCACTATTGGTAGGGAAAGATCAAAGTATCTCACGGATGCCGAATATATTGCTGCTCATCTTCACATGCTGTTAAACTGTGACGAAGTTAAACCTTATATAGGGTGAGTTGTATTTTCACATCGAATTCAGTTTATCATTCATAACGCAAGTATGTTAATACGCTTCGTAAAATGTGATAGTATTTTCACGGACCAAGTGAGAACCGCACGTCCCAATGTCAGTGACGCAGATGTCGACACCATCATCAAAACTCATTTCGCAGATTGGTTTAGTGAGAATGTAAGTATTCGAACTCATTTATTTATAATTTGAACATAACAATTAATTGGGTGCAGTGTATTAATTAAAACCACTTGTTATGTCACCTTAGGTGCATTATATTCAATTGTTCGAGACCGACAAACATTGCTACCTGAGCCAATTGGCTGTGAAGCCAAAACGGTGTGTGTCGACGTGGACGACATATAGAGTAAATGGATTCAAATTCCACACAGAAGCTCGCAGCCTCGGGAAGAGAACATATAATTGTGGTGTTGGTGTTTGTGGCACTGGGGAAGGCGATATTGAGAATGATTATTATGGTGTACTGGGGGATATTGTCCAAATTGAGTACGTAGGCGAACCACTTAAACGATGTGTGCTCTTCAGTTGTCAATGGTTCGACCCCACATTGAATCGTGGGACACGATCTCATAAACGCAGCAACCTTATTGAGGTCCACCGTACAAGAAGATACCGAAAGTACGACCCGTTTATCTTCCCAAACACCGCATCACAAGTATACTTTATGCCACATGCAGATCGCTCAAGGGATAGGGCGAATTGGCTTGTTGTCATACCAACCAAACCAAGGGCGAGAGTGGATCAGCAATACACTTTACCATCTGCGTACCAACAAACGGATATGACGACTATCGTCGAACCTGCGAATGACGCCATCCCAGCGTCATTAGTGGATGAAAGTGCACCACCGGAAGAGGTTAATGATGAAATAGAGTTTTCATTCGTTCAGGGAAATGACGAGATAGATGAGGTACAAAATGATGAGGATGAAGAAGAGGGGGAGTGGGATGACGGTAATGAAACAGATGAAGTTGAAGAAAATTTGCATTTGTATGATGATGATGATGATGACGATGACGATGCAGATGATTGAGTGGTTACAAATTCTTATGTGTATAAATAGTTTGCATGTCAAACAATTGTTTGGGACTTTACTTATACTGTATGAATGAGTTTTGCAAAATTTGTGTCACCTACATACCTATTATGTTGTATGATGTCAAACGATTTACATGTGCAATCATTATATATTTGCACTTGGCGTTGTTGTCACATATTTCAGGTATGGATTCAAGTTCTCGTCGAGCAAAGTCCTCCCCTCGAGGTAGAGGACGAGGGCGTCGGAGCTCTGCCGTTGATCCGACCGCAATGGACATTGATCCATCTTCCCCCCAGGTACCTCATACACCAGTTCAACCAGGAGTGACAATGGCTGCTTACATACCAGGTATTTTAGGACCCCTGCCTCCCCCATTTGGGGCTTTCCATCAACAGACCTCATACATTCCCAACCAAAGCACGATGTACGGCCAATTTGCGTACAACATTCCTCCAAACCCCCATGTTATTCACAATGTGCACCCCACTCCCCAACTCACTCACCCTAACACAAACCAGTCCCAAGAGAACATTGGAAGTGGTGAAAGTGAAGCACAATCCAGTCATGGGAGCACTCGAGCAAAGACTTGGATTGAGCCAGATGGTAACGGGTAAGTCTTCATTTGTTATATCCTACGAAGTACTACATGAATTTTGCATAACAAGTAATGAATTTTATGTGTAATGTTCAATTAGGTTTCTCCCCAATGATGGTGCTGTTAGTAGGATTTCGCTCATATTTCAAAGCAAGTTTGACGGAGCTTGGCCTACTTGGAGCAAAGTGCCCAAACCAGTTCGAGATTTGTGGTTCGGAGAGTTCAAGGTAACTACAGTGACTTCGTATTAACAATTTCTGTCAACGTGCTATATTAGTATTGTATTATTTGATGTGTTCTTTGTTTTCATAATTGCAGAAGTGGTTTACTTGGGATCCGATCCATGAGGATCGTATGAGAAGGAATTTTGAAAACCGAGGCAACGCACGCTTGAGAGACTTCTTTGGCAAAGCAAGGAAGCATAACAAGAAGCCTGTCTGGCTCGGCGATGCTTAATGGGAGGGACTCCAACAGCACTGGGCGAATGAACATTACAAGAAATTACGTGAGACAGCCCAGAAGAACCGACTGGGGACTCCAGAAAGTGGTGGTCCATCTCTCCACACCTGTGGCTCGATCCCCATGCATGAGCATAGGCGGCGTCTGGTAAATGAATTAGTGTTTGCTATGTATTCGTTAAAGTTTAATACTGTATTTTATATTGTACTTGACATCATTCTTTCTGGCACGTATATAGAGGGAACAACTTGGGACGGAGCCCACCATTGTCGAATTGTTCAGTCGCACTCACAAACTCGAAGGTAAAGAAGGTGCCCCTTGGGTTGACAAGAAATCACAACAAACATATGTAAGTAACTAGCTATTCTCAATCTTCATTGGTAGTTCAACATGAACTCGTATACTTCATTTTAAGTTATTGTACTATGCATGATTTTGTGCGCATGTTGCGGTGTTGTAGGAAACTTTTGAACGCGATTTTCAAAATGTTATCAATTCTCAAGGGAGCGGGGATGGCTCTTCTGAAGATCCAAACCAGCCATTTCCCAACCCAAATGAGTTGTGGGTGAAGATGTTCAAGAACAAGAAGGGTCGGATTTACGGCATTGGTGACGAGGCTGTCAACATGAGGGAATCCAGTTACTTCAGTCCCACTCAAAGATCCGGTATTGTTTTCATATTACAGTTCCAACAACCATGGTTATACATTTAATTTACTTAATGACAAAGCTAGTATAGTAATTTACTTAAATGTCTGTCAGCAGGTTCAGGTTCTACGCCATCGCAACAAGAGCTCAATGAGTTAAGGGGTGTAGTAACCAACTTGGGGGGTGAGCTATCTTCACAAGCTGAAAGCTACCGGTTGGTTATGGAGAAATGTAAGCAACTGGAAGAATCCAACAGATTGCTCACACAAAGCAACCAACAACTGAGCCAACAAATGATGAGCATTGATCAGCGCCTCCAAGCTTTCTTTCAAATGCAACAGGCGTCTGGCTCAGGATCTCAGCCACCATTTACTCATCCCTCGCAACATAATAAGGAAGATGGTGAGGCAGAGGAAGAGGAAGAGGAAGGCGAAGAGGAAGAGGAAGACCTTGGTGATTGATGAGTTGGTTGCAGTTTTCCTCCAGCTGGTGGCTCTTTTGCTTGATTCTTCACGAAGTACATCATTTCTTTTGCTGCTTGCTTCCCCTCCCCTTCCTGCTAATTTCACTCCCCTCCCCCTACTGCTTATTTAACTTCCATCCCATTTGACGCTTATTTCACCCTCTTCTGCAAACATATATATCACTTTATTCTCAATTACTGGTAACTTGTGGTTATTTTGTTTGGATTTGTGGTTTGTGGTTTGTGATATATACAGACTTCGTTTGGAACTTGTAGTTTGTGATAAGTAGAAAGTTTGTTTGGAACTTGTGGTTTGTGAATTGAAAACCCTTGGTTTTCAATTTGTGTGTTGTTGTGGATGTGAAATTCCACATTTGTGTGGTTTGCAATTGTTGAGAACGCTTCGAATGAAGCCGTATTCGAAGCCGTTGGATGTTGATTGAGTGCGAAAATCTTGTAAATTTCTTGCAGGGAATTATTTGTATGTACGGAATTGATAAAAAAACAAGCGATTTTATTTAAAAAAAAAACAGAAATCTAGCGACGGAATGGCGACGGATAAGAATTTTTTTTTTGTTTTTTGGGCAGGGTAGCGACGGAATTAGATAATTCCGTCGCTGATGGCGACGGAATTTTAATTTCGTCGCTACCCTCTGCCCCGCCACTTTCCCCGCCAAAAAAAGTATGTCGCAGATTCTGTCGCTGAATCCGTCGCCGGCTACTCAGCGACGAGCAAAAATCCGACAGTCGTATTCCGTCGCCAATTCCGTCGCTGATATTAAATTTTCGTCGCTGATTAACAATATTCCATCGTTGAATCCATCTGCATTTCGCATTTTTCTTGTAGTGACACTTAAGCTCTTACTCCCGGGATGGCTACATATAACATATCAGACCATTACATTAACCCTCGTCAGGGCCTCTAGGGTTTCCGGACCTTCCCCTAGGATAACATCGTTCATATAATTTCATATTGTCCGCAACACTTTATCTTAATCACTTAAAGCGTATCGGCCATAACGGCTATAACTTTACGTTTTAAACAGTAAAATCATTCAACGTATAACTCACACATTTTTAAAACTCTTTGCCATCATGCACTAATAGTTATGGCTACTATCATTTCAAAACATAAAATCCTTCTTTGGAAAACTCACCCTTATGCATATAATGCAATTTGAGGACATCGAAGGGAAAGGGTTTCACATATATCGCATTCAAGCACTTCATAATCAATTCAACACAATGAGCCGCACATGGCCTCGCAATCCACACGATTGCGGTCAATTCACAACCCGAACTCCCCCCTCATAAGCACCGTACAACAAAGACCTCGAACCACTCACAGTTCTTCCTCAAACCACCCAACTACCATCTCGGTTTCAATTCATAATCTAGCATCCTAATCATGATGATATACTGAAAGGGAATACATAAACTTACCAATGCTAAACTTTACCGATCAATTAAGTAACAGTTAGTCGAGCACTGCAACCAACGGTCATATCCAAGCACAGATATATATATATATATATATATATATATATATATATATGTATGTATGTATATACATATATAAGTATTCATACGAACTTAACTTGAAACGGGCGTCTAATATGTTAGGTGAGACTAACTAAGCATGAAACGACTCTCTATTTAGGCTAATATGGTCATTTAGACATAACACGATTCAAGCGTTTTACTAAGCATGCTTATTTATACCATTTAAGCTTAACATGAATTGAATCTCTAATTAAGCGCAAAACCATTCACTTATTTAGGCTTACTTGGTCATTTAGGCATAATACGATTCTACGCTCTCGTTTATCATATCAATGTTACTATTTGAGTCGACCTTTCAAACATGCGTTAACTAAATATACTAAACTTGATTCTAAACATGCGTAGCTTACTTCGAACCAGACTTGCAGGCACGTGTTAACTGAATGTACTAAAATCGATTCTAAGCATTCATATATCATTTCGAAACTATTAATTAGACATGAGCTAACTAAACATGTTTGAATTGATTATAAACGAGCATAATTCATTTCGGTGCCATTTTTTAGGCATGAACTAACTGAAATAACATGCATCGATTCGAGGCATCATTCATTGTCTCGACATTGCATCTCAAGCCTATTTAAGCCATTTAAAAATAACATAACTTTAGCCATTCACTTATTACATCGAAGTTACTAATCAAGTCAACTTTTCAGGCATGCACTAACTGAATTTACTTGAATCGAATCTAAGCATGCATAACTCATTTCGAACTATGTTTTCAGGCGCGAACTAACTAAACTAACATGTATCGATTCAAGCCACTTTCGAGTATTAATCAACTAAACTAACATTTAACGATTCAAAGTCATTTTCAGGCATAAACTAACTAAAATGAGCATGCATCGCAATTGAAAGCTTAAAACGATTTCGAAATTAATAATAATTTAGGAGGCGAGGAACACCCACCTGGACTCTAAGCTACGGACTCGTTCTAAGCACTTTCAAGCTTGATTTGGATGTCGAAAAACCCCAATCCTTGACCCGATTAGTCCCAAACACACACCCAAGTTGCTAAGACCGATCTGTAGCCCGTATGCTCTGCTAAAGCCGAAACCCTAACTCCCGAATTGAAGGTTTGGCATGCAATTTGGGTCGAATTCGACCCCTCAATTTATAGGGGGAGGTCGATTTTTGGGTGGTTGGCCGGATTCTGGCATGTGGGTGGTGGATTTCGGGGCGACGACATGTGGGTCTCTGGGTTTGCTCAGCTGCGG
>JACYFF010031952.1:41048111-41065065 GCA_017589665.1 Selenicereus undatus
GGGGGGGAGAACGGTGGTGGTCGGCAGCTGAGTCGTCGCGCACAGGGGACCGCTGTGGTCCCTCCCTAGCTCGCCGGCGACGCACGTGGCGGTGGTGGCAAGCGGTTCTCTGGGTTCTGCGTGAGGAGGAAGGAGAAGTGGAGAAGCAGAGGAGAGAGAGGGAGTCGAGCTGTCGTGACCAAGAAGGAGGAGAAAGAAGAAGGGGTTTTTAAAAATTACAAAAATGCCCCTTCCTCTTCTATTTCCATCCCAAACAGTTCGATGCTTGATACCGTCAGTCTAATTCGTATCCGAATTCTAAACCCAAATCGTTAAAACGACCTTCTAACAACAATGCGTTCCCAAATATATAAAGGTTCGATTTATTAAACATCGAATGACTTCTAGGGTTGACAACCTAATCGCATTCAGGAAACGACTAAATAAATCGAATAACGACTAAATGAAACTATCGATATAATTGAAAGGTGCAAATAGCTTTAAAATATATAATAGCAATAATAATCCTTTTTAATAAAACTATTGCTCTCAAAAGCACATTGATAATAATTTAACTCGTACAGTTGCTAAAAATACGATTTTATAACGTAAAAAGGTAATGCAGTTAGCTTAACAGAAAACAAAGACGCGGGTCTTACTGAAATGTAGACCAAAAACACGACATTCCTTCCTTTGATTAACTCCCTTACAGCAGACCACATTACTCACCCCTGGCAACAGTTGAAATCCTTCTTGCATAATGCCCAAAAAGCTCTTGGTAAGCTTAACAAAGATCATTTTCGAGACCTAAGAACCCAACAAGAACTGGTTTGGGGAGAGCTGCAAAAGACTCAGCTAGAGCTGTTGGAACACCCTACAAACCCAGACCTGCAGCATAAAGAGAAGATTAAGAGGGAACACTATATTCAAATTGGCTCCTCCGTGATTGACATCATTAGGCAGCAAAGCAAGGCATTTTGGATTAGCCATGGTGATGAATGCAACAAGTATTTTTTTTACAAAAGCCAAACAAAGGAAGATAGAAACATTTGTTTATGAATTGCAAAATGCATCAGGCCATCTAAAATAGGGTTTTGATGAAGTTGCCTCTATTATGCATAAATACTATATAGGACTGCTGGGGGCAGGACAGAAACAAGCACAAAGAGCAAAGCTAGATGCTGAGGTTATAAACCAAGGGGCAATATTCTCACTAGAGCAGTAATTGAGATTGTGCAAGCCGTTCATAGAAACAGACATCAAGACAGCACTATTTTCCATACCCAACAAAATCCCCCATACCAGATGGATTCTCTAGCGGATTCTTCAAACATACATGGGACATCATAGGAGCTCTGTTATGTACAACTATTACTCGTTTTTTCAACAATGCTGAGCTACCTGGCTACATAGGGAACACAAAGCTGATCTCACTCCCAAAGGTACCCAACCCCACAATGGTTAAAGACTTTCGACCAATTTCTTGTTGTACTGTTGTCTATAAGTGCATATCCAAATTTATATGCCAGAGACTCAAAGAGGTCTTACCATGTATCACTTACCAAAATCAAAGTGCATTTGTCAAGGGGAGGGAAATCCTCTTTAATATCCTTATGTGTCAAGACTTGGTGAGGGGATACTCAAGACAAGGGATCACCCCTCGTAGCATCATGAAGTTGGATATCCATAAAGCATTTCACTCAGTCAATTGGGGGTTCATAAAGGAGTTATTGAGTTGCCTTAAGTTCCCCACTCAATTTGTGAAATGGGTAATGGTATGCCTTTCTTCTGTATCATTTACATTACACAAAAATGGACAGATTGGGGTTGAATTCAAAGGAGGGAGAGGGTTGAAACAAGGGGACCCCTTATCCCCCCTTCTTTTTGTATTGACTATGGAGTATTTTACAAGGCTAATGAAGCAGTTATCCACCCGGGCAGAATTCAAATTCCACCCATACTGCAATGGGTTGAAGCTCAATCATCTTATGTTCGCATATGATGTGGTTATATTCTGTAAAGCACAACCACCCACTTTGCAGCTAATTAAACAAACTTTGAAGAAGTTTCACATGGCTGCGGGTTTTGAGGCCAGTGCAACTAAGTCACACATTATTTTTGGGGGATGCAGTACTGCCCTGAAATCAGCATGTCTAAAGGAAACAGGCTTTCAAATGGGCACATTTGCAATGACCTATCTCAGGATCCCCATAACAGCGAGTAGACTGAGCAAGATGGAATGTAATACACTGGTGGAAAAGATTATGGGGAAAGTGAGATAATGGACCATAAGACATTTGGCGTTTGCAGGCCGGGCACAGCTTATAAACTCGGTGGTCTTTGGACTGTATAGCTATTGGGCCTCCATATTCATAATTCCGCAGGATGTTATTGACAGGATTAATACAATTTGCAGAAATTTTTTATGGGGCGGCCAAGCTGAATACAAGAGAAGTCCTCTAATAGCATGGGGAACCACGTGCAGCCCTAAGAAATATGGAGGATTGGGGCTTAAAAACCTTTCAACCTAGAATAAAGCCAGTATAGGCAAGCTAATATGGATCATGGCAAAGAAAAAAAACATACTTTGGGTGCGATGGATACACAGTAAATACCTCAAGAACTAGGATTGTTGGATTCCTGAAACCCCTAGCGAATGTAGCTGGTATTGGAGGAAGCTCAACAGACTTAAGGAGATGTTTAAAGGGGGGTTGTAACATGCCAGTTCCTCAGGGCAATTGACTGGGGGGACTGAGTACACAGTGGAAGCAGGGTATAATTGGATACTGGAGGATAAAGACAAGCTGCGGTGGAAAAAAATCACATGGACCAAAACAACCGCACCGAGGCATGCTACAACCCTGTGGCTCTTAGTGCATCAAAGACTCCCGGTTAAAGCCAGACTAGCACGATTCATGCAGTTGAGTTCAGGGGCACAATGTGAGGTCTACAATGAGTGTGAGGAGGATTACAATAATTTATTCTTTTAGTGCAGCAGGGCTAAGGAATATTGGATGAAAATTCATCATTGGTGGCCATATAAAGTCTCCACATAGAACTGGGATACTTTCCAATCCTCACTTCGAAAACTCAAGGGTCCACAGAAGGAAAAATAGCTTACAAATGCAATCATGGTTGCGGGCATACATCACATATGGAGGGCAAGGAACGCCAAGAATTTTGATAAGCAAAACATTCCAGTACGAAATAGTTCCAGCTCACAAAAGATCACATAATTCAGCGTATACTATTTCTTAACTTCAGGACCCAAAAATACGAAAAGCATATAGCACATATACTCAACAGACAGGAGGATAACTAAACTGATACGTTTTAAGGGGAGTTATAAGGTGTACATATTTGTTTGTTAACGAACTCCTTTCACACTATAAAAAAAAATATACATATATATATATATATATATATATATATATAAATATATATACATATATATATATATGTATATATATATATGTATGTATACATATACATATATACATAAATACATATATATATATATACATATATATACATATATATATGTAAATATATTGTTGAGTTATTATATAAACACGATCTCCAAACAGGCCTAACTGGTGTTTATAATCTTTATTGTATTAACTGGTTTGCTACATGTGAGAACAAGTCTGTATAACAGGTTTCACTTGGTGATTCTACATTAAGTCAAGAGCGCCATCTCATCAGTTGATTGTAAGGCATGTTCCTGAACTCTAGCAATGCAAAGAACAACCTTAGCAAACAAGGTGGCCTTGGTGTTCACAGCAGCTCTACAAATCTTGGACAAGATGACTGATTCAAAACCAGAAGTCTTGGGTATATAGGTTTTATTTATTTAGACTCTTGTTAATATGCCAATATTGAAAATGCTTTTAAACACCTCTTGAATCGGTAATTGCGCTAAGTACTTCAAAACACCAGTTGCGAACAACCCTGCAAACAGGGTGCCTAGGGTGTTTCTGAACTGAAGTGGCCATAACCGGTTATCTTTGAAAATTCATTTCGGTTGGCCAAGATCTCCAGAATACCTTCCTTAAACTCCAAGATTGCTATTTTTCTGGAAAGGATATTTCTTGAAAATATTATGGGAGATTTGCGAAAATAAGTTTTTGGAAATTTGCCAAAACTAAAAGATTTCCTTTGCCCATATTTTCGGACAAGATAAAATTTCCAAAGCTGAAGATTTCTGGTTGCTTTTTGAATCCTCTTCATGGCTATGGGAAGATAAGAGTTATCTCTTAAAATAACAAATCCCTTATACATTGGGAAAAACTTGTCACTAGCCATTGGGGAGTATTCTTTTGAAAAGATCATTTTCCATACTTAGCTGATTCTCTTGATTTGACCGTTGGAATTTTTTCTGTTTAAATACAGCATTTTACTCCCATGGAAATATACACAGAGAGAATAGCAAGAAAAGAAAGCAAGAGAAAATCTAGAAACACAACATACGCAAAAAGCAAAATTTCAAAAGTGGTTTTTCTAGTGAAAAGAATTTTTCGAGCTACACTTGAGAGAAGAAAAACCGACACAAGTTGTATTTAAACTAAGCTTTCAATATATTGGCATACTAGGACTTCATTGTACCTTACATCTGCTTAAGACAGAAGCACCCAGTAAGGTGTTTTGTAATCCTGATCTTGAATCAGAAAAGTGAGTGAGTGGTCATCAGTCGTGTGGACTTTAGACGTGTCCAATCTGGTGAGATTTGGACGTGGTGTAATCTGCCTTAGAGAAGGAGGTTACGTGGTGGCAAGTTGTAACAAGGTGTGTTACATTTGTAACGAGTTAAGCCCGGTTTAGTGAAGTGGTTAAATCCTACACGAGGTAGGTCGTGGTTTTTCACACCTCAGTTGGGCTAGAGGTGTTTTCCACGTAAAAATTGTGTGTGCTTTATTTTCTGCATTTATCTTGGTGATTTTCGCCTTTGCAATATTTGAGAACACCCTCTGCAAACAAGTCACAAGGGTGTTTGTTATTTACAACGCGAAAATCAGACACCACAATTCACCCCCCCTCTTGTGGTAGAATACTCACGATCTTAACAAGTGGTATCAGAGCGGGTTCTCTCACAAAAGGCTAACACCTTGAGAGATTCTGAAGATGAGTACACCACAAGAAATTCTTGAAGGGCAATCCATTACTCGTCCACCCTATTTCAACGGCCAACATTATAGTTGGTGGAAGAATAGGATGGAAAACTATATTCAGGCAGAAGATTATGAGTTATGGATGCTCATCAAGAATGGGCCCCTTGTTCCCACCAAGGTGCTTGAAGATGGTAAGACGGTTTCCAAGGAACCTAAAGAGTTTGATGCTGAAGATTATAAGAAAATGGAGAAAAATGCCAAGGCCAAGAAACTACTATATTTTGGCCTAGGACCCGATGAATACACTCGCATCTCTGAGTGTGAATCAGCCCAAGCTATCTGGAACGCCTTGCAAGTTGCTCATGAAGGTATGAGTCAAGTTAAACAATCTAGAATTGAGCTACTTATGCGACAGTATGAGTTGTTTGATATGGGTGATCATGAGACTGCGATGGATATGTATACACGGTTTACCCACATCACGAACGAGTTAAAATCTCTGGGAAAGTCTTTCACCACTGAAGAGTTGGTGAGGAAAATCCTCAGAATTCTACCTCGTACGTGGGAGGCCAAAGTAAAAGCCATCCAAGAGGCTAAAGGCATGAACAAGATCACCCTCGACGAGTTGATTGGTAATCTCCAAACCTATGAACTTCGAAAGAACTCACAACAAAAAGAGGAGCAAAAGAAGGATCGTGGGCTTGCCTTGAAAGCACATGAGGACACTGACTCTGACCTTGAAAATGAAGATATGGCCCTAATGACCAGGAAATTCAAGAAATTCTTCAAAAAGGTTAAGGAAAATAACAAAAGAAAAGATTTCAGTAAGTCCAGAAACACCCCCAAAGAACAGCTCACAGGGTGTTTCAAGTGCGGCAAACCAGATCACTTAGTCAAAAATTCTCCTCTGCTTCGAGAAGATCAGATGCCTGAACATCCTCGAAAACAGGGTCGAAAACACCCTGCAAACAATCTGGGCAAGCGATTCTCGAAAGCTATGCTGGCTGCTTGGGGAGATTCCTCTGAGGATGAAGGAGAATCTGAAGCTGAAGAAGGGGTCGTAGCACTAATGGCACAAAGTGATTCAGATTCAGATGATGAATCAACAATCAGCTTCTCAGATCTCAAGAACAAGGTACATGGTCTTAACAAAGCTACTTTAGAAGAACTTCTATATAATTTGATAGACACCTGTGCTGATCTAAAAAGAGAAGTTCGTGACCTAGAGCTTGAAAATGAAATTCTTAAAAATGAAAAACTCGGTTTACATGAGAGTATTAACGTGCTTAGAGAAGATCTCTTTCTAAAAGAAGGCGATTACACTCAAGTAGAGGAAAAACTCTCTAAAGTGGAAGAAACAGTTGAATCCCTGCTAAATGAAAAGAAAAGCTTGAATGCCACCATAGAAAAATTAGAAACTGATCTTGCCACAAACAATCGCTGGAAAAAATCCTCACAAGCCCTTGATTGGTTAAACACTCACCACAATCGAAACAAAAAGGGACTTGTATATAAGCCTAAAAGGACCGTTTACCCAATACATAGGAAGTATGTGGGATTACCTGAAAACATCGTTTGCTTTCATTGTGGTAAAAAGGGTCATTATAGATACACTTGTCCTTTAAGAAAACATGCCAATGAAAAGAATGAAAGGTATGTGAAACAAATCTGGATTAGAAAAGATGAGCTTTACATGTCTAAAAGAATGGGGCCCAAGTGGATCTGGGTTCCCAAAACTAACCCGTGATTTGTTTTGCAGGCTGAAGTGAGAGAGAACAACCTTACGAACAACCCCACCAACACCCTTGAAAACAGGCAGTTGTGGTTTGTTGATAGTGGGTGTTCACGACACATGACTGGTGAAAGATCAAATTTTCTCTCACTTACACCTTTGAATGGTGGGAGTGTAGCATTTGGAAACGGCAAGTTTGGGACAATTGTCGGTATAGGTAATATTGGTAAAACTCTCTCCAACTCAATTGATAATGTGCACTTAGTTGATGGGTTAAAGCACAATTTGCTAAGTGTGTCCCAACTGTGTGACAAGAACAACCTAGTACTGTTTTCAAAAACACGTTGCTTGGTTGTAAATGACGACACAGGAGATGTTGTGTTGAGGGGGAAGCGATGTCAAAATGTTTATAAAGTTTGTATTTCCACTCTTCCCCAAAACAATCTGACTTGTTTAAATGCATTAAATGATGATATAATGTTATGGCACAAGAGACTAGGTCATGCAAGCCTGTCATTGTTAAACAAACTTGTTTCCAAAGATTTGGTTGTTGGACTACCTTCCATCAAGTATAATGATGACAAGGTATGTGAAGCTTGTGCAAAAGGAAAACAAGTCAGATCGTCTTCAAAATCTAAAAAGTGTGTAAGCACTACCCGACCTCTTGAGTTATTGCATATTGATCTATGTGGTCCCATGAGGATAGCTAGTAAAGGGGGGAAAAGGTATGTGCTTGTAATAGTGGATGATTACTCTCGATTTACTTGGACCCTGTTCTTGGCCTCCAAGGATGAAACTTTTGAGAATTTTATTGCCCTTCTCAAAAGGATTGAAAAGAGAGTAGGACACTCATTGGTTAGCTTGAGGTCTGATCATGGTACTGAATTTGAAAATTCAAGCTTTACAAAATTTTGTAATGAACATGGCGTTAATAAAAAATTCTCAGCCCCGAGAACACCCCAGCAGAATGGGGTGGTTGAACGAAAAAATCGTACCCTAGAAGACATAACTAGAACAATGCTTATTGCTAGTGGTCTTCCTAAGAACTTTTGGGCAGAAGCTTTGAACACATCATGTTACATTATAAATAGATGCATGATTAGACCCATTTTGAACAAAACTCCTTATGAACTTCTTAAAGGCAGAAAACCCAACATTATGCATCTAAGAACATTTGGTTGTAGATGTTTCGTGCATAACAACGGGAAAGATGCCTTAGGAAAGTTTGATTCAAGGAGTGATGAGGCAATATTTCTTGGTTATTCTTCTCACAGTAAGGCATACAAAGTCTTTAACAAAAGAACCTTGTGTGTTGAGGAAAGTGTGCGTGTGTTTTTCGATGAATCTAACTCTTTGAATGAGAGTAATGCACAGGATGAAGAGTTTGAATTAGGTCTTGTCCAAAAGGATTTGTTGAACCAAGAAAAACAAGGTGAGAACACCCTGAAGAAAACAGGTACAGAAGCTGTTCCTCAAAACGACAGGCAAGGTGAACATCAAACAGGGGGAAACACCGTTGAACCCTGTTCGGAACCATGTTCTTCAGGAACCAGCTTGCAAACAGGTGCAGAAATAGGATCAGGAAGTGTTCTTGAGCCTGATCCTACACACACTTCAGTTAGAACAGAACATGTGTCTGTGGATCCAATTAATCCAAGACCATGGAAGCACCATAGTTCGCACCCTCTTGATCAAATCTTGTCAGATATTAATACTGTAGTGCAAACTAGATCTAAACTTAAGAATTTTTGTGCTTTCTATGTTTTTCTTTCTAACATTGAGCCAAAAAGTGTGAATGAAGCCCTTGCAGATTCAGATTGGATCACAGCTATGCAAGAAGAGCTTCATCAATTTGAAAGAAACAAAGTGTGGCACTTTGTACCTAAACCTGCAGATAGAACAATCATTGGAACCAAGTGGGTGTTCCGAAATAAGCTAGATGAGTCAGGAACAGTCACTAAGAACAAGGCAAGGCTGGTGGTTCAAGGGTACAATCAAGAAGAAGGGATTGATTATGAAGAAACCTTTGCACCAGTTGCTAGAATTGAGGCTATTTGAATCTTAATAGCCTTTGCAGCTCATATGGAAATCAAGCTATATCAAATGGATGTGAAAAGTGCATTCCTAAACGGATACCTTAAAGAAGAGGTGTATATCAAACAACCCCCTAGATTTGAAAATGATGATTTTCCAAATCATGTTTTTAAACTTGACAATGCACTTTATGGTTTAAAACAAGCTCCAAGAGCTTGGTATGAACGGTTGTCAAGCTTTTTACTTGAAAATGATTTTAGAAGAGGCAAGGTAGATAATACCTTGTTTCTAAAATCTAAAGGGGAACATTTATTGATTGTCCAAATATATGTAGATGACATTATATTTGGTGCAACTCATCATGATTTATGCGATGATTTTTCAAATATGATGAGGAGTGAGTTTGAGATGAGCATGATGGGTGAGCTTAACTTTTTCTTAGGCTTACAAATCAAGCAAACTTCAAACGGCACCATGATCCATCAACAAAAGTATATCAAGGAGCTACTTAAGCGTTTTGGGATGGAGTCGGCCAAACCCATAGACACTCCTATTTCTCCTTCAACCAAGTTGGTTATGGATGATGGGAGTCCCTCAGTTGAGGAAAAACTCTATAGGGGCATGATTGGGTCACTCCTATACCTAACCGCTAGTAGACCGGATATTGTTTTTAGTGTTGGTTTATGTGTCCGTTTTCAGTCTAGTCCTAAAGAGACTCATCTTAAGGCTGTTAAACGGATACTAAGATATTTAAAGCATACACCTGATTTAGCTCTATGGTATCCTAGAGGTTGCAATCTTGATCTTGTTGGGTATGCTAACGCTGACTATGCAGGTTTCCTAGTTGATAGAAAGAGTACCTCAGGTATGGCTCATTTTCTTGGACCTTGTTTGGTATCTTGGGCTACCAAGAAGCAACATTCAGTTGCCATGTCCACAGCAGAAGCTGAATATGTTGCAGCAGCTTCATGTTGTGCTCAACTGTTGTGGATAAGACAACAGCTTAAGGATTTTTGTGTTGACACTGGACGCATTCCTATTTTTTGTGATAATACTAGCGCTATTAACATTGCCAAAAACCCTTGTCAACACAAAAGGACAAAACATATTAACATTCGACATCATTTCTTGAGAGATAATGTTGAAAAAGGTTTAATTTCTATGAATTTTTGCTCAACGGAAAATCAAATTGCTGATATATTCACTAAGACACTAGCTAGAGATCAGTTTGAGAGAAACAGACTGGAATTGGGGTTGGTGAAAACACCCTGAGAACACCTGTTCTCAAAGGTAGATCAAGCTGATAAAAACACCTTATAATACCTGTTCTATTCCCTTGATTGCAATTCTTGTGGTCTATGCTTAACGAATATGTGTAGTCTGTGTGCTATTATGATTATGTACTGCTGTCTTGGGAGATGGAGAAAGAGTAATCATGTAAGACCCGCTTTCGTTATCTTTATATTAAGTTACTTGTATTACCTTTTTATGCTATAAAATCGTATTTTTAGTAATTGTATGAGTTAATTGATTTTCGATGTGCTTTTGAGAACTATAATTTTATAAAAAGGGATTTTTATCGCTATTAATGATTTTAAAGTTAATTCGTACTATTTATACCTTTAAAGTATATCGATAATTTCAGTTAGTCGTTATTCGATTCATTTAGTCGTTTCTCGAGTACGATTAAGTTTTCAACCTTAGAATTAGTTTCGAGATTCATTAAAATCGAACCTTTACGTTCCTAATCGATGAGTGATTGCAGTTTAGGATAAGGGGTACAAGATTGAGCTAGCAACTTTAGTTGAATGAGCAAGCATTACAAAAAAAAAAAAGAGGTATCAAAGGGGGGGTGCTGAAGCCCCTTGTTTCTGGGCAAGCCACGATAGGGGGGGAGCTCTGCTTCCCCAGCACCGTGACCCCCCCCCCACGCGAACCACACAGGAGAGAGAGAGAGGGGCTATGCGATGGAGGGAGAGAGAGGGAGCACCGGCCGGCGCTGGCGCCGGTGCCGCGGTGCGCAGCCGGCCATGGCCGTGGGCCGGCGAAGAGAGAGAGAGGGGGGTCGGGTGAGAGTTAGAACGAGGGGCTCGGCCCGAAGGCTAGGGTTTTGAGGCCCTCAACCCCACGCCGCCACCACCGTCACCGTCGATGAGTGAGCCCAGGCACCGGCGACCCCCTCTGCACGGTGGTTGAGTGAAAATCGGCCACGGTTTGGCCGAATTCTACGTGGGTAGAGCCGTTGCTCGAACAAAATTCACAAGCATGGTGAGTTTCGAGCCTTTATCCTTCTTTAAACTGAATCTCTATCCCAAACCCTTACTAATTGTGTGAAAATTGGACAAAAATCGTGAGTTAGGGTTTTGGGTTTGGGCTAGGTCGAGTCAGATGCGAAGAGTGGAGGAGGACCTGGCTGTTGATGTCGATTTGGGCCTCAGTTCAAGCTAAATTGCGTGTCTCTAGCATGGAATCGAGGTGGGTGTTCCTCGCCTCCTAAATTAGTATTAATTTCAAAATCGTTTTAAGCTTTAAGTTGCGATGCATGCTAAGTTTAGTTAGTTTATACCTGAAAACGACTTTGAATCGTTAAATGTTAGTTTAGTTGATTAAAACAAGAAAATGACTTGAATCGATACATGTTAATCTAGTTAGTCGATGCCTGAGATGTTGATTCGAAGTTAATTTAACGTGTTTAGCATCGATTCAAGTTAATTAGTTGTTGCATGAAAAAGAATTAAAAACGAAGTTGATTCGATATATTTAGCGTTGATTCGAGTAATTAGCGATTCTTGAAAATGGATTAATTTTTAAAGTTATAAAGGCGTAGTTAGCTTGAATACGACTCAAGTAAGCTAAGGTTTTAAGAGAATCGAAAACGAAGTTGATTTGATATATTTAGCGTTGATTCGAGTAATTAGCGATTCCTGAAAATGGACTACTTTTGAAGTTATAAAGGCATAGTTGGTTTAAATATGACTAAAGTGTGCTAAGGCCTGAAAAGGAATCGAAAACGAAGTTGTTTTGATATGCTTAGCCGTGATTCGAATAATTAGCGATTTATGAATAAGATAACAAGGTTAACAAAATTAGTCGTATTCGAAATAACCTAAGAATGTTTTAATCGATACATGGTTAGCTCAATAGTTATGCTTGAAAATGACATGTTTAGTTAATTTGTTATGTTCTAAAAACGGCATGTTGGTTATGGTAATGACATGTTTAGTTGACTTAATACGCCTTGAAAATGGCATGTTTAGTAGGCTAGTTAAGCGTTATTTCAAGTTAAGGCAATATGGATGTATATGTATATGTGGCTAAAAGGTGCTGTTTGCACAGGTAAGAGCCTAATCCTCCTCCTTTTTAATAAGTCCTTGTGATAACATGTTATGGAAAATAAATTGATGAAATGAGCTAGTAGTCGGTTGGTTCGAGGATAACATCATGAGCGTTTTAGGTCTTGTGTGTATGGTGAAAGTGAGGAGGGAGACTGGGTTGTGAATTACCGCAATCGTGTGGATTGCGAGGCCATGTGTGGCTTATTGTGTTGAACTGATGTGATTGATATGAAGTGCTTAAATGTGATATATGTGATGTATGTGCTTAAATGCTTAAATTGCTTTATATGCATAAGAGTGAGTTTTTTCAAAGAAAGATTTCATGTTTTGAAATGATAGTAGCCATAACTATTAATGCATGATGGCCTATTTTAATTAAATGAAAACAGTTTTGGGAGAGAACTCGCTTGAACGGGAGAATCCCTAAAGAGTTTTATAAAGGTGTGAGTTATACGTTGAATGATTTTACGATTTGAAACGCAAAGTTATAGCCGTTATGGCCGATACGCTTTAAGTGGCTAAGATAATGTGTTGCGGACAATATGATATGATATGAACGATGTTAACCTAGGGGATAAGTCCGGATAAACCCTAGAGGCCCTGACGAGGGCTGATGTAATGGTCCGATATGTTATATGTAGCCATCCCGGGAGTAAGAGCTTAAGCGTGAGCGTTAGGTCTCACTATGGGGTCGAGAATAGTTCTCACCCGATCAGCACCCTGTAATGATCTTATGCCAAAAGTATTTTCCTACCAAGATAAGAAAAGCAATTGGCCTATGCCATTTTATATGTTTTAAGGTTTTAAGGAAAAAGAATGTTTTACGGGCCCAAAGAGGCCAGTTGAATGAAATGTGAAAAGTTTATAAGGGTCAATATGCGACCGATATGAAAGAATATGAGCCGCAAGGGGCTAAGAGAAGGGTTTTTATGGGCCTCAAGAGGCTAAATGAAATGTTTTCAAAGAAAGGAAAGAAAGTTTTCTTTGTATGTTCTATGCTTTTCTTATAAATGATAATGAAATGCTAAGTAATATGCGATTACGAAAAAGAAGGCCTTATGAACATGTTTTATGCATAACCTATGAATGAGACTTGGCATCTGTGTACGTCTTAAGCATATCATATGAATACGAAATGAAATCTCTTTTAAAAAGGGCAATAGCCTCAGGAGGTTAAGGAAATGTTTTCAATAAAAGAAAAGAACGTACTGAATTACTGAATGAATGCTTTATGACATGATTCCTAAGCATGTTGAAAGTGAAGTTATGTTTAGTAATGTCTTCATAGGAATTTTATGAATGCCTAATATGATATTAAAGTATGAATACGTGATATGTGACTAGTAAAGATATTATTTGCCTGCAACGGTTTTGGTTTTAAGGGGGTTGGGGGACACTCACTGAGCGTGTGGTTGCTCATCCCACTACTCTTTCCCCTTTTCCCCCAGGTTTTCTTTATGACAGGAAGAAGTGGAGTCAGCTGGAATTGATTATTGCCTGCGAGATGTCATTTGTGCCAACTTATGTGTTTAATGAAGTCATGTAAAGTATTTTTAGTTTGTAAATGCTTGTAAACAGTATTCGAGGTTCATGTAACGCATTTTGGTTATGAGTCGCTCTGTATGGCTATATGAGCCAACCATCCAGTCAGTTAAATGCCTTTTGATTGAAGTTGGTTATGTTTGGGATGTAAACTCCATACTCTGGTTGTGTGAACCGTTGAGTTGTATCTCTTACTGTTTCTGTATTAATGAACTATTCTGTTTGGTATACTCCGAGCGGGTGGCTCGTCGAGTTATGAACTCCGGCGTGTGGCCATTGAGTTAGGTTTTAAATGTTTACGCTTCCGTTGATTTACAGGGACTTTTGTAAGGCGTTTAGCCTGGGAACGTTCAGTTTTCAGGGGAAATGCTGTCCGTTTCGTCCCAAAATTTAAGTAAGAAGTTAGGAAAACGTAACGCTTTCGGCCCTAGTGGCTGGGGGTGTTACAAATCATGATAGACCTTGGAATAAGAGAAGCATGCTCAAGAACAGGCGGCTTGAACAGGTATGCCTTAATTGCTATTATTGTATGATGCCTGCTTAAATTCTAGGTGTTCCCTAGGTGGCCCTTCACAACAGGTGGGGAGTTTAAAAACCGCCTTGCGGCGTCTGTGTTCTTCGTCTTGCGCTCTCTCTCTCTCCCTCCTCTATTCTTGCTTTCAAACCCTAGCAAAACCCTCAAAACCCGAAATTCTTCCTTGCGATAATGGCTTCCAAAACCGATTTTTCATCAATCTCTGAGTATAACAACATGATTATACCCTTAATTCCGGCTCCTCCGCGCCCAATTATCCACAAAATCTTCGGGTATCTCACTCGGCTAAACCTCAAAAGTGTTGGGCTTGAGTTGAATGATATTCCCTACTCCTTTGGTTGGGAATTAATGGTGTACGTGGGAACAATCCCTTGTCCCATCTCTTTTGTAGCAGGTGCTGGTTCTTCGGGTTTCCAAGACCAATTCTTGGAGAACCCAGAAACCATCGTTGGGGATGTTGAACCTTGTTCTTCTGCACTATTCCCAGAAACAACTCAAAGAATAGGGGATGTGTTCTTCGATCTGAAAGGGGATTCTGGTGAGAAAACAGGAGAAAGTCCTGTCCAAGGGAATGACTTTGTTCCTCTAGTCTCTCAAACTGGAGAGAAGAGGAAAAGGGTAAAGATGGTGGCTAGGCGCACCCGAACGCCAAGAACACGACTACAACCAAGGTCTCGCCCCTCTCTAACTCCCTCTTCTCCTCCTTCTCAACCTTCTCGCAAATCTGCGAGAATTGTCTCCAGATCAACCCCCAGATCCTCTAAACCCTCTGCACCTATCATCGAGGAGATTTCCTCTTTTACTGAAGGGTTCTCGAGTTCTGACTCTGAAGACACCACCTTCAAATAGGGGACACCGGTGTTTTCTGAGTCCTTTGAAGATCAAGCCCCTCCAAAATCAGCCACTAAACCTGCTATGAGGCCCTCACCTGCAAAAACAACCCTCAAGCGAAAATCCAGAACAACCCCCCTACCACAAGCTACCACCTCTGTTCCTGCCTCCAAACACCCAAAGCAGTTCACTCCCTCTCCTATGTTTGACAAACATGCGCAGTTGCTTAAGCGCAATGTTGTCAGGGGGAAGGTAGTGTCTGTCAGTTTTTTTGAGGAACAGGGTCTGGGGGTGTTCTTGACCAAGCTTCGAGCCCAAGGCTGGCTTGAGTTGTTTGCAAACACCTAGTTGGGGTGTTCTGTGCCTGAGTTGGCTGAGTTTTACGCCAACTGCAGAGTCACCGAAGGGGTGGTGACAAGTTTTGTGAATGGGCAAGGCATCAGGGTTGATGCGCCCAAACTTGGGAAAATTCTGGGAGTGCCCTCACAAGGCTTTGCTGTGTATGTGAGGGAAGACAAAACAGCCCTGGAACCAGCCAGGCTCCTGGAGGTGTCCAAACGCCTCAGTCAGAAACAGGGTCTGAGAACACCCTCCTCTGTCAAAAAGGGTGATCTGATTCCTCCCCACCAACTCCTTTTCATGTTCGTCATTAAGAACGTGATTCCAAGGGGTCAAGGGAGAAACTCAGCAGACCTTTTTGATCAGTGCCTGGTCGACTTATTGGATAGGGAGGAACCCATCAATCTTCCGGCTATCATGATTCGTCACATTGGGCGAATTGCGAACACCACCCGGGCTCATGATCTCGGGTATGGGTTTCTGCTGACAAAGGTGTTTGAGCACTTTGGAATAGTGCTCACACGGCGAGTGGAGGCCCAAGTCATTGATGCAATTGGGAGTGACACTCTGCTAGGGTGTGGCTATGAGATTGGCGAAGGGTCCGTTTCCAAACAGGGTCGTCGACCACCTCGACCACTTGTTTCTGAGCAACCATCCATCAAGGTTGAAGCTGTTCTTGAGGACAATGCTCGCCTCAAGGATGAGCTATCAGCTGTCAAGGCTGCTCTTGCTGAGGAACAAACCCTCTCTGCCAAACACCATGAAGACTTGCTTGCTCTTCTCTCCACCCTTGCCCCCTAGGATTCCTCCTCTGCAATCGAAACCACCTCCCGCTCCCTGATTGTCTAGGTTGTTTTTGTTTTTTTTTGTTTTGATGCAATTGTACTGCTTTGCTTATTAATGAAATATCTACTTGCAATCTCTATTGCTTGTTGTTCCTTCTCCTTTATACTTGTTGTTATTGCTTTTTAATGATGCCAAAAGGGGGAAGAAGAATAGGAACACCTACCTATTGACAATGTGACAATGTGACAATGTATGAATCTGAACCTGACCTTGACTTACGTGGATCCCTATCAACATTCATTTTTGTTTGTTTTGTCAATATGGTCACTTGGTTTGTCATCATCAAAAAGGGGGAATTTGTTGAGTTATTATATTTAAGTTTTGATGATAACAAATCCAAGTGTAAAAATATGTCCAAGTAATGTTGCTCTAAACACGATCTCCAAACAGGCCTAACTGGTGTTTATAATCTTTATTGTATTAACTGGTTTGCTACATGTGAGAACAAGTCTGTATAACAGGTTTCACTTGGTGATTCTACATTAAGTCAAGAATGCTATCTCATCAGTTGATTGTAAGGCATGTTCTTGAACTCTAGTAATGCAAAGAACAACCCCAGCAAACAAGGTGGCCTTGGTGTTCACAGCAGCTCTACAAATCTTGGACAAGATGACTGATTCAAAACAAGAAGTCTTGGGTATATAGGTTTTATTTATTTAGACTCTTGTTAATA
>JACYFF010031952.1:41112182-41123654 GCA_017589665.1 Selenicereus undatus
GGGGGGGGGGGGAGCTCTCCTTCCCCAGCACCGAGACCCCCCTTTCTCTCTCTAACCCACGCTCCCTCTCACTCGCGCGACCCTCCCTCTCCTCTGCTTCCCCTCTGCTCCTCCCCACGCGAACCTCCAGCACTCAGTGAGAGAGAGAGAGGAGAGGGTGAAGGAGGTCGGTCGGCCACGGCCACGGCCACGGCGGCGGCCCAACGACGGCGACCAGGCACGGTTTGGCCGTTTTCAACACGGCTAGGGCTGACACTCGAACAAAATTCACAAGCATGGTGAGTTTCGAGCCTTTATCCTTCTTTAAACTGAATTTCTATCCCAAACCCTCACTAATTGTGTGAAAATTGGGCAAAAATCGTGAGTTAGGGTTTTGGGTTTGGGCTTAATTGAGTCAGACGCGAAGAGTGGAGGAGGACGTGGCTGTTGATGTCGATTTTGACCTCAATTTAAGCTAAATTGCGTGTGTCTAGCATGGAATCGAGGTGGGTGTCCCTTGCCTCCTAAATTAGTAGTAATTTCAAAATGAATTTTCAGCAGATTGATGTTGCATGTCAAGTTGGGGTTAGTTAGATTTGTTAGAAATATCAAGAAACGAGCTATGCATGTTTAGGTTCGAGTCATTTAGTTGATTTATGCCTGGAATTATAAATTGATGCGAGCTATGTGCGTTTATATGGAATTATGCCTGAATTGGACTTGACTGAAAACCATGCATGAAAATGGATTAATTTTAAAGTTATAAAGGTGTAATTAGTTAGAATATGACTAAAGCAAGCTATGGTTTTAAAAGAATAGAAAACGGAGTTGATTTGATATATTTAGCGTTGATTCGATTAATTAGCGATTCCTGAAAATGGATTAATTTTAAAGTTATAAAGGCGTAATTAGCTTGAACACGACTAAAGTAAACTAAGGTTTAAAAAGAATCGGAAACGAAGTTGTTTTGGTATGTTTAGCCTTGATTCGAATAATTAGCGATTCATGAAACAACCTAAAAATGTTTTAAATTGATATATGTTTAGTTGATTGCTTATGTTTTTGAAGATGACATGAAGATGACATGTTTAGTTGATCTATTATGCTTTGATTAGTTTAAATTGGTTTGTTAAGCGTTATTTCAAGTTAAGGCAACAAGGATGTATATGTATATGTGGCTAAAAGGTGCTGTATGCACAGGTAAGAGCCTAACCCTCCCCCTTTTAATAAGTCCTTGTGATAACTTATTATGCGAAAGAAATGGATGAAACGAGCTAGTAGTTGGATGGTTCGAGGATAACATCATGAGCGTTTGAGGTTTTGTGTGTATGGTGAAAGTGAGGAGGGAGACTGGGTTGTGAATTACCGCAATCGTGTGGATTGCGAGGCCATATGTGGCTTATTGTGTTGAATTGATGTGATTGATATGAAGTGCTTAAATGTGATATATGTGATGTATGTGCTTAAATGCTTAAATTGCTTTATGTGCATAAGAGTGGGTTTTTCAAAGAAAGATTTCATGTTTTGAAATGATAGTAGCCATAACTATTAATGCATGATGGCCTATTTTAATTAAATGAAAACAGTTTTGGGAGTGAACTCGCTTGAACGGGGGAATCCCTAAAGAGTTTTTATAAAGGTGTGAGTTATACGTTAAATGATTTTACGATTTGAAACGCAAAGTTATAGCCGTTATGGCCGATACGCTTTAAGTGGCTAAGATAATGTGCTGTGGACAATATGAAATGATATGAATAATGTTACCTAGGGGATAAGTCCGGATAAACCCTAGAGGCCCTGACGAGGGTTGATGTAAAGGTCCGATATGTTATATGTAGCCATCCCGGGAATAAGAGCTTAAGCGTGAGCGTTAGGTCTCACTATGAGGTCGAGAATAGTTCTCACCTAATCAGCACCCTGTAATGATCTTATGCCAGAAGTACTTTGTATAAAGATAAGAAAAGCAATTGGCTTTTGCCTTTTTATATGTTTTAAGGTTTTAAGGAAAAAGAATGTTTTACGGGCCCAAAGAGGCCAGTTGAATGAAATGTGAAAAGTTTATAAGGGTCAATATGCGACCGATATGAAAGAATATGAGCCGCAAGGGGCTAAGAGAAGGGTTTTTATGGGCCTCAAGAGGCTAAACGAAATGTTTTCAAAGAAAGGAAAGAAAGTTTTCTTTGTATGTTCTATGCTTTTCTTATAAATGATAATGGAATGCTAAGTAAGATGCGATTACGAAAAAGAAGGCCTTATGAGCATGTTTTATGCATAACCTATGAATGAGACTTGACATCCGTGTATGTCTTAAGCATATCATATGAATACGAAATGAAATCTCTTTTAAAAGGTGCAATAACCTCAGGAGGTTCAGGAAATGTTTCAAATAAAAGAAAGAACGTACTGAATGAATGCTTTATGAAGTGATTCCTAAGCATGTTGAAAGTGAAGCTAGGTTTAGCAATGTCTTCATAAGAACTTCGTAAATGCCTATTATGATATTATAGTATGAATACGTGTTATGTGATTAGTAAGATATTATTGCCTGCAACGGTTTTGGTTTTAAGGGGGTTGGGGGACACTCACTGAGCGTGTGGTTGCTCATCCCACTACTTTTTCCCCCTTTCCCCCAGGTTCTCTTTATGACAGGAAGAAGTGGAGTCAGCTGGGATTGATTATTACTTGCAAGATGTCATTTGTGCCAACTTATGTGTTTAATGAAGTCATGTAAAGTATTTTTAGTTTGTAAACGCTTGTAAATAGTATTCGAGGTTCATGTAACGCATTTTGGTTATGAGTCGCTCTGTATGGCTATATGAGCCAACCATCCAGTTAGTTAGATGTCTTTTGATTGAAGTTGGTTATGTTTGGGATGTAAACCCCATACTCCGGTTGTGTGAACCGTTGAGTTGTATCTCTTACTGTTTCTGTATTAATGACCTATTCTGTCTGGTGTACTCCGAGCGGGTGGCTCGTCGAGTTATGAACTCCGGCGTGTGGCCGTCGAGTTATGTTTTAAATGTTTACGCTTCCGTTGATTTACAGGGACTTTTGTAAGGCGTTTAGCCTGGGAACGTTCAGTTTTCAGGGGAAGTTCTGTCCGTTTCGTCCCAGAATTTAAGTAAGAAGTTAGGAAAACGCAACGCTTTCGGCCCTAGGGGCTGGGGGTGTTTACAAGACTTTAACTTGTCTAATAGTTTTGAATGACCACATGATCTCTAATCCATTTGAAACTTGTTCCATATGAAAGATATCTCCTTAAACTTAAACTCAGGATGGAAAATCCTTACGTAAATCATGGTGATCATGGACAAAAGTTACTTCAAGATCGGTCATTGTGCACTTATCAAAACTGCCAAGTTGATTGAACTTGTGTATTCTGCCCATACTTGGCTTTCCCTATACATTTAACCTCAAAATGAGTCAAGGGCCTTTCATAGGACACATTTCTAACAACCCCCAACCCTATGGCTAGGAGTGTTAGTGATTCTTAAATTTCTGGGGCGAAACGGACAGAGTTTTGCCTACGAATTGGCCATTTTCCAGGCTTAAAGCCTTACATCACATCCCCTGCATTGACTAGAAGTATAAAAGAGTATAAAATCAAGCTCAACGGCTACACACCGGAGACCACAACTCTACGGGCCACAAGCCCGGAGCACAAGAGTTTACGTCTCAAAAATAAACAATTCCAGCTAAACGGATGTCATACCATTCAGATGGGTGGCTCATGTGACCATGCTTACCTAAATGCATTGAAGCACCTTCAACTTGTTATTCCAAATCTCCATAAAATCTGCTGCTTGAGATGAAACTATAAATACTTTATATGGATCCATATGACAAAAGTAGAATATGTGTGAGATAAGCAAACATTATCAGTGCCACAAATCTCTAAGGATATCATAATAATCCTCAGTCCTCACTAACCAATTTCTCAGTATCTTAACTCATACTCTATATCCCATAAAGAAAATCTCAACACGGCTCTGATACCAAATCTGTAACGCCCCAAGTTAAACATGTTTCATTGCTTGTATTTTCCTTAATAAATGCCTTAATTATAATCTAGACAACCTAATGATAGGGGCATTACCACCGTCCAAAAGGACAAGGCTTGAAACATGAGTGTTATAAATAACATAGCTGAGCATAACCTCAAACATATACACTCACATCAAGTGTTAACCAATGAAGGGTTTATAAACCATAGTAAAATAAATCACTATATAGTCTACATCTTCATCCATAGAAGAATTCAATATACATCTTTAAGGTATGCATATACTGCATTACTTCTAATCCATCTGAATTTCCTTGCTTCACGTATTCTCTTCAGCTGATTTGTTAGCATGAGGGCAACTCTCTCAGCATTTGCCTAAAACAAAACATAAAAACATTTCGAACTGTGAGCCGAAGCTCAGTACATGCATTCCTGAATTGTTGAATGATCATTGAAACACTGGTTGGGCCCGCTTTGCAATTCATTTTAAGTTAAAACAGTGAATGAGATAAATATAAAACTGCATTGCTAGTTATTATCTGATAGTGAACCCCTTGATACTGTTACGATCTATGGATAGGTGTACACCTGCCAAGCCGATCGAGGACCTGGCCTGAAGCCGCGCGGGTAACTGAAGGGCGAATGCCCTGTAGATGATAACTGACGGGGTCACTAATTAACTGATAAATCACTGTGTAAACTGATTCATTGATGTACTTACCCAAACATGATAACGTTGAAAAATACACTCTGATTTCTAAAGATACAGGCAATGGACGTACCTGAAGTCTTTAAAATGATATTTCACTTGATAATACTTATGCACAATAGAGACGATAGACTAGGCCTCGATTCTGTTAAAGAAATGTAATTATAGGTAAACGTAGTTAGTAAACCATATTCACCGAGTAAATCATATTCACTGACATAAATGATTTATTTAAAAAGACTCCTACAGTTCCAATAATTCGATATAAGACAAGTTAAACCAAAATGATTTGAATAATAAATCTGTTAGGGTTATTGAACTTGAAATAATACAAATTGAAGCAAAATAGGCCAAATGAAAATGATTGAGGTAATAATGAAAAGATTTTAATTGATATAAATGAAGTATGGGTTTCGGATATTTCTAAAATAGATAATGGAAAGTGTGATGCGTCTGAAATGGATAATAGAATGGTTAATGCCTCTGAAATGGGTGAAAAATGGTTTAATGCTATGGGGAGTGTTGTGAGGATCATAAAAAGCTCAAATAACCTCAATTTGATTCATTCGATACTGATTTCTTCCTTCGTACACCACCATTTGATAGTCTACTTTAGAAAATCTATATCTTTCACTCCCAAGCTCCAATTGAGATATAAAACACCAATATGTAAAGATCATAATGTCCACTAAAACTTTCATTCAGGACACAAAGCATAATTCACATAGTAAGGTCCCTAAAATTAGGGTAGAACACAGACGTGCACAATTTCTGTTCAATCTGCGCAGTCGTAGAAAAACGACCATAACTTTCTCTACAGAACTCGGATTAAGGCGATAAAAAATGCATTTGAAAGATAACTCCTGGATCTATCCACACACCAAAAATCACAATTTTTCAATGGCCCAATCAATACCAGTTTTTCCGTAAAGTTACTGTTCCAGTTCAGTTTCCAGTTTCAATGTATTCTGCATAGTCTTGAGTAAATTGGTCATAACTTTGTCCAAACAACTCCAAATTGCCTCATTCCAAAGCCTATTGAAAGCTAACTCATCAAGATATCATTGCACCAAAAATTATGAATTTTGGATGTGCCAACCAGTACCAGTTTAATCCCAAAGTGGCCCCTGTTTCAGGTCTGTTGACAGCTCACTAACCACATATTTGCAATCTTTTCTTCACATAACCACCCAATAAAATCACTGTTTAACTTATATACATCAGCATAAACATCTTGATATTCATTACCAATGCCAAAGATCACAAAATCTCATTTAAAACAATCAAAATTCAACACTTGAACATGAAGCTTGCATGATTAAGATAAAACCCTAACCCTAACTTCAACCCCAACATGATCCATCACCAAGATGATTCTTAATTCAATAAAAACAACAAGATCCATCATCAAAATAACCAAAACAAGAAGCAAAAACCAAAAATTCAAAGAACAAGATTGAAGTCACTTACTTTGAGCTTGAAATAAGTGGAGGTGGAGATGGTATTTGGTGATTTTGAGAGTGAAAGATGATAGCCGGTGGAGGGAGGTGGTTGGGAGTTGCAACCTTGCCGGAGGCTGGCTGGAAAGTGGCTGAAAAACACCACAAAAAGGGTTGGGGGGCTAGTGGTGGCTGCCATGGAGGTTGAGAGGAAGAGAGAGGTAAAGAGAGAGAAAGGAGAGCTTGATTACTTGGTTGCAAATTGATCTCAAGCACTTGGCTGAGAATTTATATTCAAAAGTAACCTTGGTTAAGCTTAAATCATGGTTAATTAGCTAAGTTAGTGATACAACTTGGTGGACTTCAACTTTGGGCCAAAATTGGCCTTGAATGAGCTCGGGTTGGGGAAAAAATGCCAAACCGGGTGCGATAATTAAATTTGTTTTTCCGAAACTCGAAATTAAATATGATGTCATGAAAAATAATTTAATCATTTAAATCATAATTATCGAGGCCTAATATCAATTTCTCCGAAAAATTATTTTCGGCAAATGAAACTCGAATTGCAAATTGGGGCCCGACATAAATTTTCCCAATTGTGATGATTCAATGAGAATGAGATAAATAAATGTGAAAAATGAATAACATGGCTTAATTAAATAAATAAATATGCTTTAGGGTCGGGCTATTACAGCCTTCCCCCCATAAAGAGTTTCGTCCTCGAAACTTATGAACTTTGTTGAAACATGCAAGGTTAGTTCAAATAGGCATGGGTACTTGACGCTCACTTAATCCTCAGTTTTTCATGTAGTTTCTGAGGAGGTATGATTTGCCCAAAGCAATTTGATTTAAGGCATCTGCTTGATACTTAATTGCTTAACCCTATGTGGCAAAACCTGAATTGGATGCTCTTGAAATACAACACCCTCAATGACTGCAATGGAATCAAGACAGCATGGTCAGGGTCTGAAATGTACTACCTGAGTTGTAAGGTAAGGAACACGAAACATGTTATGCACATGTTTGAGTTATAGATCTGGTAAACAAGTCATGGAATCTGACCTTTCAATGAACTGATATTATCCAAAAGATCTTGGCCTCAATTTAGGTCGCAGTGCAACCTCCTTACACTCTTAGTTGGTGAGAGTTTCTGAAAACCTATCATATACCGAAAATCCCAGAAATCTCCTTCTTTTATCAATATAGCTTTTTTGTCGGTTCCAATAGTATGCTTTCAAGAGTCTTCTGAGTTATGCCGCCGTATGCAATGCTGAAGAAGATCTTCATGACCCCTAAGATGATTTGTTGTCAATATTTGCCGTCATTTTGTCCTGATGTTTAATGAAGGATTCTCTGCTAGTGCTATCACAACGTTGACTGCTGGGAGTTATGTACTTTCTTCAAATGCAATGTTGGTCGTGAAGCACGACAGGCGCCAACATAGAAGATTTGGATCCATTGATATTTTTAGATGCTCGGGATGATAAGAACTGCTAAAGTTAAATCTAGTTCCAAAGGCTCCTTGAAGTGCATGCCAAACAGGCTTGAAATCTTTGATCTCTGTCAGACACTTACAGGGCATTGGTATTCTACCATGGCCTTTTTGGCAAATAAGACCTTTATCCATGTATTCTGCAATTTCTCTTCTCAAATTGTTTCACAAAAATATTTCCTCAAATCTGTGTACATATTGGTGCCCCCTCGGTGCACCAAATAGCAAGTATTATGAGTCTCCGCTAAGATCTGCTTTCTTAAGATTTTGCTTTATTCTTTGGAGCGCAGGATCACTATCTCGATTCACTCTAGGCTCCTCCATCAGGGAGGGCTGTAAGGTAAGTGCCAGCAATTGAACATTCACATTCCTGTGCGACGCTAATTGAATGTGCAAGTCCTCAAGCTCTCTCAAGAAATTCAGTTGAGCATTTACTACAGTGTTCAAGGTATGTTGTGTCTCCCTTTTCAGGGCATCTGCCACAATATTCCTCTTTCTTGATTGACATTTGATCTGCCACAACTGATGTTTCATGTAGACTGATCTTCTTTTGAGAGAAGATGTACTTTAAGCTTTGATGATCAGTATTGATTTTGCATGGTACTCTATATAAGTCATGTCCCCAAATTTTCACTGCAAAAATTACAGCTGCTAACTCCATAGCATGGGTAGGTAATCCTTCTTATAACGCTTGAGTTGTTGGGAGGCATGAGCCACCAATTTAACTTGTTGCTAACTTTATAGCTTTCTTCAACAAATTGGTCAGGGAAGATGATATTTGACAATCCTTTCTAAACTTGATAATTCCCTGCTAAACTCAAACAGTTTCTAGTCTCAGTGCATTGGTTTAGCTTCAGTACTTTGTAACTGCTTTCGCCTTTTGCAAATTGACCTTAATCTCTTCCTTTGAAACCATATGTTCCAAACGTACCATTGCTTCTAATCAATACTCATGCTTCTTGTATTTGCTATGTACTTGAAGTCCCCTCAAGGTGTACAACACTGTCCTCAAATGAACAATATGCTCATCTTTATCCTTGGAGTATTTCAAGATATCTTTTATAAATACCACCACACTTGTCTAGATATGGTCTGAAACTATATTCATGAGATCCATAAAGGCCGCGGGGCCATTGATTAGGCCAAAAGCCATCACAGTGAAGTCATCATGACCCATACATGGTCCGTAGCGTGGTTTTGGTAACGTCTTCAGATATAATCCTAAGTTGATGGTACCCCGACCTCAAATCGATTTTAGAAGAGACTCCTGCTCCCTGCAGTTGATCCAAGAAGTCATCTACTTGGGGCGATGGGTATGTGTTTTTGATGGTGATCTTGTTCAGGTCTTTGAATTCAATACATAATCTTAAGGTTCCATTCTTATTCTTTACAACCAACACTGGGGGCACCCCATGGCGATACACTTAGCCTAATAAAGCCCATCTGTAACAGCTCATCTAGCTGAATCTGTAGTTCCTTAAGCTCAGTTGGGGCCATACGATATGAGGTTTTTGAGATAGATTAGGCACCACGGATGAATTCAATCTCATAATCAATTTCTCTTGGCGGAGCAGTCCCGGTAACTTTTCCGGAAAACTTCCCAGAACTCACAAACTATAGGGATGTCTTATGCTTTTTCTTCCTTACATTGAATGTTAATAGCATCACACTAATGCACAATATATCCTTGATATAAGAGCTCATTGGTTTTCATAACAGAATTGAAAGGACAAGATTTTTCCTTTCTTTGCCCATGAAACATATTTCGCTCCCTTGTTCATCTCTTGAAATAACCTTAGGGTCATCACAAACCATCTTAACCCCATAAGTACACAACTAGATCATTTCCAAAATGATATCAAAGTCTGACGAGTCAAATTGAATCAGAACTTCGGGCGAAACTATCTCACCAATAGTAATTGAAACAAAATTATGAGATGTAGAACACTCAACTCGAAAGTCATTGGATAACTTGAGTCCATAATTGGTTTATGCCTCCTTATTCTCAAGGTTCAGTTGTATGGCAGATTAAGTGGATATAAATGAATGAGTGGCAACTGAATCAATAGACAAAGGGGGTTTCGAAATTAAAAGAGAGCTTCAGTAACTACTGCACCAGAGATGGCAACTTCCTTCTTGCTCAACACATAAGCCTTTCCTACAGCTGCGAGCCTTGAAAGTGAGAGCCCTTCTCTACAACCTTCAATTTTCAGGAGCAGGTAGCGATCAGGTGCTCTGGGCTACCGCACCATGTGCATTTGTTAGTTCCCACTAAGCAATCTAGAGTGACTAGAAGTGAAGTCAGGCCCTAAGAGCCTATTCTTAACAATGTTCCACCAAATATTAGTTTCACCAGTTAGATAAAATGTTCCAATGTTCACCCTTTTATCTCCTGGAACTTCTATTATAGTGAAACTTTCTCCACTCCTTGAATCAATTCTTAAGGTACCACTGGCTCATACTTTCCACTCTAGAGTCCTTTAGTATGAATCAGCTGAAGACATTTTTCCACGGGGTAGTGACCAATCAAAATTTCTCACTGATGCAGTCCAAATGCATGGAAAATATTTTGACAGTCAAACTTATGGTTTATGCAAGTGATCTTTCGAAGGAAACTTGGATTGAATCAGCCAAAATGGGTAGACACATCATGTTTCCCTTAGCAATGGATTCCAGAAATTTGACAACAATCAACCGCTATACAAAGCGTAGTTAAAATCTGCCTTCTGTTAAGGCATGCTACAAAATTATCATCTATTGACATGGGTGCATCCCAATCATAACCCAGCTATTAGCAGCAATTGGGCTCTTAAAAGCATAAGAAAGTGACCAAAACTGATGAAGATGTGACATGAGAGTAAATGATAATGCAAACTTGATGGGGAGATGCGATGAAGATAAAAAGATGAAGCCCCTGGTCAAAGTAAGGAGTATTCAACAGTTGCTAATCCAACAAGGACAATGGTAGATGGTAAGTTACCAGAAAACGCAGTGAAATATTTTCAAGAGTAATGTCTCCTTCACGGTTGGAGGTGGAGTCAATGGACTGCTGGCAAGAGTTTGGGCAATGTAAGCAAGTCTTGAATTGCAATAGATTAAAGCAAAATGTCTCTCTCAAGTGTCCTTGGTTTCTCTTATAAGGAATCATCGATAGTTAATGGTTTTTAAACTTATGTACCATAGAACACGCCTCTCCCAAATCCTACAATTCAGGGGATACTACATCTAGAAACCCCACATAGCTCACTTAGATGAAATCCTTGAGTTACCAAAGAAAATATTTGTAATCAATGAGGCATATTGAAGCAATTTCCATTGGATTCGAGACACGCACAAAATGGCACCCATATGATGAGGGAATATAAGCTCAAAATTATATATATCCACTGCTTGAACAGTCTGTGCCATCAGACTTCTAGGTTGAATTTCATTAACCACTAGTCTCTGAATGAGCTGCAATATGGATCATTGGAAGGCTTATTTCCTGTCCTTTAACATGGACTAATCAAAACATCCCTATTTGATGGAATGCATAAGCTGCAAGTGAGCTAAACTCAGACCTTGTGCATTAGGATTCTGCCCAGTTTGTAGACTTGTAAGACCCACCTTCGTTATTTCTATATTAAGTTGCCTGCATTACCTTTTTATGTTATAAAATCGTATTTTAGTAACTATATGAGTTAATTGATTATCGATGTGCTTTTGAAAACTATAATTTTATAATAAGGGATTTTTATTGCTATTATTGATTTTAAAGTTAATTCGTGCCTCTTATGCCTTTAAATTTATCGATAGTTTAATTCAGTCGTTAAACGATTAATTTTATTAAAAAGAACGCCTATTTGATTTA
>JACYFF010031952.1:41133943-41146876 GCA_017589665.1 Selenicereus undatus
GTGTGTGTGTGTGTGTGTGTGTGATTGGGGAAAAACTGAGACATTCCCTAATGGGCTTTCACTCAGCTATCCTGCAGACCAGGCCCACATGCGAGTTAATGGTCCACAGGAACATCATCCTGGGGTCACCCTCGGGCCCATGCATACTCAAGGGCCCGAAACACAACCCTAGAGGCTTCCTCTGGGACCGACAGTCCAAGTGGGCACTTCAGGTAAGATTACTATTCTACCCTTTTTCCGAGAAGACTATAAATAGTGACCTATTTTCCTCGGGAAAGGGGTTCGCAATTGTGGATACTTACTCGTTATAGCATTCTTTCTCTTTGACTTGGTCGTTCAACTGACTTGACCATCGGAGATGCGTTACCCGGAATACAACCCGGGGATTGCCCTTTTTGCAGGTTGGGTCACAGAGAGTCGAGGACAACGTCGTGTTGACCGCTAGCTGTCAGATAAACCCGTCCCTTCGTCCCTCGTCATCAACACAAGTACACAAAGCGATTTTATTTGGAATCAGATTGGCGCCGTCTGTGGCGGGGAGACGGTAGCAATGGTAGTCGATAACGCAACACGGGCCCGCACTCGTAGAGACAAGGCCCCAGCCGCAGACACCTCTGCGCTTCCCATGGCAGAGGATGCCTGCGAGAGCTCCCGGGCAAGCCCTCGGGCGGCTAGGGCGGCACCCCAAGAGCGTGGGGCTTATGTTACGGTGGACGCGCTGAAGGGTCTCATGTCCACCATGGCAGACACCATTACGCGACAGGTCACTGAGCAAGTCAGGAGAGTTCTGGTGGTGGCAGGCACGGCAGAGCATCCTATCCCCTTTGAGCGCCCACTGGTCCGTACGGAAGGGCCCTCTCACCGATCGGAGGGGATGTTGTCCCTCCGCCCCTTGGAGCACAACTGTGAGATCGCGCGGTCGAATAGGAGCAATCGGCCTCCTACCAGGCGGCGGGAGGTCGCGCGACAGTGGATCTCGTTGGCCGATCCGTGCGAGGGGCAACCGCCTCCACCCCCTACGCCACTCACTCCCGACGGACCACTTGGCTTGAGAAGCAGGAACAAACTTCTCGACCATGAGGAGAGAGGTCAAGCGGGCGTCATCTCAGTCCGGAGCGTCGCACCCACTGCGACCGTACTCGAAGCCCGCCTACAAGAGAAACACACGGTCAAGAGCTGTGCCAGAGAGGTCGTTCCCTCCCCAGGGTACTACGGCGCGGCCGAGAGAAAAGGAGTCCCTTAGTGGTTGAGGTCGAACGCCACCCGAACACCCCCATCAAGGTGTATGGGGCAGCTGCTCGGCCAGCCATACCCCCTTTCTCGACCCCATTCAGCGCCGAGATCATCAATGCTCCGTGCTGCGGTAAGGTGAAGATGCCAATGGTAGACCTCTATGACGAGACCACGAACCCAGAAGAACACCTGGGAGTTTACAAAGCCCATATGTACGTGCAAGATGTGGATGATGCCTCCTATTGCTGATAGTTCCCTGCCACCTTGAAGGGAGTGGCGCAGTCTTGGTTCAACGGTCTCTCCCTGGGGAGTATAGCTTGTTTCCAAGACTTGGCCAATAAATTCGTTAGCCAGTTCATTGCTAGTTGCAAGGAGAGGCGAACTAGCATCCACTTATCAAAGATCAAGCAGGGGCCGCAAGAATCCCTCGCTGAATTTGTCAAACGCTTCCATCAAGAAGCGGTGTTGATTTTGGACCTGGAAGACGGAGTAGCATATACTTCTTTCTTCAACGGCCTTAAGAGCAGACGCTTCAAGTTCTCTCTAGCAGAGCAGAAGGAGACGACGTTGACAGAGGCCTTAAGGAAGGCTGCAGATTTCATCCAGGCTACCGAGATATGCGCCGACGGTTCAAATGCCCTGAAGAAGGCGAAGGCTCCTGTGGATAGGGGTTTCATCCGTGGCGAAAGGAACCCCGCTTCTCGGGGCATGAGGCCGCAGTTCAAGACACTTGACCCCCGATTCACCACCAACGCAAGAAGCATCCTTGTGGAAGTCAGAGGACACCCGATGTTGCGTCGACCGCCTCCCATGACCGCAACCCCCAGACCTCATAATGCCCGAAAGTATTATGAATTCCACGAGCAAAGTGGGCACACCACGACTGAATGTCAGGAGTTGAAAAAAGCTCTCCCTGAGCTCACAGACAAGGGGCAAATCGATCGATTTCTGAAGAGAGGCCCGCGGTTCCTTCGACAAGAGCAAAACCCTGGTCCGTCCCAGCCGTGGGACGAGGAATTTTCCACGAAAATCGTGGCCACCATAGCAGGTGGTTACATGGAGGGGATAACTCGGTCGGCTTGGAAGGCCCAACTTAGAAATGCACAGCAGGTGCTCACCACGGAGCAGGGATCCTGCTTAACGACGCCCATGAAGGTATTTGGGGGAAACGACGCCCGCGCTTCACTTCCCCTCACAACGACCCCCTAGTGGTCGAGATGAAGATCGCTAGTGCGATTGTGCGGCGAATCCTTGTTAACACGGGCAACTCCGTAGATATTATAACTTGGGATTGCTTGCAGAGGCTCGCTCACCAGGGGAGTGATATCTTCTCCATGGCAAATCCTATCCTAGGCTTTGGGGGGTAAGAGGTGCTTCCCACGAGAACGGTCTGCCTCCCGGTTCAAAAGCCTTGAGGTCGATTTTTTGGTGGTTGATGTACCCACAGCCTAAAACGTAATTATCGGGCGGCTAACCCTCCACAGAGTGAAGGTCATCGTCGCCCCATACCTCCTCCAGCTCTAGTTCAAAGCGGACGACAGAGCCGTTGGTGAGCTCCACGAAGACCAGCGGATGGCACGAGAGTGCTACCTGGTGAGCATAAAACCCCTCATAGAACGGACCAAAGATCGCGAGATCAAATGACCACCCCAGATGGAGAAACGGGCGAATGAGGGGTCGGCTATTCCAGTCCCTGAGACGTTGGTTATCCACACCATCGCCTCTTCCGAGCCCCCGCGATTTCGGCTAGAAGTCGCGAATGTGGTGGAATCCCTACCGCTCGAGGAGGGACGGCCCGAGCGCTGCGTACAACTTGAGCGCAGCATCGCGCCCGCGAGACGATTGCCCCTAGTTTCCCTCCTGCGAGAATACAAGGACATTTTCGCTTTTGGACCAGAGGAGATGCCCAGCATCGCCGCTACTATAATGGAACACCGTTTAAATATCGACCCCCGGCACAAACCGGTTGTTCAGAAGAAATGCCACATAGGCCCCGAGCAGGCGACCGCGGCAAACGTAGAGGTCCAGAAGCTGCGGGAGGCGGGCTTCATCCGAGAATGTCAGCACCTCGAATGGATCTCGAATGTGGTATTAGTCAGGAAGCCAAACGGCACCTGGAGGATGTGCGTGGACTTTACAGATCTGAACAAATCCTGCCCAAAGGATAGCTACCCCTTGCCAAAGAATGATAAACTGGTGGACGCCACGGCCGGTCACGCCCTACTGAGCTTCATGGATGCCTTCTCCGGGTACCACCAGATACCCCTATGCTCCGAGGACCAGGAAAAGACGGCGTTCATCACAGACCGTGGCCTCCACTGTTACAAGGTGATGCCTTTCGGTCTAAATATTACTGGAGCAACCTACCAATGCCTGGTCAACAAGTTGTTCGAGCCTCTCATCGGACAGACTATGGAAGTATATGTCGAGGACATGATCGTGAAGATCAAGGTCGAAGACGACCACGGTAGTGATCTGCGAAAGACGTTTAAGATACTCCAAGCGTTCAACATGAAGCTCAACCCGAAGAAGTGCTTCTTCGAGGTTCGGTCAGGCAAATTCCTCGGTTTCATGATTAGTCACCGTGGCATAGAGGCAAATGCAGGCAAGATCCAGGTCATCCTGGATATGAAACCACCTCGGAACGTGCAAGAGGTGCAGCGCCTGACAGGGCAGCTCTTAGACGGTTCTTGTCCCGTTTCGCAAACAAGTGTCAACCATTCTTCCACGTCCTTCGCCAGCGGAACAATTTCAATTGGGATGGGCAGATGGATGAGGCTTTCTAGGCTTTGAAGGCATATTTGGCCCACCTGCCCAAGATCGCCAGTCCTGCGGAAGGAGAAGTTCTGGTGTTGTACTTAGTCATGTCTGAACACGCGGTCAGCGCGGTCCTTGTGGCTGAGCGAGCATGGGAGCAGATACCAGTATATTACATAATCCATGCCTTGGAGGGTGCAAAGATGAACTACCCCCTCATCGAGAAGTTTGCGTACACTTTAGTAATAGCCAGTTGGAAGCTAAGGCCTTACTTCGAAGCCCATAAGATATTGGTCTTAACCGACCAGCCCCTAAAGAACGCCCTGCAGAAACTGGATGCCTCGGGGCGTCTCCTAAAGTGGGCTGTGGAGCTTTCTAGTAACGATATCGCCTTCGAACCATGGCAGGCCATCAAGGCCCGGGCACTAGCTGATTTCTTAGCCGAGAGCACGGCTCCTACAGAGAAAGCGCCCCAACCGCGGCCCTAGAACTTATAGGTGGATGGCTTGTCCACTAAAGATGGCAGTGGAGCCGGCCTCATCATTGAAAGTCCCATCGGAGCACGGTATGAGCACACCCTCCAATTCATGTTCAAAGCGTCTAACAACGAGGCCAAGTATGAAGCCCTCGTTGCAAGGAAAGAGCTCTGCTACACCGCGGGAGCTGACCACGTCCAAGCCTTCTCTGACTCCCAACTCGTTGTCAACCAGCTTAACAAAGCCTATGAGGTAAAGGACGAGGTCATGGTCACGTACGTTCAGCGGGTTCGCAAGGCCACCCAGTTATTAAGGCATTTCACCATAATGCACATTCCCCGCTCGGAGAACCAGTAGGCAGACGCCCTGTCCAAACTAGCGAGCTCTTTTAATGACGGTCAGCCGAAGAACATCCAGTGGGAGACTCTGACGAAAAGGAGCGTTGACTTGCATGAGGTGATATGGCTGGACCGGAGCCCAACATGGATGGAACCTATCCGCACATACCTCGCTGATGGCACATTGCCCACAGACTCCAAGGAGGCTCAGAAGATAAAGAGGCGGTCAAATTTGTTTATCTTGTACGAGGGGATTCTCTACAAGCGCTCTTTCGCTCGGCCTCTTCTACGGTGCGTAACCCCGGTGGAAGGGAAGAAGATATTGAAAGAAATACATGAAGGCATTTGTAGCTTACACACTGGAGGTCGCGCGTTAGCCGTCACAGCCATCCGAACCGGCTACTATTGGCCTAGTTTGCGAGAGGATGCAATGACGCTGATGCGGACTTATGACAGGTGTCAGAAGTTTGCGCCCATCCAATGAGCCCCCTCCACCACTATGACACCAATAGTCAGTCCACTCCCGTTCGCCACGTGGGGCATGGACATCCTTGGCCCTTTTCCCAGAGCTACGGGCCAACCCCAGAACTTTTTTGTGTCCATGGACTACTTCACCAAGTGGATCAAAGCTGAGATTGTCGCATCCATAACCACAATTGAGGTGCGCAGTTTTATCTGTCGTAACATCATTACCAAATTTGGCATCCCTCGCATCATGATTTTCGACAATGGTCTGCAGTTTGATACTAGCAGGCTCACGGACTACCTCAGTAACTTGGGCTGCCAGGCCTGCTTTATGGTCATGGTGCATCCCCAAACCAACGGCCAAGCCGAGGCAGCCAACAAATCCATCCTCCATGGGTTACAGAAAAAGCTCGGTGATGCAAAGGGCAAATGGGCGGACAAGCTGCACAGCGTCCTATGGTACCTCCGCACCACCAAGAAGACTACTACAGGTGAGACCTCATTTATGCTCACCTACGGTTCAGAAGTTGTCTTGCCCGTCGAAGTGGCCCTCCATACCCATCGGCTGACAACCTTCTAAGAGACATTAAACAACGCAGCCCTGCATGAAGCCGTTGACCTCCTCCCCTCTATTCGCGGTGATGCCCTGCTCCGCGAGGCCCTCTATAAACTTCATATCGCGCGGCTACAAAATCCCGCAGTCAGGATTCAGCCCATCCAGGTTAGCGATCTTGTGCTTCGGCGCACAGAGAGTGTCGCCGGCGCAGGGGAGCATGGAAAGTTGACAGCCAACTGAAAAGACCCCTACAAGGTCGCTTTGCAGATCTGCCCCGACACATATTGACTGGAGACCCTCCAGGCCACCCCCATCCCCCGGGCGTGGCATAGCAGCAACTTGAGAAAGTATCACATTTAGGCCTATACTTCTTTACCCATCTAGCATGTACCTCGTGCACCCTATGTAATGAATATTTGTGCCTGGACGGCCGTTTTCTGCATATCTATCTACCTCTCGCTCCAAGTTAAGCACAGCCTAACGACCGGTCGCTATACTCTAAGCCCCTTTGCAGGCTAAGGGTCTATAAGCATGGCCTTAGGGCCAGTCGCTACACTCTTAGCCCCTCCGCGGGCTAAGGGTCCCTAAGTACGGCCTAATGGCCGGTCGCTACACTTTTAGCCCATCTGCGAGCTAAGGGTCCATAAGAACGGCCTTAGGGCCGATCGCTACACTCTTAGTCCTTCTACGGGCTAAGGGTCCCTGAGCATGGCCTTGCGGCCGGTCGCTACACTCTTAGCCCCTCTGTAGGCTAAGGGTCCCTAAGCACGGCCTAATGGCCAATCGCTACACTCTTAGCCCCTCTACGGGCTAAGGGTCCATGAGCAAGGTCTTAGGGCCGGTCACTACACTCTTAGTCCCTTTGCGAGCTAAGAGTCCCTGAGCATGGCCTTACGGCCGGTCGCTACACTCTTAGTCCCTCTACGGGCTAACGGTCCCTGAGCACGGCCCTACGGCCGGTCACTACACTCTTAGCCCCTCTGCGGGCTACAGGTCCATGACCACGGCCTTAGGGTCGGTCGCTACACTCTTAGTCTCTGTGCAGGCTAAGCCTAAGTATGGCCTAATGGCCGGTTGCTACCCTCTTAGTCCCTCTGCAAGCTAAAGGCCCATGAACACGACCTTATGGTTGGTCGCTACGCTCCTAGCCCCTCTGCGGACTAAGGGTACTCGAATACACCCCTTGTTCTTTCGTTTGGGGGGCCGCCATTATGCAGATGAAGGAAGAATGGAGTATACATGCAAACGAAAGAACAAGTGGAAAACATAAAACATGGCAGCACGATGAAAAGAGGGGACACCCTTTCATTAGTTAACACAAATCCTTACAACCAGTACCAAGAAAACAAAAACAAACGTAAATAAGATAGGGGGACGGGGGCTACACGTTGGGCTCTCCACCATCCCCATGCTCCTTCTCGGACGTGCCAACCTCAGCTTCCAAAGAATTGGTGGCCTCGTCCGCAGCAACCTCACCTTCGGACAGAGGGGTAAACTCCACCATCGCGACCCTCCGCCGCGGCACGCTCGCGCTCGTCCACAAAGTGCAAGTAGGCCTCGAAATACCGATCGTCATCAAATTTGTGCGCAAGGGTTAGTACGATCTTGCGGAGGTATACCAGGGTATCGGAGCGGCCTTGCTGGTAGCCCTGCTCCTTGGCTTAGCCCACCTCAGTCGTGGCCTTCTCCAGCTGACATTGTAACTCTTTTTTCACGATTTCGTGAGCCTCAAGGTTCGCCTGCATCCTCTCACAGCGTCGTTGGTACCGAGAGACCAACCCCTCTAGCCTCCGGCACTCCGGAACAGCCTTCATCCCCTGGGCAAAGGCCTTAGCCATGCATATCTCCTCCCCGAATACAGGTGGGGGGTTCGAAGCCCCAGGGGCCTCCAAGTCCTAGGATTTGACTATGTCCTAGATAAGAGAGAGCCTAATGTTAGGGTATGCCTTGATGAAGTTGGCGGAGGGCCGCGGGGAGTGCGAGGAGGTGCCGCCAACAACCGGGGTTGAAGCTCCTATGGCTTGGGCGGGAGTGTGGTGCCCCTGCCCTGTAATCGCCCGCTCCCCTGACGACCAGCTACTTGATTGATGAGCGGTCGGTCGGTCGACATTTGCCTTCCCCACCTGCGGAGTAGTTTAACTTTTACCTTACAAAAAGAAAAAGATAGAGGAAAGGTGAATAAGGTCGTATACCGTACCTTTTTGGCCTGCTGGGCAACAAAAAGTTGCCTCTCCTCCTCTCGCCTATGCTTAGCCACGGTCGCACCTATTCACCATTGGCATCCCCAGTCTCGAAAACCGTCAGCTGAGCCCTCGCTTGATCTACATAAGACAAACAAAAAGTCAGGTCAACACCAAACGCATAGCAAGGTAGTGTTGGGACGACTAAGTACCCTTGGTGAAGTTCTTAAGGATCAGAAGGTCGGCCGCGGCAAGAAAGAAGTCGTTAGCAAAAAATTTTAGTTTGGGAAGCCAGTTCAGCGGCTCCTGGTCACTAGACTTGCTCCTCCTTTTTTCCGGCCCCCTCACTGACTCAATCGCTTGGGTCATGAACCTAGGGATGGGCCGAGGTCTAGACTTCTGGTGTTTCAGTTTTAACTTCTTCTCAATGGCCGTCATAAAGCCTGGCCTGTTGTTGAAACAGTACCACCCCAAGTTTTCGGTCTCCTTGGGGGCCCTCTGAACCGTGTGAACCAAGCTGAACGCCCAAGCCAAGCAAGTTAGGTCGCGCAATTCACAAGTGGCTATAAAGGAACAAATATTATGTCAGGACGTGGGCACGATTTGAGCAGGCACTAGTTCATACTTGCTTAAAATCTCCCTAATCACAGGATGCAGAGGAAAGCGGAGACCATAGTTAAGGGTCGCCCGATATACCGCTATACATTTGGTAGGTGGCTCATTCACAGTGTCGTCCTGCTCAGGAACCACGAAGGAGTACTCGACGGGTAGGAGATACTGATTGTCAAGGGTCGACCTCTTTAGCTTGGCGATGACCCTCGGGTAAGGGAAGTGATTCCCTGGACCGTCCTGCGGGTCTAAGCGGGTTGGGGCTTCGTGGAATTCCAACCCCTCGGCCACGATCTCGGTTATAGGAGGCGCGCGACCTTTTTATTTAAGCTCCAAGCCGCCCGGCCCCGATGAAGATTCAGGAGAAGAGCTTGTCGAGGCCCCCTCAGATGACAAACCCCTCAAGGAGCGCCCTGAGGCTGAGCTAGATGAGCCCGGCCAAGAGGATGTGCCAGAACTAGAGAAGGCAACTTGGGCCTCCGGGTTGAACTGAGGAAGAACTGAGCAGGGATTACCTATTGAACCCTAGGCCAGCAACTCATCTAGTGTCCGGATGCGTTGAGTCGACTTCGTCTTCGCCATCCTGCGGACCTGGAAGTCGGGCACATAATTAGCTATGGTGATCTCCCAAGGGTACGTCACATCCATCTCAGGGCTAAGAATGCTGGGGGTGGAGGAATACTCGCACCTAGACCACAAGGGTGTGTTCGGCTCGGAAAGGGGAAAGGCATAGGGAATCTTTTTCGGCTCCCTACACTTATTCTTTCGAGGGACTCCAGCCACCACACGGCCATCAATAAAGGCAGGGAGGTTGGGGAACTGTAGGTGCCGACCCTCCACTTGGGGGTCGGCTTGCCCCTAGGGGATGTCCCCACTGGACGAGCAAGATGGCATAATATACAACAAATAGTGCTTCGAGAGGGCGTAAGCGTATACCTGTAAATGATGAAGATTGAAAGACCTGGTTAAAAAGAGGGATCAACCTTCAAGCAAACCTCTGAGGATGCAAGGAAAATGCTTGAGAAGCTACAATGAATTTGAAGAGAGAGGAGGAAAGGGGAGGTAGAGCCTCTCTCTCTAAAAACTTCTTTCTCTCTCTAAAGGATGAAAATGTGTGGAATACAAATGACCCACCTGACGAATGCTCACCCTTATATAGAGTGAGGAAGCGGGGCACATACCCCAGTACACCTCAACAGACACGCCCCCTCCCAACCAACGCCATGTGGCACCCCTGCCAGGCCACGTCATCAATGATGGTTGAGGGGCAAGTGTCTCTGGGAATATACCAACAGACACGGCCTTAGGGCCGGTTGCTACACTCTTAGACCTGTGGCCTTGGCCGGTCGCTACACTCCTTGCCCCATTGGGGGCGAAGAGCCCTTCAGCACGACCATATGGCCGAACGCACGCTCTTATCCCCTCTAAGGGCTAGGGGCCTTGCAGCACGGTCCTGGCCGGTAGCTACACTCTCAACCCCTCTGGGGGCTAAGGGTCGTCGCGATGACCTTGATCAGTCGCTACCCTCTCAGCCCCTCTGGGGCTAAGGCCTCAAGCACGGCCTTGGTCGGTCACTACACTCCTAGCCCCCTAGGGGCTGAGGGCCTTCGCGCACGACCTTGGCTGGTTGCTACACTCTTAGCGCTCTAGGGGCTAAAGGCCTTCGTGCACAGCCTTGACCGGTCGCTACACGCTTAGCCCTCTGGGGGCTAAAGGCCTTCACGCATGGCCTTGGCTGGTTGCTACACTCTTAGCCCTCTAGGGGCTAAGGGCCATCGCACACGACCTTGGCCGGTCACTACACTCCTTGCCCCACTAGGGGCGAAGAGCCATTGAGCACGGCCATGCGACCGGTCGCTATGCTCTTAGCCCCACTAAGGGCTAAGGGCCCTCGAGCACAGCCTCAGGGTCGGTCACTGCATCCTTAGCACCACCGAAGGCTAGGGTTCATTAAACACAGCCTCACGACTGGTCTCTATACTAACCCCTCTGTGGGCTACAAGCCTTCACGACCCTCTCCCATTACGAAAATACAAAAGGCAAAGCACTTCGTAGAGAACGACTTTTCATTACAATGTTCATGCCACTACAAGCGTCCAAAAGAACACACAACAATACAAAAGGTGCAAGCAGAAGCTAAGTGTACTCCTCGTCACTAGAGGGGGTTGGGGGACCGTCTGATCTGGAGCTCCCTTCCTGGCCATCTCCAGAATTTGGGACTTGCACCTCATCAACCGGTCAATACTGCTGGGCCGCCCAAAGAACACTGTCCATGCAATGCATCCACACCTCGAAGGTCGACCACCTCAGACCTATCAACGACGACTTCATCTTCTCGCCCGTATACTCATAAGCCGCACCCAGTTCGACGGCCTCGTTCAGCAGCATGGCATAGAATGCTGCTTGAACTATTTCAGGAAGCGCGAACTCAGTCGCTGCACTCTCGGCCTTGGATAATGAGAAGCGCGGGCATCACGTGTGGAATTCCTCAGGAAGAGGGCGAGAAGGATGCGAAGCGCTCCTCCAACGCCAGATGAACATCTCCCTCATGTAAGTGGCCCTCTCTCTCGTGTTGTGGATAGGAGGAAATGCCATGTTCGCCAAGGAAACAGAAGTACTGATCGCTCTCCCTGTGATTTTTACCACTCCTCTAAGAGAATAAAGCACTTGAGTATCCTCTGCGAAAGAATGATGATGTATTTATAAGAGAAGGAGATGAGCTCAAAAACCTAGGATCCTCCTAAGGACTCAGTGGCCAATTCACCAAAGAAACGTGTCCATTCGACCAACAGAGGTAACAAAAAAAAGAAAAAAAAAGAAAGAAGACTGCTTGGTATGAAAATACGAGCTTTATTAATCATTTGCACTAGTACAAGGCGGAAGCCGAGGAAAACTAAAAAGGAAGGGGGGACCGTTCCCTACCAGTTTACACTAGCTTAAGGGGCATATGCCCCCTCAGGGCCCGTATCGTCAACCGCTGCTCTCTCACTAGAACCCCCCTAACTGTCGGATTGCACACCCGAGCTCGAGCCACTCCTCGAGCGGAACCGGACCTCATAGATTTGGTCACCGAACAACCAAATCCACGACTCAAATGCTCCCCAACGCAACTCAGTAAGGGCCACCTCCAACGATCGAAGCCTCGGTCCATGCAACACCTCGAGCCTCTTGGCCTCGTTGAGGAGCATCGCATAGAAGATTACCTGTGGCAGTCCTGGAAGACCATAGTCTTTGGCCGCCTACTCATCCACGGCCATATCAAAGTCCGAGCACAGGTTTCGAAATTCCTTGGGGACGGGCGACGGGGGGAAGGCCCTCCCCCGCCGGTCCCACGAGAAATGGCGGACGACGAATTCACTCATCGCTCTGGTATCAAGGGCACGTGGGAAGGGCATGGAAAGTTGTGATAACAGCTATGGACGAATAGGGAAATGAGGGGAACCCTGCCCCAAAGGCCGCCTTTTGTAGTGATAAGCGACAGTTTCGTACAGGCGTTGTCCACACCTCGTAACTTGTGCATTTATGAATAGTGGCGTCAGGACCATCCATTCCCAAAGCTCAACTCCCCTGGATCTCTGGATGCGTCAATAGTGCCAGTTTCATACAGGCATAATCCACGCCTCGTAACCCGTGCATTTATAGGTGGTGCCATCAAGACCATCCATCCCTAGGGCTCGATTCTCGGGGATCTCTGGACATGTGGTAACCAAGAGTGACGGTCCACATTCTACCTGACTGCTCGTTAGACTCGATGTGCTGATAAAATTTGGGGAGCTAAGTGATTGGGGAAAAACTGGGGCGTTCCCCAATGGGCTTTCATGCAGCTATCCTGCAAACCAGGCCCACACGCGAGTTAATGGCCCACAGGGATATCATCCTGGGGTCACCCTTAGCCCCATGCCTACTCAAGGGCCTGGAACGCAACCCTAGGGGCTTCCTCTAGGCCCAATGGCTCCGAGACCGACGGCCCAACCGGGCACTTCAGGCAAAATTACAATCCTATCCTTTTTCCGAGAAGACTATAAATAGTCAGTTGTTTTCCCCGGGAAAAGGCATGGCAACTGTGCATACTGACTCGCTATAGCATTCTTTCTCCTTAACTTGGCCGTCAGAGAGGCGTTCCCCGGACTACAACCCGGAGGTTGCCCTTTTTCTAGGTTCGGTCACACAGAGTCGAGTACGACGCCGTGTTGACCGCTAGCTATCAAATAAACCCGTCCCTCCGTCCCACGTCATCAAAATAAGTAAAAAAAATGATTCCCTTCGGAATCTACACACACAAACACACACACACACACACACACACACACACACACACA
>JACYFF010031952.1:41175344-41192223 GCA_017589665.1 Selenicereus undatus
GGCCGAAAGCGTTATATTTTCTTAACTTTTTACTTAAATTCTGGGACGAAACAGACAGAATTTCCCCTAAAAACTGATCGTTTCCAGGCTAAAAGTCTTACAATAAATCCCTGCAAATCAACGGAAGCATAAAACATTTAAAAGAAGCTCAATGGCTACACGCCAGAGTTCATAACTCAACCAGTCACTCGCTCGGAGTACACCAAATAGAATAGTTCATGAATAAAGACGAAATGAACGATACAACTCAACGGTTCACACAACCGGAGTATGGGGTTTACATCCCAAAACATAACTAACTTTGACCAAGAAGACATCTAACTAGTTAGATTGTTGCCTCATATGGCCATACAGAGGGACTCATAAACAATACGCATTACATGAACTAGAATATTTGTTTACAAATGTTTATAAACGTTTACAAGACTTCATTAAAGACGTAGGTAGGCACACATGACACCTTGCAACGGGGAATAGATTCCGTCTCGACATAGCTGACTCAACGTTTTCTTGTCATAAAGAAAACCCAGGGGAAAAGGGGAAAGAGTAGTAGGATGAGCAACCACACGCTCAGTGAGTGTCCCCCAACCCCCTTAAAACCAAAATCGTTGCAGACAATAATATCTTTACTAGTCACATATCACATATCCATACTTTACTATCATATTAGGCATTCATAAAATTCCGATGGAAACATTACTAATCGTAAACTTGACTTTAAGCACTCAAACACATTTCTAGGTCACTAAATGACCAAACTTCTTTACTAACAGGCAGTCAAACACTTAAACAAGTGACGAGGCTAAGCACAGAGACTTTCTTTTTCATAAACATAACTTAGCATTCTATTCGAACTATGCATGAAACCCTATTCACATGATGTGCACATAAGGTTATCTCTTTTTATAATCATACTTTTCTTGGCATTTCATTCATATTAGGTGTATAAGACATACACATTTCAAGTCTCTATCAAATCTCATTCATAGGGTATGCATGAAATATGCTCATTAGACTTTCTTTCCATATTCCTATCTTAGTTAGTATCTCATTCATAAGTTATACTTAGAATATGCACATGTCATACGCAGAACGCTTTCTTTCTTTTTACTGAAAACACTTCATTTAGCCTCTTGAGACTCATAAATACTCTTCTCTTAGCCTCTTGAGGCTCATATTCTTTGAAAGAATCTCTTTCATCTTGGTCTCACAATGACCCGTAAAAACTTTCTTTCTGAAATACTTAAAAAGGCGAAATGCCAATTACTTTTCTTATTTAATAAGAAACTACTCTGGGCATAAGATCATCATAAAATGCTGGTTGGGAGAGATCTACACTCAATCCCAGTGAGATTAACTCGCACTAAGCTCTTACTCCCATGGTGACAACTAACTTTTGGACCTTAACCGTCGTCAAGGTCTCTAGGGATTACTCCCTAGGCTAGGGATTCCCCCGTTCAAGCAGGTTTACTCCCATCTATTGTCCCTAAGCACTTATCGTAGCCATTTAAACTGGTCATAACGACTAATAAGTTTGTTGCATCTCACAGCGAAATCCTTATCATGCAACTCACACCTTTGTAAAACTCTTTAGGGATTCCCACGTTCAAGCGAGTTCACTTCGAAAACTGTATTCATTTAGTTAAAATAGGCCATCATGCACTAATAGTTATGGCTACTATCATTTCAAAACATGAAATCCTTCTTTGAAAAACTCACCCTTATGCATATAATACAATTCGAAGACATCGAAGGGAAGGGGGTCCAAATGTATCACATTTAAGCACTTCATAATCAATTTAACACAATGAGCCACACATGGCCTCGCAATCCATACGATTGCATTCAATTCACAACCCGAACTCCCTCCTCACAAGCAGCGTACCACAAAAACCTCGAACCACTCATAGTTCTTCCTCGAACCATCCAACTACCATCTCGGTTTTTCAATTTCATTAATCATAGCATATTATCATGCTAGCTTGTAAAAAGACGTGTAATGGGGTTTGTGTACTTACCTGGGCAAGCAGCCTCATGCAGCGGTGTGTTATAGCATATATAAAACATATACAGATATATCTATATCGCATCAACTTGAAATAGGCACTTAATGAACCGTATTAAACTAACAAGGCATGAAACTCGATTAAATTCATGACTTACGTTTAGGAATTAAGCATGTCATACCCATGTCATTTTGAAAGCATAATTAACCAACTATACATGCTACTTTCAAGCATAATTAAGCCCTAGAAGCATAATGTGATTCAAGGCGTTCATTCATTGTTTTGAAGTTACATTTCAAGCCTAATTAAGCCATTTAAGCATAATACGATTCTAAACGTTCATTTATTACTTCGAAGTAATTAATCGAATCTAATTAAGCCACTTAAACATAATACGATTCAGGGCATTCGTTTGTTACTTTGAAGTTATTAATCGAATCTAATTAAGCCACTTAAACATAATACGATTCAGGGTGTTCGTTTATTTCATCAAAGTTACCATTCGAGTCAAATTTTCAGGCATGTATTAATGGAGCATACTTGAATCGATTCTAGACATGCATAACTCATTTCGAACTAAACTTTCAGACATGCATTAACTGAATTCACTTCAATCGATTCTAAACATACATAACTCATTTCGAACTAAACTTTCAGGCATGTATTGACTAAACTAACATGTATCTATTCAAAGCCATTTTTGAGTATTAATATACTAAACTAACATTTAACGATCCAAAGTCATTTTCAAGCATAAACTAACTAAACTTAACATGCATCGCAACTTAAAGTTTAAAATGATTTCGAAACTACTAATACTAAGGAGGAGAGAAACACCCACCTCATTCCAAGCTAGAGGTTCATTCGACGGCTCTAGGCTCAACCTTGAGTTCTGGGAAAAATCTGATTCCTCGACCTAAGCTTGCTGACCGCTCAACTGGACTAGACCACACCCAAATCTGCCCCAATCACGCACCCAAACCCACGCAAAATGGACCCCCAAATCGTGCCCAATTCATGCAAATCGAACCCAATTTCAACCCCATCTCTCACTCACTGACTTGGATTTGAGGAGGATGCTTGAGGCTATGAATTCACTCGCGATTTGTAGAGGAATCGACACAACTAAAAGCTAGATGGCATGGCCTTGCTTCAACCTGCGTCTGGGCTTCGAACCACCGACCAAACCCACCTAAACTGTGGTGGTTCTTCTCCGTTTCTGCTCAAATTTCGCACTAGAAGTTCGTTTGTTGGTGGGGACGCTTGAATTAGGGGAATTTTGAATTGGGTTGAGGCAAAATCAAGGTTTTCTCGAGCTTCCTTGGTGGCGTTCATGGTGAGGGAGGAGATGAGGAAGAAGAGCAGGGAAGAGATAGAGATGTCGGGCCTGGGGGGTTCAAGACCAGGAGATGGAAAGAAAAAGGGTCAGGTCAATTTACAAAAATGCCCCTCCTTCTCTCTTCTTATTTTTGTTCCAACCTGCTTAAGAATCGGCACCGCTAGCTTAGTTCGCGTCCCAAATTCTAAATTCAATAATCGATAACCTGAACATTCATCGATTATTCGTTCCCAAATACGTCAAGGTTCGATAAATTAAACCTTGAAACTAATTCTAAGGTTAATAGCTTAATCGCATTCGAGAAACGACTAAATAAATCGAATAACGACTAAATTAAATTATCGATATAATTTAAAAGCACAAATAGCACGAATTAGCTTTAAAATCAATAATAGCAATAATAATCCCTTTTAATAAAATTATGGCTCCCAAAAGCACATCGATAATCATTTAACTCATACAGTTACTAAAAATATGATTTTATAACGTAAAAAGGTAATACAGTTAGCTTAACGGAAAATAAAAACGAGGGTCTTACATATATATATATATATATATATATATATATATATATATATATATATTTATAAATATATATATACATCTATATCTATATATATATATATATATATATATATATATATATATATATGATTCCGCTAGGAATCTCTTTAGTGGTTGTGTTGATGACGTGGGGCGAAAGAACGAGTTTATCTGACAGGTGGCGATCAACACAACATCTTCCTCATCTCTTTATGCTCCGACCTGTAAAAAAGGCTAACCCCGGGATGTGGTCCGAGGAACGCCTCTCCGACGGTCAAATCAGTTGTCTGTTTCCAAAAAGCGTAAATGCTAGAGTCAATTTTTCCCCGTCCTCCTCTTTTCCCAAGAAGGTAGGTCACTATTTATAACCCTCTTTTGGGAAAAGGGTAGAATTGTAATTTCACTGGAAAAGGCCGAATAGGTTGCCGGTCCTAGGGTCGCTGGGCCCTGAGAAAGCCTCTAGGGTTACGTCCTGGGCCCCCCGGAGTGTGGGCCTGCGGGTGAGTATAGGCTGACATTCCCCAGGCCTCTTGGCCTATATGTGGGCCTAATTGATTAGGCAAACCCTAGAACCAGGCCCAAAGGGCAACATCTGTGTTTTTCCCAAATCACTTAGCCCCTCACATCTTACCTGATCTTCGAGTCTGGCAGATAGTCAGGTGAGATGTGGACCCAGGGGTTTTATCGTTCTGACAATTCTACTCACTGATATATGATAGAGCGAGATAGGCGCATGATTGCCACCCGCCGCTCAGCCAGGGATTATAGGGAATTGCACCCCCGGGATGGACGGTTGCCGAGACTGTCGTACATAGATGCACACTCTACGGGGTGAGAGCTATGCATGCACGAAACTGTTGCGACCTAGTATAAAAGGTGACTTTTGGAACGTACTTTCCCACAACCTCTGTCGACCTTCATGGCTTTTTCATTCTCTTATAAGTACCCCGCTGTTCTTTTGGAGAAGATGCTTGTGAGTGTAATCTTCGAGGAGCAAACAAACCATCTACTTGAGAAGTCATGGCCTTCCCTCTCATTCGCAACACCAGGGAAATGGCACTTTTCTTAAGGGAAACACTCGGATGGCATCGAAGGAACGCATTGCGCCCCCTCGCCCTCTCCCCGAGAATTTTTCTAGACTATGCCCGGGCTTCTCCCTATCTGAGGCTGAGATTGCCGCGACGGAGCTTGGACTCCCCAAAATGGTTCGGGCGACCTTCTACGCGATACTGTCGAGCTGGGCGCGACTCATGAGTTCACAGGGCACGAGATGAAGTCTGTGCTCATGGACCTAAGGTGGTCAACCTTCGAGAAGTGGATATATTGTATGGATGATACTCTGAGGGCAGCTCAACAGAATCGTCCGCTGACGACATAAAAGTCTCGGATGTTGCCGACGGCCAGGGAGGAGCTTCTGACGTAGGCGGTCCCCCTGCCCCTTCTAGTGATGAGGAGGAAGCTTAGCAGTCTTTCTTTTGTACGAATGTGCGCCCTTCAGGACGCTTGTAGGGAACCTTCATGTAATGAAACCCTTTTTTTTTTCCATGTTTGTATCTGTTGTTTCATCTGTCGGGCCCTCGAGTCGTGCTCAAGGGTGCTTAAAGGACTAAGAGCGTGGCGAACGGCCATAAGGCCGTCTTCAGGGGCCCTTAGCCCCCAGAGGGACTAAGAGCGTAGCAACCAACCACAAGGCCGTGCTCAAGGGCCCTTGGCCCCTGGAGGGACTAAGAGCGTAGTGACCGACACTGACGCCGTGCTCAGGGGCGCCTAGCCCCCGAAGGGACTAGGCCGTAGCGACCGGCACTTAGGCTGTGCTCAGGGGCACCTAGCCCCCGGAGAGACTAAGGCCATAGTGACCGGCATTTAGGCCGTGATTAGGGGCGCTTAGCCCGTGGAGGGACTAAGGCCGTAGCGACCGACACTTAGGTCGTGCTTAGGGGAGCCCAGCCCCCGGAGGAGCTAAGGGCGTAGCGACCGGCCCTGGTGCCGTGCTCGAGGACACCTATCCTTCTGAGGGGCCAAGGCCGTAGCGACCGGCACTTAGGTCGTGATCAGGGGCGCTTAGCCCCCGGAGGGATTAAGGCAGTAGCGACCGGCACTTAGGCCGTGCTCGGGGGCCCTTAGCCTTGGAGGGATTAAGAGCGTAGAGACCGGCCGTAAGGCCGTGCTCAGGGGCCCTTACCCCCTAGAGAGACTAGGAGCTTAGCGATCGGCACTTAGGTCGTGATCCGGGGCGCTTAGCCCTCAGAGGGACTAAGCTCGTAGCGACCGGCAGTTAGGCTGTGCTCAGGGGAGCCCAGCCCCCGAAGGAGCTAAGGGCGTAGCGACCGGCCCTGGTGCGTACTCGAGGACACCTATCCCTCTGTGGGGCTAAGGCCGTAGCGACCAGCACTTAGGCCGTGATGAGGGGCGCTTAGCCCCCGGAGGGACTAAGGCAGTAGTGACCGGCACTTAGGCCGTGCTCGAGGGCCCTTAGCCCTTGGAGGGACTAAGAGCGTAGCGTCCGGCCGTAAGGCCGTGCTCAGGGGCGCCTAGCCCCCGGAGGGATTAAGGCCGCAGCGACCGGCACCTAGGCCGTGCTCAGGGGCGCCTAGGCCCCGAAGGGATTAAGGCCGCAGCGACTGGCACTTAGGTCGTGCTCAGGGGAGCCCAGCCCCCGGAGGAGCTAAGGGCGTAGCGACCGGCCCTGGCGCCGTGCTGGAGAACGATTATTCCTCTGAAGGGCCTAGGCCGTAGCGACCGGCACGGGCAAAACGATCGGCCGTGATGCCGTACTTAAGGATGCCTAGCCCCTGAAGGACTAAGGCCCCGCTTAAGGGTTCGTGGCCTCTGGAGGGGTTAAAGGCGCTGCGACCGTCACTAAAGGCGCTGTGACCGTCACTAAAGCCGCGGTGATGGCGCTTGGCCCTTGAGGGGCTTCTTGAAGCCTAATGCCTGGCTAGCTTAATTTTCCACTTCATTGGTGACGTGGTTGATCCTTTAGGGCCATGTTGCACTCATTTTGTTGAGGTGCGATTGTCGAGGTGCTTCGGGGCATGCGAGCCGCCTCCTGGCTCTATCTAAGGATGATCTCCTTATCGTCTTGATCATCCGTGCCATACATTTTCTACCCTTTATAGAGAGAAAAAGATTCTAGAGAGAGAGGCTCTGAGATCCTTCTTCCTCTTCTTTCCCAGGTTGCCTGGCTGCTTCCAACCAACTCTCTGTTTCCTCGACATCCACAGGTACACGCTCGCCCCTTTCGCCGCATTCTTTGTATGTTATTTCATCTTGCTCATCTAGTTGGGGCGTCTCCGAGGAGCAGGTTGGCCCCCTCATGGAGGGTCGGCATCCGCAACTCCCCAACCTCCTGGCCTTTATTGATGGCCGTGTGGTGGCTGGACTCCCCCGAAAGAATAAGTCAAGGGAGCCGAAAAAGGTTCCTTATGCCGTACCCATTTTTGAACCGGGCATGCCCTCGTGGCCCAGCTGCGAGTATTCCTCTATGCCCAGTATTATGAGTCCCGAGGTGACTGTGACGTATCCTTGGGAGGTTACCATTGCTAATTTTGTGCCCGACTCCCAGGTTCGCAGCACGGCGAAGACGAAGTCGACTCCGCGCATCCGGACTCCAGACGAGTTGCTGGTCGAGGGCTCGATAGGTAATGCTTGTTCAGCTCTTCCTCAGTCCAATGTGGAGGTCTGGGTTGCCTCCTCCAGTTCTAGTACGTCTTCTCGGCCTGGCTCATCTAGCGCGGCCTCGGGGTGTCGCTCATCATCCGAGGAAGCGTCGACGAGCTCTTCCTCCGAGTCGTCAGGTCCGGGCGGTTCGGGGCGTTCCCGGAGAGGTCATGCGCCGCCTATAACCGAGATCGTGGCCGAGGTGCTGGAGTTTCCCAGGGCTCCAACCCGTTCGGACCTGCAGGATGGACCAGGAAGTCACTTCCTCGACCCAAGAATGATTTCCAAACTCAAGAAGTCGGCGCTCGACAAACAGTACCTGTTGTCGGCCGAGTACTCCTTCGTAATGCCCGAGCCAGACGACACAGTGAATGAGCCGCCCACCAATTGTATTGCAGTGTATAGAGCGACCCTAGACTGTGGCCTACGGTTTCCTCTACATCCGATGATCAAGGAGATTCTTAATAAGTACGAGTTAGCGCCTGCTCAAATTGTGCCGACGTCTTGGCACAACATCTGCTCATTTGTGGCCACGTGTGAATTGCGTGGTCTAACCTGCTCGGCGAGGGCATTCAGTCCAGCGCACATGGTTCAGAGGGCCCCCAAAGAGACCGGGGATTTGGGATGGTACTGTTTCAATAACCGGCCAGGCTTTATGACAGCCATCGAGAAGAAATCCAAAGTGAGACATTGGAAATACGACCTCTTGTTCCTACGCAGGGCGTCAGGCTGGGGCGACGTCCCCGACTGGAATGAAGGAAAACCGATTCGAAATCCATTTGGAGAGCCCACGACCGAGGAGCGACGAACCGCTCGTTACTTTATGTTCTACATTCGTGAAGATGATCGCCCTCGGCCCATCCCAAGATTTATGAGCCAGGCCATTAAGGCCGTGAGGGGTCCAGAGAAGAGGAGGACCAAGTCTAGTGACCGGGAGTCGTTGAACTGGCTGCCGAAATTTAAATTGTTTGCTAATGACTTCTTTCTTGCCACGGCAGGCCTTCTGATCCTTAAAAATTTTACAAAGGGTACTCAGTTGTCCTGCCGTTTTTTAGTTACACATTTTGTGCTGACCTGACCTGTTCATCTTCGTGCAGATCAAGCGAGGGCCAGACTGACAGTTTTCGAGACCGGGGATGCGACAGCCGAGCAGGTGGCGGCTACCGTCGAGCGCAAGAGGGAGGAAGAGAGGCAGCTTGCCGTCGTCCAGCAGGCTAGGAAGGTATGATATTTGACCCCCTTCGTTGGTTGCCATCGTGTTCATGGGAGATAACTTTAGCTTTTGCAGGCACCTTCCCTTGGACGTCGCGGGAGGAGGCCTACCGTGAGCCTGCCTCCGCCGCGTAAGAAGCAGAGAACCGAGGAGGTGACCGGGGAAATTGGTAATGAGGTCACCGCTCAGTCGGCAAGCCGATCTTCGGGGGAGCGGGCTGCTATTGAGCAGAGACGCCACACCCCTCCTCGAGCCACAGGCACTTCTGCCGCAGCTCCGGGCGGCACTACTCCTCCGTCTTCTCGTCCCTCAGGCAGCTTCATCAAGGCCGACCCTGGCATCCGCCTTGCCCTCGTTCAAGACATTGTTAAATCATGGGATCTATCGGCTCCTGGTGTCTCGGATCCGCCGCCTGTATCCGAGGAGGAGATTGGCATGGCGGAGGCTTTTGCCCGAGGCGTCAAGGCCGTGGCCGAATGCCGACGCCTAGAGGGGATGGTATCTAGGTATCAGCGGCGTTGTGAATGGATTCAATCGGACCTCGCGGCCTACGAAGCTGCGAAAAAGGAGTTGCAATAGAAGTTGGAACAGGCCATGGCTGAGACGGCCAAAGCACAGGAGCGGGGCTACCAGCAGGGCCATTCCGATACCCTGGCCTATCTCCGCAAGGTCTTGCTAACTCTCGTGGGGGAATTTGGCGATGACCGTTACTTCGAAGCTTATCTGAAATACGTTGACGAGCGCGAGCGCGCTGTTGTGGAGGGCCGCGATCCTGACGAAGTGGAGTTTATCCCTCCTTCTGAAGGCGAGGCCACTGCTGACGAGACCACCCATCCTCTGGAGGTGGCCGGCCTGTCCGAAGAGGAGCCGACGGACGGGAACGAGCCTGATGCATAGTCGGCGTCCCCTTGTCTATATTTTGCCCCTTTTTGGGTTTGAATTGCCTTCACACTGGCTTGTAAACAATGTTTGCTTTAATGAAAAGGATATGCCTCCCTTGGCCTTTTGTTTGTGTATGTTTTGTTTTTTACTTACTCGTATTACTTACTCCTATGAGGGCGACCCTGCAACAAAAGGACAAGGCGTGCGATTCAGGGTTCATAGCGATTATTAGTCATAAGGCCGTGCTCAATGGACTAAGGTCGTAGCTACCGGCACTGAGGCCGTGCTCAGGGGCGCCTAGCCCTCGGAGGGACTAAGGCCGTAGCGACCGGCACTTAGGCCGTGCTAAGGGGCCCTTAGCCCCTAGAGGGACTAAGAGCGTAGCGACCGGCCGTAAGGTCGTGCTCAAGGACCCTTAGCCCCTGGAGGAACTAAGAGCGTAGCGACCGGCGCTGAGGCCGTGCTCAAGGGCGCCTAGCCCCTAGAGGGACTAAGGCCGTAGCGACCAACACTTAGGCCGTGCTCAAGGGCCCTTAGCCCCTAGAGGGACTAAGAGCGTAGCGACCGACACTGAGGCCGTGCTCAAGGGCCTTTAGCCCCTGGAGGGACTAAGAGCGTAGCGACTGACACTGAGGCCGTGCTCAAGGGCCCTTAGCCCCTGGAGGGACTAAGAGCGTAGCGACCGGCACTGGGGTCGTGCTCGAGGGCACTTAGCCCCTAGAGGGACTAAGAGCGTAGCGACCGACACTGAGGCCGTGCTCAAGGGCCCTTAACCCCTAGAGGGACTAAGAGCGTAGCGACCGGCCGTAAGGCCGTGCTCAAGGGCACTTAGCCCCTAGAGGGACTAAGAGCGTAGCGACCGGCATTGGGGTCGTGCTCAAGGGCCCTTAGCCCCTAGAGGGACTAAGAGCGTAGCGACCGACCGTAAGGCCGTGCTCAAGGGCCCTTAGCCCCTAGAGGGACTAAGGGCGTAGCGGCCGGCCGTAAGGTCGTGCTCATGACACAAGATGCAGAGAAAACGACAAGAATATTCATTTCTCAAGGAGCACGAGTGTGAGTAATTACAGCTTAAACGTGATATTTCCTTAAGTTACTGCTATGTCATGCCCGGGGAACAGGGGTGCCGTGAAGGGTCTCTAGCCGATATGTGCCGAAACGAATTTGCGAGACGACCTTGTAGGGCCCTTCCCAATTGGCCGTCAATTTGTCGTGCTCCGCTGCACAGGCAACGCTCTCCGTGCGCCGGTGTACCAAGTCCGCGACTCGGATAGGTGACATCCTGACTGTACGATTGTGCAATCGTGCGATTCGAAGTTTATAGAGGGCCTCTCGGAGCAAGGAGTCGCCGCGGATGGAGGGGAGGAGGTCCAGAGCCTCTCGTAGAGTTGCGTTGTTTGCTGCTTCTTGAAATGTGGTGAGCCGGTGAGTATGGAGGGCCACCTCCACGGGAAGGACGGCTTCAGAGCCGTAGGTGAGCATAAACGGGGTTTCTCCTGTGGTTGTCTTTTCGGTGGTGCGGAGGTTCCAAAGGACGTCGTGCAGCTCATTTGCCCAGTTACGCTTGGCGTCGTCGAGTTTTTTCTTTATCTCATGGATGATGGATTTATTAGCTACCTCGGCCTGACCATTGGTCTGGGGATGCACCACGGCCATGAAGCGAGCCTGACAGCCCAAGCTACTGAGATAATTAGTAAGCTTACTGGTATCGAATTGTCGGCCGTTATCGAAGATCATTGTGCGGGGGATGCCGAATCTGGTGATAATATTTCGCCAGATAAACTTATGCACTTCTGCAGTAGTAATAGAGGCGACGACCTCAGCCTCGATCTACTTGGTGAAGTAGTCTACGGCCACAAAGAGGTATTTACGCTGGCCCGTGGCCCTGGGAAAGGGTCCAAGGATGTCCATGCCCCAGGTGGCGAACGGTAGTGGGCAGACTATCGGTGTCATAAGAGTGGAGGGGACTCGTTGGACGGGCGCGAACCGTTGACACTTGTCACAAGTCCGGACAAGCATCATTGCATCTTCCCGGAAGCTGGGCCAGTAGTAGCCAGTGCGGAGAGCCGTCACGGCGACTGCCCACCCCCCGAGGTGTGAGCTATAGACGCCCTGATGCAACTCCTCCAGAATCTGTTTTCCCTCCGCCGGGGGTACACACCGCAGAAGAGGCCGGCCAAACGAACGCTTATAGAGAATTCCTTCGTACAATACGAACCTATTTGACCGCCTCCTGATCTTCTCTGCTTCTTTGGTATCGGTGGGTAACGTGCCATCAGCGAGATATGCGCGAATAGGTTCCATCCACGTGGGACTCTGGTCTAGCCACGCCACCTCATGTAAGTCGATGTTCATACCTGTCAGAGTTTCCCATTGAATGTTCTTTTGTCGACCGTCATCAGAAGAGCTCGCTAGCTTGGACAAGGTATCTGCCTGCCGGTTCTCCGAGCGGCGGATGTGCGTTATAGAGAAGTGCCTGAGCAACTTGGTGGCCTCATGAACCCTCCTGACGTATGCGGCCATAACCTCATCCTTTGCTTCGTAAGCTCCATTGAGCTGACTGACGACGAGTTGCGAGTCAGAGAAAGCCTGGACGTGATCAGCCCCTGCGGTGTGGTAGAGTTCTATTCCCGCAATGAGGGCCTCATATTCGGCCTTGTTATTGGACGCCTTGAACATGAATTTGAGGGCATGCTCGTAACGAGCTCCGGAGGGGCTTTCCACAATGAGACCAGCCCCACTACCATCCTTAGTGGACGAGTCGTCTATGTACAAGTTCCATGGGCGCGGTTGGGGGGCTTCCTCCACAGGTGCCTTACATTCGGCCAAGAAGTAAGTTAACGCCTGGGCCTTGATGGCCCGCCGTGGCTCGAAGGCTAGGTCGTAACGCGAGAGCTCTACGGCCCATTTCAAGAGGCGGCCTGAGGCATCCAACCTCTGAAGGATGCTTTTGAGGGGTAGGTCGGTTAGGATCAAGATTTTATGGGCTTCGAAGTAAGGTCGCAGCTTCCGACTGGCCATCACTAAGGCATAGGCGAACTTTTCAATGAGGGGGTGGTTCATTTCTTCGTCGGCTAAGGCGTCACTTACGTAATACACTGGTATCTGCTCCCGTGCTCGCTCGGCCACAAGGACCGCGCTGATCGCATGTTCTGACACGACCAAATATAAAATCAAAACATCTCCCTCCACGGGACTAGCAATCCGTGGTGGCCGAGCTAAGTACGACTTTAGCGCTTGAAAGGCCTTGTCGGCCTTCTCATCCCATTGGAAATTGTCCCGCTGGCGTAGAACACGGAAGAAGGGCTGGCACTTGTCGGCTGAGCGAGACATGAAACGTCCGAGGGCAGCTATGCATCCTGTTAAGCGATGAACTTCCCGTATGGTTCTAGGGGGTTGCATGTCTAGGACGACCTGAATCTTTTCCGGATTTGCTTCTATGCCGCGATGACTGATCATGAAGCCAAGAAACTTTCCTGATCGAACCCCAAAGACGGACTTCTTTGGGTTGAGCTTCATATTGAACACTTGGAGAATCTCGAATGTTTTTCGTAAATCGGCTTGGTGATCGCTCTAGAGCTTGCTTTTGACGATCATGTCGTCGAGATATACTTCCATGGTCCATCCGATTAGCGGTTCGAACAGCTTGTTAACGAGGCGTTGGTAAGTGGCCCCTGCATTCTTTAGACCGAAAGGCATGACTTTGTAGCAGTGGAGGCCCCGGTCGGTTATGAATGCCGTCTTTTCCTGGTCTTCGGAACAGAGGGGTATTTGGTGGTGCCCTGAGAAGGCATCCTTGAAGCTGAGCAGAGCGTGTCCGGCCGTAGCGTCCACCAATTTGTCGATCTTTGGCAAAGGGTAACTATCCTTCGGGCAAGCCTTGTTCAAGTCCATGAAATCCACACACATTCTCCATGCGCCGTTGGGCTTTTTTACCAACACCACGTTCAAGACCCATTCTGGGGACTGGCAATCCCGGATAAAGCCGGCCTCCAGCAGCTTCTGGACCTCCATGTTTGCCGCGGCCGAGCGCTCGGGGCCCATGTGGCGCTTCTTCTGAGCGACCGGCTTGTGCCTAGGATTGGCATTCAGGCGGTGCTTTATTATAGTGGCGGCAATGCCAGGCATCTCATCGGCGCCAAAAGTGAAAATGTCCTTATATTCTTGTAAGAGGCAGGCAAGGGGTTGACGTTCCGGGGCTGCAATGTCGCACCCAAGTTGTACCGTGCGCTCTGGCCGCTCTTCCTCCAGGTGTATGTGTTCCACTGCGTCTTCGACTTCAGGCCGAGATTGCGGAGGTTCAGGGGAGACGGAGTGGATTACCAAGGTCTCGGGACCCCGCATGGCGGGACTTTCCTTCGCCCTCTTTGCCGTTACGAGCGACCCTTTGACCTCGCGGTCCCTGGGTCGTTCGATGAGGGGTTTTATGCTGACCAGGTAACATTCTCGTGCCGTTCGTTGATCCCCCCGGAGCTCTCCTATGGCCCCGGAGCTCTGTCTCGAATTGGAGCTGGAGAAGATATGGAGCGTGGGCCGTCCGAGGATTACATTGTACGCCGTAGGCACATCGATCACAAGAAAGTCGATTTCCAAACTTCTGAAATGGGTCTTGTCTCCAAATCGCACCGGTAGGCGGACGGTTCCAGTAGGATTTACTTCTTGTCCTCCAAGCCCCAAAACAGGATTCGTTATGGGAACAACCTCGCGCCTTGGGTGGGAAAGTTTTTGAAGGCATTCCCACGTTATGATGTCCACAGAGCTGCCAGTGTCTACAAGGATTCGACGCACGACCGCATTTGCGATCTTCATTTCAACCACCAATGGGTCGTTGTGGGGGGAGGCTAGGAGTGGGGCGTCCATACCCCCAAAGACCATTGTGGGTGCCGCGAGGCTGGACCCCTGTTCCATGGTGAGCACTTGCTGCGCGCCCCTAAGCTATGCCTTCCATGCCGACCGTGTCAGATCCGCCATGTGGCCGCCCGCGATAGTTGCCACAATTTCCATTGAGCACTCGTCGTCCCGCGGCTGGGATGGCTCAAGGTTCTGTTCTTACCGAAGGAAGCGCGGCCCCCTCTTTAGAAAGCGATCGATCTGCCCCTTATCTGCGAGCTCATGGAGAGCTTTCTTCAACTCTCTACATTCGGTCGTGGTGTGGCCGTTCTGTTCGTGGAATTCACAGTATTTTTGCGCGTTCTGTGGCCGAGAGGTTGTGGTCATAGGAGGCGGTCGACGCAGCATCGGATGCCCTCGTACCTCCATGAGGATATTCCTAGCGTCAGTGGTGAATCGAGCATCCAAAGTCTCCGCCGGTTGCCTTTTATCCCGGGGAACGGGGTTTCTTTCACCGCGAATAAAACCCCTATCCCCCGGAGCCTTTGCCTTCTTGGGGGCGTCTGCACCCTCGGCGCAAATTTCAGTGGCACGGATGAAGTCCGCAGCTTTTCTCAAGGCTTCAGCTAATGTAGTTTCTTTCTGTTCCGCTAAGGAGAACTTAAAAGGTCCGCTCTTGAGGCCATTCAGGAAAGAGGTGTAGACTACACCATCTTCCAATTCCGGGATTAGTACTGCCTCCTGATGGAACCGTTTGACGAACTTAGCAAGGGATTCCTGTGGCCCCTGCTTGATTTTTGACAGGTGGATGCTAGTTCGTCGTTCCTTGTGACTCGTAATAAACTGACCAAAGAATTTATCGGCCAAATCCTGAAAACAGGTTATGCTCCCCTGGGGCAGGCCATTAAACCAAGACTGCGCTACCCCCTTTAAGGTGGCAGGGAAGTAGCGGCAATAAGAGGCATCATCCACGTCTTGGACATACATCTGAGCTTTGTAGACCCCCCAGGTGCTCTTCCGGGTCGCCCGTTCCATCATATAGATCAACCATCGGTATCTTCACCTTTCCGCATCTTGGGGCGTTTACGATTTCGGGGCAGAAAGGGGTCGAAAAAGAGGGGACGACTAAGCGGGCTGCCGTTCCCGATACTTTGATGGGGGTGTCGAGCTGTCATTCGACCTCCACCACGGAAGGACTTCTCGTGTCCAGGACGGGCCGTAATCCGCGATACGGGGAGTAGTCTCTCATGCGGAACTCCTGGCCGCATGTTTCCCTTACCGGTGGACTCCGCGCCCGGTCTTGGTTACTGCGACGCTCCGAACTACGGCGACGACCGTGTGACTTATCCCGCCTGAGCCGGGAGGTCTGTTCTTGCTCCTCAAGCCAACCGGATCTCCACGAGTGAGTGGCGTAAGGAGTTGAGGCGGTAGTGGAAGCTACAGTGCGTCCACGCTCGGATCGACAAGCGACATCAAGTGTGGCACGGTCTTTCTGCCGTTTGTCTTGGAGGCGGTTGGTCTTGTACGATCGCACGCCTTCACGGGCGTGGTCATATGAGCGCAGGGATACTGGCTGCTGCTGGCGGGGGAAGCCTGCCCGCGGCGTAAGGTGCCCAAGAGGGTTGGAAAGGTTACCCGCGCCGGTCATCTCCAGAGCCCTCTGGACCTGCTTGGTGACCTGTTTCGTGATAGTGTCCGCCATGGTGGACATGAGCCCTTTGAGTGCGTCCACTGTAACGTAAGCTTGAGGCTCTTGTTGTAAGGCCCTCTCTGGCCGAGGGCTCGCCCTAGAATTCTCGCTTGCATCCTCAACCGCGGGTGGTGCAGAAGTGCCTACGGCTGGTGCGTTGTCTCTGCGCGTCCGCACTCGTGTCGAATCGCTGACCACCATCGCTACCGCTCCTCCCCCACAGACGGTGCGAATCTGATTCCACTGGGAATCTCTTTTGTGTTGTGTTGATGATGTGGGGTGAAAGAATGGGTTTATCTGACAACTGGCGATCAACACAACATCTTCCTCGTCTCTTTATGCTCCGACCTGCTAAAAAGGCCAACCCCGGGATGTGGTCCGGGGAACGTCTCTCCAATGGTCAAGTCAGTTGTCTGTTTCAAAAAGGAATAAATGCTAAAGTCAATTTTTTCCCGTCCTCCTCTTTTCCCAAGAAGGTAGGTCACTATTTATAACCCTCTTTTGGGAAAAAGGGTAGAATTGTAATTTCACTAGAATAGGTCGAACAAGTCGCCGGTCCTAGGGTCGCTGGGCCCCGAGAAAGCCTCTAAGGTTACGTCCTGGGCGCCCCGTACTCTGGGCCTGCAGGTGAGTATAGGCTGACATTCCTCAAGCCTCTTGGCCTGTATATGTGCCTAATTGATTAGGCAAACCCTAGAACCAGGCCCAAAGGGCAACAT
>JACYFF010031952.1:41227223-41238882 GCA_017589665.1 Selenicereus undatus
ATATATATATATACACATACATACATATATATATATATACACACACACACACATACATATACATATATATGTGTGTGTGTGTGCGTGTGTGTGTGTATGTGTGTGTGTGTGTGTGTGTGTGTGTGTGTGTATTTGGATACATACACACACGCGCACAGTTAGCATTAAAGAATTCCACCTAAAGCTGCCACTTGAATTCTGTTAGTAAGAAGCGGAAAATATCACACAAAAAGAATACAAAGCTATATCCAAGCCAAGTTAGTTCCTTATAAATTGCTCTCTCTGCAGAATTTTGTTTATAATTCGGTAAGAACCCTTTCGAAATATATCACGCACTTTTCAGGCATGAATCAGAGTTGAGGGGTTTTTAACTCATAGCGGGTTATGAAATCACTTTCAACGCATTAGATTCACATGTTAGTATTCTCGTTAGGTGTGTGATAGGGTTAGGAATTGCAATCAAATATTAATTATGTCATAACATTTAATATTTTAGTCAGTTATAGATTAGAGATAAGACTATTAGCCACCTAATAAATCATTAAACCAATACTTAAATGTGTTGCACTTTAATTTGATATTAATGAAACGTCATTGCACAATATATTAAACTTTGATGTATTTGTTAGATAGGAATAAATTAGACATTAGGAATTTGGAGCAGCACTTTAGTTAGACAACATGACTTGAGTTAGGAACATTAAAATGAAGCTTTAATTTATATTATATGGTACATTATTATAATATATTAAACTTTGATGTATTTGTTAGATAAAGATAAATCAAGCGTTAGGAATTTGCAGTGTCACTTTAGTTAGATAATATCACTTGAGTTACGAACAGTAAAATATATTTGAATGTACTTAAAATTTATGGATGAATTTCAAAAGTCATGGTATACTAAATCTTCTTAGCACTTTATGGCTTCATAAGATCATTTTGACCAAGCATAAGTTTAGTTAGGAAGATCAATATGAAACTTTTATTATATATTAATGATAGGTGATTAAAATATACCAAACTTTGATGTATTTGTTAGATAGACAAATAAAATCATACGTTAGAAATTTGTAGCGTGACTTTAGTTAGCAAGCGTCACTTCAGGAATGTTAAAATGTATTAAAATTTAATTAAAATTTATGGATGTATTTCAAAGGCCATAGTATACTTAATTTTATTTAAAATTCATGGAGTTATTTCCAATGTCATAGTACACTTAGTTTTTTTCTGCATTCCATGGCTTTATAAGACCATATTGACATTAACATATTGTCATTTATTGCATTAAGTATAAACCGCAAAGGAAACAAAAAAAAACTACTTAAACCAATGATATTATACCAAATGTCACTCATTCAGGAACAAATTCAATTTTATATGAATACTCGCATTTTAATCGAATTCGGGAAACGACTAAACTAAACTATTGGCACAAATTAGCACGAATTAAATTTCAAAATCAATAATAATAATAATTCTCTTTTTAATAAAATTATCACTTGAGCAAATATGTCAGTATTAATCTAACTTAACTAACACAATAAAATAAGATTTCATAATATTAAGAAATAGACTAGATAGCTTAAATACAATGCGGGTATTACACCATAGGAAATCAAGAAGATAGGGCACAAAGGCTAGCTAGGGTTTTCAATCACTATGCGCATATGAATGAGCGAGAAATTGAAGAATTGAAACTCTGTGTCTTTTCTTTTGGGGGGGGGGTGAGCAAATTAAAACCCTTTTTATTTTACCCAAAAGTGTGGCGCTCAAATTGGTCTAGTTAGATGAGATCGATTACTGCTTTAATTTTTAGTATTTTTTTTCCTTTTTCTTGAACTAATTTGTTTATATATATACAATCAACATTCAAATATTTTTTTTATCTTTAAAAAAAATTCCCCATAAGTAATATATTCACCAAGTCAATTAATACGTTTATATAGAAAAAGGCAAGTTAATTCCCCACAATTGATAAGTATAAGAAAAGGTTTATGATTACCCCACACTTATTAAATGTGAGTCGACAAAACTATCAGATTTTATTATTATTTTTTCTCCACACTTCATTAAGTATGGCGGTAGAAATGTGGGAGAATGTATTATTTTCTGCAGTGAATTCACAAATGTTTTGGATTTAACTAAACTAAAGGGGATTCTAATCTAAAAACATAGCTTGCACAATACTCATACTGATGTGTGGATAATTTTTTTTAAAAATTATAAAGGAATGAGGCCAAATAATATCCACTTCATGAACAACACCCAACTTTATCGAAACAACATGCTCAAATATTTGAGGAAATTTAAGCAACTTGTTATCAATATTTTTGGAAATAACAATGGGCATGAGGAGTTCAATAGGTAAGAAAACACACTCTTAGTTCGAAAACAGTTGGATTATAAAAACAACTTTTTTAAGAATAATACATTGCATTCGTATTTTAAGGTTGATAATGTGTTTAACTTACAAATTCAACACTAAATTAGCCATAAATCTTACTAATGGCTGAGAGACTTTTAAAACTCCATTTATCCAATTAGTATTCAATATTAAGGACAAAAATTTTCCACTTATTATGCCATGTATTGCTTAGTTAGTATGTCACATGTCACTTTAACATGAGTTCACTCATTTTTAAATATAATTATATAGATATGATATGATGATCACACTATTGTAGCAATACATTTATCATTTTACAAGAAAAAATACTGGAAAAAAAAATCCTTACATACCCGGCGTCTCTCCCGCTTCCTTCCTCCCTACTCCATTCTACTGTACTTGGAACTCCTCTTTTCCTCTTCAGATATTACAAAGAAGGAAAATGCAAAAGTATGTAAGATTCTCGAGACCATTAAATTCTCATATGTGTTCGATGATGGCTTGCGCTTAATTATCAGGCAATTCATAATTTATCGCTTTGATTATTCTTGGACTTGAGTTTGAAGACAATTAATCTCAAGTTCACTACCATTTCCGGAAGATTTTGCTTAATCAGTTCAAAATTGCTAGTCGGCAGCAAGGATTCAAAATGCGGTTTCGGTCGCGATTTTAGTTTCGGTATCGAGACGGCAAAATCTCTCTAATACCAGTAATACGACAATCATGTTCCATGTCATGGCTATCGCGGCGTGAAAACGCGGATCGCCTAACTCCAAAACATTTCCAATGCGGCCGTTTCGTCGCGGTTCGAACACATTTTGAATCCATGGTAGGAGACTAAAAAGGGGTTCATATTACCTAGCTTTGATGGTCTTGAAGCTGTCTTCTTCTCCAAGTATACTAGTGTTGCCAATTAGTTTTAGGATGAAACGTCACTTGAGCTTATTGCCATGGACCTTGGTTGAAGTGGACTCCCTCATTGGATCTCCCTAACAAGTGGTATCAGAGCCGATGGTGCGTTCGGCTAGGTGACCAAAAAGGTGTGGCATGGTGGACCCCATGGACAAGCTTGGTGAAGTGACACATAGGTGTTGATCGAGCGGTAATACGTGTGCTGCAGCGTGGCTCGATGGCGTGGATAAGCTGATGATAGTGGCTTGACACCTTAGTAAAGGCTTCCACTCAAGGGGGAGCTTGTGTGTTGATGTGGTGTGAAAGACACTCTTGTGTGAGGGGGAGATTGTTGGGAATGCCACACATGAGTAAAGAAGTCCCACATCGGGAGTTTGAAAAGAAGGGTCATGGTATATAAGTCAAGTGGGCTATTCCTCCTATTGCCAATTGGTTTTAGGATTGAACCTCACTTGAGCTTGTTGCCATGGAGCTTGGTTGAAGTGGGCTCCCTCATTAGATCTCTTGGGTTGTTGGGCTTCATGGCCCAAAATCAAAGGCAGCTAGGGTTTATCTTGAAGCGTAGTTTCTCCTGGTGGCTAGGGTTTGTCTCTAAGGGTAAAACTCTGGCTTTCTAGACCCTATAAAAGGGGGTCATACCTAGGATCTAAAACCACTCCAGAATCACTCCTGAATCTCTAAACACATTAAGAGGTAGAGAATTGTGAGAGAGATTAGAAGAGAGGTTGTAATTCTGCTGTTGGATCAAATCACTTATTGTGATTGTGATCGTTTTGTATTCTCCCTACTCATATAGTGGATTGATTGTGCTCGTCACAGTCCATGGTTTTTTCCAGCATTGGGTTTCCACATAAATCTTATGTGTCGTTGTTTTGTTCTTGTTATCTTTCTTTAAGTTTCTAAATATTTGTTTCATCTTATTGCTTCCGCTATTAGTTTGCTCGAATTCCCTAACAAGTGGTATCAGAGTTGTGGTTTAGGATGTCTTCAATTATGAAGGTTGATATTCAGAAATTTGATGGGGAGATTAGCTTTAATCTCTAGAAGATGCATATGAGAGCAGTTCTCATCCAACATGGGTTGTGGAAGGTTCTGCAAGGACCTCATGTGAAACCCGAGAAGATGACTAACGAACAATGGGCAACATACCAAAAGAAGAGGCGTAGATCGCTGACAGACAAGGAATGGAATGAACTGGAGTTGAAGGCGGTTTCAGCCATTCAGTTGTGTCTGGCACCATATGTCCTGCGAGAGGTGCTCGATAAGGCCACTACAGTGGATCTGTGGACTCGGCTGGAGGAACTCTACATGACGAAGAGTCTAGCCAACAAGATCCGTTTGAAGGAAACGTTGTACACCTTTCGTATGATTGAATGTACCCCTATTCAAAAACATTTGAATGAATTTAATTCTATTCTTGTTGATTTGGAGAGTCTGGATGTAAAGATTGAGGATGAGGATAAAGCTATTCTGCTTATTGTGTCTCTACCCCCTTCTTATAAACACTTTAAGGAGATTATGCTATATAGTAATTCTGATACTATATCTTTTAAGGATGTCAAGTCTAATCTGCTGTCTAAGGAGAAATTTGACCATGATATCCATGCTGATCCGGCTGAGGGATTAGTTGTTAGGGGCAGAACTAAGCAAAAGGGGAACGGTAATAAGAAAAAGAGCCGATCTAAGTCTAAGAATCCTCATTCCAATAAGACCTGCAATTACTGTGGTAAATTGGGTCATATTCAAGCTAACTGCTGGAAACTAAAGAAAAAGAAAGGGAAAGAGGAAAAGGAGAAAACTGCTACAGCTGATTGTGTAGTGGAGTCAGAGTCTGATGGTGATGTATTGCTTGCTACCATATCTTTGGCCACCACCTCGGAAAAGGGGTTAGGTGATGATTAGGTTTTAGATTCTAGTTGTACATATTACATGTGTCCTTGTAGGGACTGGTTTGTCACTTATGAGCCTGTTGATACTGGAGTTGTACTTATGGGTAACGATGCTGAGTGCAAAGTTGTAGGAATAAGTACTGTACAGGTTAAAACCCATGATGACATAGTTAGAACTTTGTCTAAGGTTCGTCACATACCTGATATGACTCGTTGTTTGATCTCCTTGGGTACTCTTGAGACTAATGGTTGTAGGATTGTTATGGAGAATGGTGTCTTAAAAGTGACAAAAGGGAGCCATGGTGATAATGAAGGGACTGCGGCAGGGCAGTTTCTACATCCTACAAGGAACTACAGTTACAGGAGTAGCTGCAGTTGGTACAGCATCAGTAGATGCTAATGATATAAGGTTATGGCACATGAGATTGGGCCATATGAGTGAGAAAGGGATGACCATTCTAAGTAAGAAAGGTTGTCTGGGTAGCGCTGGTATGGGTAAGCTTGATTTTTGTGATCACTGTATTTTTGGGAAACAAAAAAGGGTGAGTTTCTCTAAAGCGAAGCATCGTACTCAGGGGATCCTTGACTACATTCATTCTGATCTGTGGGGTCCTTCGAAGGTTCCTTCTCTTGGAGGTAAGCGCTACATGCTAACTTTTGTTGATGATTTCTCACGCAAAGTTTGGGTTTACTTATTGAGACAGAAAAATGGGACATTATCCATGTTCAAGAAGTTCAAGGCTCTGGTTGAGAACCAGACTGGGAGAAAGATCAAGAAACTTAGAACTGACAATGGTCTTGAGTTTGTTGAGTTAGAGTTTGAAGAGTTCTGCACGATGAATGGCATAGCTAGGCACAAGACTTTGGTTGGTAAACCACAACAAAATGGGGTTGTAGAACGAATCAACAGGACTCTAATGGAAAAAGCTCGATGTATGCTTTCAAATGTCGGGCTTTGGGATCGCAAAGTTTTTTGGGCAGGGGCTATTTCTACAGCCCGCTACTTGTTGAATCGTTCACCACACCTCCATTGATTTTTAGATTCCAGAAGAAGTATGGTCAGGTAATCCTGTTGATTATTCTAGTTTGAGAATATTTGGATGTCCTGTGTATGCCCATGTAAATAATGGGAAGTTAGCCCCTGGGGCTGTCAAGTGCATGTTTCTTGGATATGCATCTGAGTCTAAAGGATATTGCATGTCGTGTTCTGAGTCTAAGAAAGTCATTCAGAGTAGGGATGTCACTTTCAATGAGGCTACTATGTTGTCTTCTGGAAAGGATTCTATTGTTTCTTCTACTAGTGCAGGTGATCAGGCGGATACCGGCATGGAGATAGAAGTGGAGATCGTTGCAGCTCAAGGTGGAGCTACTAATTAGCTCAACAGGGAGGCCCAGGTTATTGAACCTGGCACTATCAGTTATGAGCAGCCTCAGGTAGAGGTTGCTCACTCTATAGCTCGTGATCGTCCTCGAAGGGAAATCAAGAGGCCTGCTCGCTATAATGATGATGAGGGACTGATAGAATATGCACTTTCAGTTGCAGAAGAGGTGCCTGAAGGTATAGAACCTTCAACCTATACTGAAGCAATCTCCTACCCAAGTTCACCAAAATTGGAGCCTAGCTATGCAAGAGGAAATGGAGAGTTTGCAAAAGAATTAGACTTGGGAATTGTGTGAGCTACCTAAAGGCCGGAAAGCCTTAACTGCTAAATGGATCTACAAGAAAAAGGAATGAATTTTTGGAGTTGAAGATTTAAGGTGGAAAGCGCGCCTGGTTGTTCTTGGTTGTAATCAGAAAGAAGGTATTGACTACAATGAGGTATTTTCACCTGTTGTTAGACATGCCTCCATTAGAGTGCTTCTTGCATTTGTTGCATTGTTTGATCTGGAGTTGGAGCAGCTTGATGTAATGATTGCATTCCTTTATGGGGAGTCGGAGGAGGAAATCTACATGAGGCAACCCGAAGGTTTTGTTGTTCCTGGGAAAGAACAACTGGTATGTAGATTGAAAAAGTCCTTGTACGGACTTAAGCAGGCTCCTAGGCAGTGGTACAAAAGGTTTGACACCTTCATGATTGCACAAGGATACACACGCAGTCGATATGATAATTGTGTGTATTTTAGACAATATTCTGATGGTTCTTTTATTTACTTGCTATTATATGTTGACGATATGTTGATTACCTTTAAGGATAAATCCTTGATTAGCAAGTTGAAATCTCAACTCAGTGAGGAGTTTGAGATGAAGGACTTGGTTGCAGTAAAGAAGATTCTTGGCATGGAGATTCAGAGGGATCGAAAGGCCGGTAAGCTGTACTTATCTCAAGGACACTACCTTGTGAAAGTACTAGGCAGATTCAGTATAGATAACTGTAAGGCAGTTTACACACCCCTTGCTGCACATTTCAGATTGTCTACTGAGTGTTGTCCACAATCTGATGAGGACATAGATAGAATGTTTAATGTCTCTTATTCTAGTGCTGTAGGTAGTTTGATGTATGCCATGGTATGCATTATAGACTTGTCACATGCTGTGAGTGTAGTAAGTAGGTATATGCATAATCCTGCAAAGGATCATTGGGAAGCTGTGAAGTGGATCCTTCGCTATGTGAAGGGTACTGTTAAAAGGAGGTTGGTATTTGATAAGAACAAAGCTGCTACATATGATGTTACAGGTTTTGTTGATTTTGACTATGCTGGTGACCTTGATAGGAAAAGGTCCATATCTAGGTATATCTTCACTATGTGTACAGGTGCTATCTCTTGGAAAGCATCGTTTTAGTCAATTGCAGCTCTATCTACTACAGAGGCTGAGTATGTTGCAGCTACTGAAGAAGTGAAGGAGGCTACTTGGTTGAGGCGCCTCGTTACTAAGCTTGGAGTTCCACAGGCTGCCATTGTGGTGTTTTTTGATAGTCCGAGTGCTATCCACCTAACTAAGAATGATGCCTACCATTCGAAGACCAACCACATCTATGTCAAGTATCACTATGTCAGAGATACAGTTGCTGCAAAGGAAATAGTGGTAAGGAAGGTTCATACTTCGGAAAATCCTGCAGATATGTTAACCAAGCCTCTACCTATAGCTAAGTTCGAGCATTGCTTGGACTTAGTTGGCATTCACAGTATCTAAGCGCCCTTTAGAGCATTGCCCCTTTGGGGGGGGCATCACTCTTCGGGGTGCTATGACGGTGTTACAGAGTTGGTGATTAGATATTTCGATCCAAGGTGGAGATTGTTGGGTTGTTGGGCTTCGTGGCCCAAAATCAAAGGTAGCCAGGGTTTGTCTTGAAGCGCAGTTTCTCCTGGCGGCTAGGGTTTGTCTCTAAGGGTAAAACCCTGGTTTTCTAAACCCTATAAAATGGGATCATACCTAGGATCTAAAATCACTCCAAAATCACTCCTGAATCCCTAAACACATTGAGATGTAGAGAATTGTGAGAGAGATTAGCAGAGAGATTGTAATTCTGCTGTTGGATCAAATCACTTGTTGTGATTGTGATCGTTTTGTATTCTCCCTACTCATATAGTGGATTGATTGTGCTCGTCGCCATCCGTGGTTTTTTCCCACATTGGGTTTCTACGTAAATCTTGTATGTCGTTATTTTGTTCTTGTTATCTTTCTTTAAGTTTCTGAATATCTGTTTCATCCTATTGCTCCCGCTATTAGTTTGCTCTAATTTCCTAACAGAATGTGATGCTGGCATGTGGGTATGATTTATATTTCTGAAATTTGTAATGGGGAATCTCCATTTTCCAAGTACCTTAGTAAGCTTTTCATATGTTCAGGGTTCTTTCTACTCTGTTGTTTTGGGTTTTGTGTTTTGGGGTTTATGGATTTGCAGTGTTTGAAATGTGGGTCTTGATTATCAAGGATGTAAAGCCATTTTTTTGATTCTAAATAAAAAGGAATTACCTAGGGATGAGCTTAATGGTACTCAATTGTAGAGAGACTGTAAATTGTTGCCTTGATTTTTCAAATGACAATTAGGCCTCATCTATTGATCAAGTTTATAATGTGTTGCTTTGATTCCAATTTTAGAGTTTGGTCTCGTTTAGTCAAGTTTGTAATGTGTTGCTTTGGTTTCTCAATTAAGTATGGTTTCAATATGTGTCCTTGGGACACTGAATTTGAGGGTGATTTTCTTCCTAGCTTGTGGATCTCATACCCAGATTGGAATGTGGCGCCTAGTCTTGGCCATTAGAATTATCTATTACAATTTGAAAAGCAAAGATGTTTGACTGTTCTCACTTGTTACGGCAAAACATTTAGGAATTGTGCCTAGTTACAAGGACTAAATGTGACAGAGCTACTTTGAGTCCCCTTGGCCACTTATGACAATTTCCCTTGGTCCTGCACCTCCAAGTGGCCCCCACTTACTCCATCCCAAAGAAAAGCGGGTGAAAGTGTATTTTAAGCCTGCTTAGACTCTAGTTTGCTGGTGTGGTCATTTATGCCTCATTCTTAAGGCTAACATGATTACTGGTCCCGTCATCCTTTCTGCCTTATTTCGTTTATAATATGTTTTCTCGCTAGTGTAGTCTTTTGCCTTCGCCAAGGAAAACATTTATTGAATATCTTAATGAGGTTAGCCGTAGCTCTTATTTTACCTTCCCTGTATTTTATACTAGCTGGATACATTTCAGGACTAGTCTCCCTAAATTTTTGTCGATTGCCTCAGGTTACAAGTGAAGGATGGGATATAAACATGGATAAGAAGAGAGCAATTACAGAATGGCTGAAAAGTTTTTGTTATTGATGAGCTTTTTTACCTGTCGTGCGCATCACTTTGGTTGCTACTTATTTGCAGATGAATATAAAGACGATTCCTTCTCTGGGTATGCTTCCAATTGTAATTGTTTGTCTCAGCAGTTATGATGTGCAATTGCATGTTAGCTGACTACTAAAATGCATTGTCCAGAATCCTGAAAACTTTTTAGGAGCAAGTTGGCTTGCTTTGATGTATAGCACAATTCAATATTCTCATCGATCCTCCCCCCCCCGCCCCCCCCCCCCCCCCCCCCCCCCACCAAAAAAAGGGCCATGTTTGATGACTTCAAGAGCCATTTTGAAATTTGAAATCAAAAGATTGTATTTTTACCCTATGTTAGTAAGTTTTTTAGCTTCATTTAAACAGAAAACAACGGGAAAATATGCTCAGTAGTCAGTACTTTCCTAGGAGATTTATACTCTTTTCATATCTGCAGCATGCGCACTTCGAGATGTCTCTTAGCTTCCCAACATCAGTCAACCATTGTCCATCGAACAAGCTGAATCATTGTGATTTTGCAGAGGTTTCCCCCCCCCCCCCTTCCCTTTTTGTTGGGGTGGGGGGCGTGGTGTTTAAAAAAATCTTTTATGGGCCAATCATTATGTGTTCATGTTGACAAATTGCGATTGATTGGGGAACAAGCGACAATTTCTAGTTAATTTGAATCGATGGTGGTTGGATATTCTTTAAACACTTCTTCTAATCTGGTATCCTCATTTCACTTTGAAACAGGTTGGCAAGCCATTTTTCAAAACCCAAAATTCCCAAAATCTCGAGTGGTTTATAGAGATTGAAGTTGTTGCATAACAGCAAGGTGAAAACTTCTGTTAAAGTTGTCATGGATAACTACATTTTGCTGTCTCTAATTAGAAAATGTCATTTGCAGTTTATATGTGGCTTTTTTTTTTTTAATTATACAAAATACAAGTTCTTCAGTTTTTGGCCAGTTCTTGTAGTAAAGATGAACTTGAACAATCAGAAATCCAAAGTTCTTTTAAATTAAGAGAGGACTAGCCAGTTTTTTTAAAACCTTATTAGCAGTTAATTCTTGATGATTCAGCTTTTGGTACTTTTAGTTAAGGAGTTCAACTGGGGGGGTGGGGGAGGGGTTCAAAGAGAGGGAGACCTCTTGAGATGGGTTAGGCTTCTGTGTAGCGCAATGTTAGCTGGTCTCTTATAATTATTGAAGGTCTGATGTGGTCATGTTGATAAGTGTGATTATTGTTAAGAAATGTCCCACATCAAGCTTTATAAAACTATTGTCTGCTTTATAAAGTATGCGGCGTAAGTATTGGGCTGTCTCTTCAGGGACATTTGATAAAATTGGAACAATACAATTGCTAACACGCACAAATTGAGAATTGGTTCAATATTATTTAGTTAGAAATGATTAATGTTAGATATTCTTGGCATTCAATACTTGTTTCACAGACAGAAATCTGAAGTAATACTTGTTAAAATGTTGGCTTCACAAGTGCACTGCTGTAGTAGTTCAATTGTTGAAAGAATATAGAAGTACTTGTACAAGCAAATCTTCTGTCGTGTTGAAGCAAATGAAAGCTGGGAAAAATTCTGGTTCAGTTGAACCTGATGTCTGCAAAGGTTGAAAGTAGCATGAAAAATATTTTATCGCACTGGTGTGTAAGAGACCCCGGGGGGGGGGGGGGGGGGGGGGGGGGGGGGTTTTTTTTTTTTTTTTT
>JACYFF010031952.1:41238982-41288054 GCA_017589665.1 Selenicereus undatus
GGGTTGGGTGAGGTTGACTTTGATTAGATGAGTTGAGGAGTGGGTGCCTTTGCTGATGCTAGAGGTTTTGTCTCCTAATTTTATGCCCTGAACAGGTCCTGAGAGCCTGCTTACTTTGTCGTGGTCTCAGTTATTGTCCCCCCCCCCCCCAAGGTTTGTCCCACTGTGAAAACAACGGCCTTTTCAGTTCCCCCTAGGTACAAGGTGATTGATGAAGCTAAGACGATGACATTGAAGGGGAATGCAGTATGTGATTGGTAATGTATGGTGATTATGTAACGGTTTACTTATAAGGGGTAGCGTCTAACTGCAAGCTATGCCTTATAGACCTTAGTCAGGGAGACTTGTTTGTAGTTTTTTATTAACTCCAGGACTCTAGCCTGCTTATTATGCATCTGTTTTGGGAAGGAATAATCTACTAAAACAGGATTCCATCTTGAATACCAAGTTTGTCTTGATATAAGAGTTGTCTATCGGATTGGGCACCGACAAGCTGCGATTTGGAAATAGACATTGGTGCTCATCAGTTTGTCTTCATGTAGCACTTCTGCATGTCTTTTAGTTCTAGCAATATGCTAAGATTTGAAAGTTCTAAAGTGATAATTTATCATCTAGTAGTGTCGTCATAGAATTTGGGTTTGCATTAAGTTGTCTCGTTGTAGATATCCAATGAATTGAGATGATACAAGTAAAACTTGGCTTGACCCACGATGAAATCTTGATGTAGGGTGGGTTAACCTAGATATGAATTGGCTAGTTCTGTTCGTTATAGGGGCTTTTTCTTTTCTTTTCTTTTTTCTGGCGGGTAAGGGTGGGGCAAAAACTTAGAAAAAGAGGAAATGGCTGCTTGGGAAGATCAAAGGATCTTGTTCTTGATCAAGCTTACCAGATGGTGTAGATCTGTTTGTTTCTGAAGCTGGGTATAGGTGTATCAGGCTAACCACCTCTAGGAAAGCAGAAGATTAGCTTGCCCCCTTTGCGAGGAAGATGTGCACGAATTGATGAGCTGTACATTTTTTCTTTTTTGGGGGGTAAAATTTTCTTCATACTTCAGAAAGATTGCATTCAGGGATCTCAAACTGCTGAATAGAATTTCGTTTATGCTTGATCAATTATGATAGCACATGTAAGTCTTTATTATAAACAAAGTATGTTGGTCTTTGTCCTATATTTTTCTGCGCACTCTTACTCCAATCATAACAAGCTTTTTGCTGCTTTATCTTCTGTATCAGCACCGGATGATTATTGCAGTCTTCTCCACCTTGCTTAGTCGACAATCTGAAAAGAATTTCTCTCTCCAAGTCTAACCATCAAGAGAGGCTACTTCATTTTTGTTTCTACTAGTCTGGGCCCGTGCTTTTGCACGGAGCATGTTCAAGTAGACAATGTGTATATATATATAATGAAATAATAAACGGAAAGTTATTGTAGATATAATTAGTATATAATTGAACTGAGATAATAGAAAAATTCAATGAAAAAGTTAACTATAGAGCAACTTCGTGCATAACTAATAGGCTAATCGATTAAAAACTATATGGTTGTAGAAAAGGTTGACATAAGTATGAGGGAGAAAGGACAAAGTAAACTTGTTACAAAGCACGCTACATGGATATTGAAAACTCTCATTCTACATCCAGAAGCATAATTTCCACCCTCTACATCTATTCCTTAGTTGTCAAACTCGATTATTTGCAATTGCTAATTAATAAAACACCATAACAAAAACCAACAAAAAAAACAATTAATTGAAAGAAAGGGAGATCTTTTTTTTCCCATCAAATCATCACATCAAATGATGAAACTCAGTATGCTCAACCAAACCCACTACATTCAAACATCAAACTAAATGGAACTTGGAGGAGAGAAAGCAACCAAGGATCCTGAAAAAGATGAAATTGAACATATTTAAGTACAAAGGAGTCAAATAACAAACCCTTACTTACCGAGACTGGAACGATGGTGCGCTAGGATGAAAAGCATATCAACATATGGAATAGATACGTTGAGAGTGCTGAGACAATCGAGACCTCATTGTTTTCCATAGTCATGGAGCAGGCGGTGCCCTTTGTGAATAGCGTTATGAGTCAATGATGTCTCCAAATGAAACTCCAATACTAACTAAAAAGTGAAGACAGAGAGAACCGTGCACAGAGAAATGGGATTTATAGCCCCTCCCCCCAAATAAATAAATGAAACGCTTAAATGTTAAGGAACGATGGCCGATGAATGCATAGTATATTGGGTATTCCTTTGCCCATCGTGACAATGAAGCCAAAAAAAAAGGTGAGAAGACTGGAAGAATACTAATTGACAGATATATAAGACAAATATCAATATAGAGAGATCCAAGATGGCACTCAACTGGTTCTTATCTACCCATATGATAGCAGATTCTTCTTCTGGTCTACAAAGCTCCATGAACATCATGAATCTTACCTCTCGTCACATATTCCACCGAGACCTTGAGAAACACCTAAACCAATACGACCTTTTTCTTACTTAGGTTGGCAGTTCCAATTTTACATAAAATGAATTGATCAAGAACCATCTTTTTGTGCTTAACTGGACAGGCCTTTAAAATCAACATTCGCAATCCTCAATGCAAAGATACTTATAGAACCAAAATGTAGACACAACAATTAGTAAACTTCTTACCAAACCATATAGAAGTAAACATTGTATACTTGTAAGCTACTATTAGAAAATCTATATAAAACATAGGTTCAAGAAGTTAAGAATAGGTTCTTACTGGGGAAGACCAAGTTCATTAGTTGATCAAGAATTGTAGCATTTTTACATGACCCAAAAGAAAAGTTCACCATGCACTCAGAGGTAGAAGTTCAGTGCTTGAAAGTTACCAAGCACTATTGACAAGTGGATCACGCCAACGGAAGAGCAAAGCTATAGTAATCCTAGAATATAACATGGTCGATTAATCTGTGTCTAGGAAGCAACTATTAGAGATATTCTTGATAAAATTAGTAGGCAAGTTGATAGAGATTTTAATAAAGTTGTTAGTAAGTACTGATTACCACATGCTCATAATTATGATAGGGTCTAGAGTTATGAGAAAGACAAAGCCACATTGACACACTTTTCATCAAGGTGTAAACATGTACGAAAGTTGTGGCTACATATGAGCCTTTGATTGTCACATATGGATCATATGAAAGGAGTAAAACCATGAAGGGAAGGTTGATTTCCAAGAAATAGTCATATGTGGTTGATCATAATTAGGCAACACTCACCTAGCTGGTTAAAGGTTGAAGTACACCAAGGTTTCGATCTCGATTCTCAGTGCCCTCCCTTTCTCTAGACAGGCCAATTGTGCCCCAAATATACCTCTGTTTCATCATTTAGGCGTTTAAAAACTAAAAATAAAAAATAAATCAAGATCTTGAAAGGGAAAAATCCTAAAAAGGTGGAAAAGCCACTTCAATGTAGGAAGAAAAAACAACAATAAAACTTCATTCCAACAAAGGGGAAAAAAAAGAAAGGGAAGAGGAGACGGAAATGAGAATTTCTTACCAATTTGTTGATTGAAATCATCAATTTGTGCTAACTGTGTGCCATGAGAAATGCCCATAAACTGCACAAAATGTGAAATATTTGCAAATCTAGTCAAAAGTGGGTTATCCTTAAGGACTTAACTTATTCATATTATCATTTGTAATTAAATGGGCACTGAACTTACATTCTTTAATTGGCAATGACAAATAAATGAAAGGAAAAAAGGGTAGTGAGCATAAGAACTAAAAGTTAACCAAAATTACAAATTAAACAAAAATTTAAAGATTAAATCTTTATACTATAAATGTAGTATCTAATTGCGAGATCACTAAAAAAAGATAAAAAAAAAAGACCCACAATTGTAGAGGAATTAGCACCAAATTGAAAAAAACTTGAAAAATTATTCAAGAAACCAAGATGTTTATGTATTATTACCTAATGTTTAGACCTTTGGTGAAGCAAGAAGACAGAAAACAGAGACACCCAAAACCAAGCCAGAGACTTGATTTTGCAGTATCTCTCCACATGATTAGCTTCCATATCATTTGTCGCAGACGATCCAGTGCGCTTTCTTCACTAACATTCTCATCTGCATTTCACACAACCATTTCAAATAGCCCATCATTAATTTGAAATAACGACCACCTTGAGAGAAAGAGATGAATGAAAACCCTAGAAATTAAAATTGGATACAAGCTTGTAAAATTACTTGAAGCAGGAGCAGAAGGGATCGAACTATTCTTCTCTTACCTGGATTTCCCACTTTGCCTTCTTCTCCTCGGCTTGACTACCTCGTCCACTTACACAAATTCTCTGTCCTCATGCTCAATCATCCTCCTAGACCACCGAAGATTGTGGGGCGAAGGCACCCCATTGGAGCTACCCCTAGTCTTGTATCTCCGTCGCGGCACAACCCCATCATCCGCCATTTCAAGGCGGTCTGAAAGCCGGATTTTAGACTTCCTAACAGGAGGAGAGAGAAGCAATAGCTCGTGGAGCGGGATGCAGCTTGAAAAACCATGAAAGTAATGCGCAGTCTTTATTGAATTAGCATTTTTCAGGGGAAAGGGGTTGAAGATCGAAGGGGCGGAAGGAGAGAGAAATAATTGGAGGAAAGGGTCTGGAGTCTGTGTTTTGGGTGTGAAATTGCAGACAAATTTTGATGGGTAGAATTTAGTTTTACAGAGATATTTGTGATTTGGGTGAGCAAGAGAAGGAATGTAAAAGAAGAATGGGAGATAGAGAGAGACAGAGGGAGGGACAATGGGCTAGCAAGAGAGAGAGAGTGAGTGTCGTGAGAGTGGGAAGTTACAGAAATAGGGTATGTAGAATAGGCTACAAGATATGTATGACAGTTATTTGAGAGGGTAGGAAATGGGAAGATGCATGGGATTGTGGGAAGCGACAAACTTTTTTTAAAAAATAAATAATTTAATGTGATGAGCAGTTATTGAGAATAGAAAGAGTTAAAAATGGTTATTGAGCATAGAGAGAGGCTGTAAGTGGGGAATTGAGGGGATACAAATTTAAATTTAAAATTAATTTTTTATTTATTTTGGCGGGATTAAATGTGAGTCCTAGAATAAGGGAGGGAAGGATTCTCAACCCCTCACCCATTTTTGCATTTATATTATAAAGATTACAAAACACATCAAGTTTCGAGTACCGGCTTATTACATTTAACTAGGGCTGTCAAATAGGTCAGGTCGGGTCGGGTTCGTGTTCGCGTCGAAGTTAAACGGGTTGAAAATCCCCCGACCTGAACCTAACCTGTTTAATAAACGGGTTGAAAAATCCAACCTGAAACCATTTAACATTTAAACGGGTCGACCTGATTTTGACCTGTTTAACCCGTTTAAGTTAAACGGGTCAGAATCAGGTACCACTTACCTGTTTAACCTGTTTAACCCACTTAAGTTTCAAACTTTAAATGAACATGTGTGTGAACCTGAGACTGCAGCTGGACACTTTGTAAACAATACATGATTACATGAATTCTTGGTATACCAACTACTGAACGAACCGGCTTCTGAGGAGATCAGTAAGTTCTAGAGATCAGTAGCGAGGAGATGGGGCGAGGGGAGTGGAGAGGACATGGGGAGATCGGATTAGTAGAGAGGATAAGAGAGGGGCGACTGAAGGCTGAAGCAACTCAAACAAGCTCTAGCTCTGTGAGGAGGAGTGATATTGCGAATGAAGAACTGAAGAAGGCAAGAAGCCTTTTATATCTAGGGTTTTCACTTGATAGGGTGGGCTTTATGAGTTTAGGAACAAAAAATGTGAAACATATAAAATTTGAACTCCCCACCCCCTAGCCAAAAATCTGAAAATTAAAATTTTAATGGCCCCCAAAAATGTTCAAAAAAACTACACATAATTATATACCGATAGACGGGTTAAACGAGTTACTGTAAATGGGTAAACGGGTTGACCTGTTTAACCTGTTTATTTAAACGGGTTAAATAGGTATTTTTTCGTGTCGAAAATTTCAACCTGAACCTAACCCGTTTAATTAAACGGGTTAATCGTGTCAACCCATTTAATTAAACGGGTTGAAATCTTTACCCAAACCCGCCTAATTTCGTGTTCGGTTCGGGTCGGTAATCGTGTCGGGTCAGCTTTTGACAGCCCTACATTTAACCTTACCTTTGCCCCACATCGGAAGAGGAAGGCAAGCACAGACTTAAAGAAAAGATAAAAGAAAGGTTCGTGAGAGTAAGACAAGAATATCTTTCTCGGCCTTTTGGCTAAGATCAAGTGTAGTATTTGTTATTATCAGTTTAATATCTAATATGTGGATTATTGATCCACAATGATATTAAATTAATTTTTTAAGGTGGGTCGATCACACTAGCTTGCTACTGGGACCCTCAAGCGTCGCCCATGTTATGCACTACTACATGGGCCTGACGCACCCTACTAGATCACAACCAAGGTTTTTGTTTATTAAGATAGACATAGATTTGGATAGAAGTTTGGATCACACTAGATATAAAATGATAATTGTACATGTTATGTCTAGAGTACTAGAACTGGTACTGGCTGTTAAGTGAACCTGTGATCATTGTTAGCTTCTAAATCATAATAATTTTAATGACTTTTATATGCTAAGTGCTATGATTTCAATCGAATTTTGCAATCTGGATATTTTATTCAGTGTAGCACACGAACACAATGTCAGTGTCACATGTGAACAAAATATCATAATGTAGCATATGAATATGACCAACTCTTGAATTTGAAATCTTCATTCTTTTAAATGTGAATATTTCCCCACTCTTTCAATCGGCACGCTTAGCTTAAGTGCGGCGAAGAATACCTGCTACACATATATCCGTGGGCAAATACAATTTTAAATGTGGAGAAAGACAGTTTTTCCTGTAGTATTGGTTGGAGTTCAGCACATCATCCATTGCTACATGAGAAGCTTAAAAAGAAAATTTAATTTGGATCTTAAGTGCTATGTGCCTAATTCCCTGGATTTTTCTTTTATTTGCTTTTGTCCCATAATCAGAACTCGATTGTGTGTTGAATTTTGTTTCGATATTTTCATTGGTTCACAGGGAGATATGTAGGCGATAAAGATGTACTGGAACGATGGGCTCTTAACGGAGCGGGCATTTTTTATGCAAACTAAACAAAATTAGATAGTACTTTCTAGGACAGTGCATGTGGTATTTTGTTCTTTTTCAACAATACTTTACGTTGATTGTATGTGAAATGCATTTAATATCGTAAAAACTTAAAAATTGGTTAGGAAACAAACACAATTCTGGAAGAGGAGGTAACAGCAAGCATAGTAATCAACATTTGCATATTGACCAAGATTCTAGATGGTTTATTCTACAATTGTCATATTTCAAATTGAAGCCTCTTTAGTAGGTATTGAAACCAAAGCCTAGTATGTGGCAATCGTATTTTGGCTTGGCCTTAACCTCCCAGGCCCTGCAGAGCATTATGATTAACAACGATTGTGACCTCATTAGATATCTTGCAGAATCTATTGTGAAGTTCACACGACAGCTGTTCTCATTTGAAAATGTTCGTAATTAGTATTGATCAGGGGTTGCATGAACGCAAGGCCCCCCAACCAAAAATTATGACGTACCCTATCCCATGTTGTGGAAACGTTAGGCAGACATACCTTCCAAGTGCAATGAAGGCCACCTACCTATGCCATGGGCCATCTTGATCACCCATTGTCCCTGTCTGGGTAAGTATGTTGCTTGGTCATTAACATTTTTCTTTTGTAGTTAGTCGGGCTTTTTGCCCTATTGTTATTCCTATGATGTGGGTCTATCCCAAGCATGCTTGGAAACTTTAACCGAACACAATGCTAGCTAATGGATAAGGTACCATTCTTGCTGATATATTGTTAAGTATCTCATTTAATGGATTAAACCATGGATCAAGGCAATCATATCACTTATTCAAGTGGCAAAGAACTTTAAAATGAAGGTAGTTAAAATTGATGAAGTCAACCTATTAAAAATGGCTAACATTGATGTAACTGACCTAGGGCTTACGAGGCTCATTGAGTTTTAAATAGTGTGGTTTGTGTTTGTATTATGTATTTTTGTGTGTGTATGCTGTTCTCTTTCTTTCCTGGGTAAAATTTAAACCTTTTGCTCTACTGTAAAATGGTATTATGATTCGAAAATGTTTTTCATTTGACGACATGAAGGTATTTCTTTGATTTTTGAACCAAACTTGTCGGTTTTTTCTTGGGGGGGTTCTACTGTGTGCTTGTCAGCGTATCAGTGCTTTGAGGTTAAGTTAGTTAAGTTGATACAACTGATAAAGGAAGATTTTACAAGCTGCAAGGGATGAGGCATCATCTAGCTGTTGTTTGGTTTTGCCCAGACTTTGTTTGAGTTTTATATCATACTTAGATGAACTAGAGTTTAACAGAGGATTAAGCACTTGTATTTTGAATATAGAGAGCTTGTGATTGAGTGTTAGAATGAGTGTGTGAATCCTCTTATTGCAGAATATGCTATTGTTTGATGTTAATATTGTTGGAAATTAGAAAGCATTGGGAAACATATTGGTGGTCCTCCAACCTTCATCTTAGGCTTCTGATCAAGTTAAGGTAAGATAGATTTGCCTTTGCTTTTCTCTTCTACTTTTATATATTATTTATTTATTTGGTTTGGTTTACGGGTGGGAAAACTGGGAATGGTTGCTCCTCATGTATTGTTGGACAAATTGTCGATCTTATGAAGCATGCCGATTGGATCTTCAAAAAAAAAGAAAAACGTAAATAAATAAAACCCAACAACCCAACACTTATGCTCTTAACCTCTGTTTACATGTGCTAATAGTTAGGATTTAGGCTATCAATTATTTTGTTTGTTTGTCCTAGCTAGATGAAGTGGTCCTAATAGATGGTAGACAATACACAAACTTAGGTAAGAAATCAAGAGAACCATATGCTTTGTATATTCGTTCCAATTATTCATTTTGAAAGCATTGATACCTATAGGTGCTTTAGGCATGAGCCTATTAGTGTCTTTATCAAGTGCAAAAGGGTTATGAAGAGTACACTTTGAATCTTCTTATTTTAAACCTTCAAAGATTCCTGGTGTTGTCTTGTTAAGTGGATGGGCTCATGAGGATTCTTGGTCCATGGCTTTTACGTCATCGAGTAGGTGTATAGCATATAGCCTATATGAGTAGAGGATACCATAGCAAGTGTCTTAGTCTACTATTCTCTATGGTGGAAAGAAATTACCGAGCAGCGGCCTTTTAGCTGCTAAAAAGTGGAGAATGGCAATGTAGTTTCTGTTCTTACTGTACAAAAACACGCAAGTTTTTCCTATTTTGTGCTTATGCCATCTGCATAATCTTATTTTCTTTAGGAGTCATATAGTTATACTCCCTAGTAATGAGGGCCCACTTGAGGATAGGTGACGTAAATTTTATTCACTCCCACATCGAAAGGCGAAATGCATGTCTGGGATGAGGAGAAAAGTAAATAAAGGGATGCAAGACTATTCAAGGCATACCTTTCTTGGCCTTTTGCTAAGATCAAGTGTAGTATCTGTTCTTGTCAATTTAATATCTGATACGTGGGTTGTTGACCCACAATGATATTAAATTAATTTTTTATGGGGGAGGGTCCACCACAAGAGCTTACTACTAGGACCCTCAGGCGTCACCCAAATCTTGCACCATTATGTGGGCCGGGTGCACCCTGCTAAATCACAGATGAGGCTTTTGTTTATTAAGACTGACATACATTTGGATAGAAGTTTGGGTCATACTAGATTAAAAATGATAATTGTATATATTATGTCTAGAGGACTAGAGCTGGTATTGGCTAATACCTGAGAACCTATGATCATTGTTAGTTTCGACATCATAATTATTTTTAGTGAATTTTATATGCCGATTACGATAATTTCAATCAAATTTTGCTATATGGGTGTTTCATTCATAGTATAGCATACAAACACAATGTCAACATAGTATCTAGACACAAAATCACAATGTAGCATGTGAACACAATATTACAATGTAGCGTATGAATTTCTTAAATTTGAAACCTTGATTCTTTGGGTTGTAGTTCAGCAATCCAACTAATGTTATATGAGAAGTTGAAGAAGATAATTTAATTTGGATCTGAAGTGCCATGTGCCTGATTACTAGGATTGGTTTTTTACTTTTTTGGTCCTGTAATCCGAAACTCGATTGTGTGTTGAATTTTGTTTTGATATTTTCATTGGGTCGCATGGATATATTAAGGCGATAAAGATGTTCTATAACAATTGACTCTTCACGAAGTAGACATTTCTGATGCAAATTGAACAAAATTCGATAGTTCTTTCTAGGATAATGCATTGTGTGGTATTTTATTCTTTTTGGACGGTACCTTATATTAATTGTGTGGAAAATGCATTTATCATTGTCAAAACTTTAAAATTTGCTAGGAAACAAATAACACAATTTCGAAATAGGTAATAATTGCCAAAGTAATCAAAATTTACAAATTGGACAAGATTCCAAATGGTTTATTCTGCAATTGTCATACTTTCGATTGAATCTTCTCTAGTAGGTATTGAAACCAAAGCCTTGCTAGTGGCAACTATTTTTACACCCCTCGCCTCCCAGGCCTTGCAGGGCATTAAGATTATCAACAGTTGTGGCCTCATCGAATATCTTGTAGATTCTATTGTGAAGCTTACACTACAGCTGTTCTCATGTGAAAAAGATTGTAATTGGAATTTATCAGGGGTTGCGTGAATGCTGGCCTCCACTACAACAAATTATGACGTACTCTCTTTGACTTGAGGAAGACGTTCGGCACGCACACCTCCCAATTGCAATGGAAGTCACCTCCCTAGGCTATGGGCGCTCTTGATCACCCACAGACCCTGTCCAGGTAAGTATGTTGGTTGGTCATTGGCATTCTTTTTTATAGTTATTCCGGCCTTTTGTTTATTGTTATAACCATGATGTGGGTATGGTAACTTTAGCCGAACACAATGCTAACTAATGGGTAAGGTACCATTCTTGCTGATATATTGTTTAGTATCTTCTTTAATGGATAAAACCATGGAGCAAGCAATCATATCACTAATTCAAGCCATAAAGAACTCTAAAATGAAGGTAGTTAAAATTGATGAAGGCAACCCATTAAAAATGGCTGACGTTGATGTAACTGAGGTAGGGCTTACAAGGCTCATTGACTTTTAAGTGACATGGTTTGTGTTTGTATTGTGTATTTTTGTGTACTGTATAATGTTCGCTTTCTTTTTGGGTATAATTTAAGCCTGTTGTTCTACTATAAAATGGTATTATGATTGGGAAGTGTGTTTCATTTGACGACATGAAAGTCTTTCTTTGATTTTTGAGCCAAGCTTGTTAGGTTTTTATTTTTTTGGGTGATGGGGTTCTGTTTGGTTTTGTTATTTTTTTTGGGTGTGCTTGTCAGCATATATTTTTGTGTGCCATATGCTATTGTTTGCTTTCTTTTTTAGGTATAGTTTAAACCATTTATTCTGCTGTAAAATATTATTATGATTGGGAAGTGTCACTACAAAAAAAGTTATTTTTACCAACATGGATGGTTCTGTTGCAATAAGTACATTTACTGTTGGTAAAACCTTATACCAACAGATATTGGTCTGTTGCTAGACTGTTGGTAAAAAGTGGTGATGGTATTAGTTTTACTAATAGATATTGCAATCTGTTGCAATTGCTCCTTACTACCAACATAATGAATCCGTGGGTGAATGTCATCGTGGTACCAACAGAGGCATAATATGTTGGTGATGGGAAGTGTTACCATCAGATGCTTCTGTTGGTGCTAAATCAACTGGCGGCATAAATTATTCACCAACGTACTCTATCTGTTAGTAATTCTTTCTTTTTCCCACCTTTTTAATCTTTTCCAACACGACGATCTGTTGGTACTACTGATACCGCCAAAAAAGAATCTCTATCAAATTGCAATCTGTTGGTAATTATGTTCTTTCATACACCTCATGATTCGAAACATCTATTGCCAATAGTCCATCCATTCAAGTGGGAACTGTTTTTTTTCAATGAATACACCTAAACATAATCAAACCTGTAGGTACAATAGTTATCGGCAATAGAAGAATCAACCAAAAAAAAGCACAATGTTATTTAAAAGTTTTCAAAAGTGCTATGCATTCATCAAAAGTTCATAAGAAATAAGTACATAACTCTAACAATTGTTTCCATTGAAATTAAAGTCCAAACTATAAGTGCAAACTCAAAAACATTACTTGGTCTACCTAAAAGATAAGTCAAGAGAAAAGTTAACCACATAACAGAACTCAAACTATGACTCATCATTTTGTTCTTGATCATCAACTTCTTCCCCATTTTCTTCTTCAAATGCATGACCTTTTTCATTTTCATCATCAATATCCTCATCTTCCTCAAATGAAGAAAGAACATCCTCCGGTATTCCCTATTATACAAGCACAAAAGCATAAATCTTAAGAAGAGGTAATAGAGAATATTTATAATCATCTAATGACATTCTCCCTTAATAACATGATGTCAAATTTACCATAGAAAAGACAACTAGAATGAGTTCATCATGGCATGTAGCTCGACGACAAAGAATGAATGACAAAAATACAATGACAATGCTCCAGATCCACAAAAATAAAGTTAGTTTTAGCATGTTAAGACTCTCGATGTTCATACCAAAACTGCATTTTGCACACAATAGCACATAATCAGAAATGCATTCCTAGAAAACTATATGAAGTGCAAGACTAAGGTCGTGACCTATGCTCGCAGATCCTTGCGTTGATACCATCTGTGAGACCCCCAACCCGTAGCGTTAGAAGTATCAACGATTTCTTAAATTCCTACTTAAATTCTGGGGCGAAACGGACAGAGTTTCCCCTAAAAACTGACCATTTCCCAGGCATAAAGCCTTACATTAATTCCCTGCATCGAGTAGAAGTATAAAAGAACATAGAAACAAGCTCAACGGCTACACGCCGGAGTCCACAACTCTACGGGCCACTCGCCCGGAGTATACCAAACATTAAACAATCCGCAAACAGGCCCTATGTCTAGCTCATCAACAAATAATAAAATATCTAAGCATACCACATATAAGCTTTATATATGACCACTATGTCTAGCTTACTAACAAATAATAAAATATCTTATATATGAATACCTTGTGCTTCAAAAACACTTTCACCAAATTGGTGACATATCCAAGTTTATTCTCCAAACGTTCAATCTTCTCTTGACTTTCTTGTTGCTCTTGCTTGATTTTCCTTCTTCTAACTCGTTCTTCCTCTAAAGCGCACTTTTTAGAAGTTAAACGAGAAACTTTGACCCCAATGCCAAAGGTCTTAGCATAACCATATTTGTCTTCTCCAACAACTTTTTTGAAAATTTCATCTCGAGTAGCATCATCACATGAATCTTCTTCAATGCGAGATAACTCATTTTCAATTGTTTCCTGTGATGTTACACATTAGTAAAAAGAAATAAAACGAATAAAAAATTTAAATAAAATTAAACACTCATACCTTTGCACTAGCTGAAACATCATCAAGTTTTGTAGCTTTTTTTGGTGCATAGGTCTTCAACCATATTGTAAGCTTATCTGTCTTGTTGCCTTTTTCCTAAAATGTATATAAAATACTAAATGAGTTACCTAAAATCAAAGTGACCTATAGTATAAATAGGATATACATAATACCTCTTCTTCAGCACGTACACGTGCGAAAGTCTTCGTCCCTCCATAGTGACACATTTTGTTATTGCCCCAATTTTTAATTCCTCTTTTAGTTCTAGCCTAAATGAATAATTGACAAATCACATCACAACAGTTGCATTATTTCAAAATAATTATAACTGTAAATGTTCTTAAAGCACATAATTACCTTTCCCTTGTCTAATTTCCAAAATTGTACTAAGTTGGCCCATGTTTGAAGTGGTATGCGTTCTGGTCTTCTGCTAATTGCTTCATCATGACTTCTACCATCAAATAGTGCCACCTTCAACTCACATTTATAGCCTCTCAAACAAGCATGTATTTTCTCCATTGCCCACTCATAAGGCTCATTTCCTTCGGGAAAGTGAAATGAACATTGTACAACAGATATAAAGAAAAAGAACCAATTAAGACTTAAAATAAGCTTAAAAGTTCATATTTTTACTTTGAAATCCGCACACACATTGAGGGCTTGGTGCAAAAATCAGAGTGTAGAGGTTCAACTTGGAAAGCAATGTAATATATATTGAGACATATATACCTTCACCTCTGCCCACACTAAATCTTTTTTCTCTTGTTCAATTTTCCTCCAATCTATACAATCAAGTGGCAATCTTCTAGGGTCTCATGGAAGACACCCATTCATGGAAGACATTTGCCTTTGAGAATTACCTATAGGTTGAAGTTGTTCGTTCACATCGACAAACACAGTGTTCTTCAAAACCTTTATCTTATTAGGTCCATGACCCTTCTCATTCTTTTCCTTGGTTGCTTGTATGCACCTTCTAGTTGTGGTGTTGTGACCACCTTTAGTCGATGATTCACCTCCCATATCATGATTTGCTTCACTTCCTCCACGCTCCAATGAGTTTGAATTGACCTCTCCTATGATGTCACAAAAGCAAGCGAGTGTTACATATGACAATTATAGAAAATAAATGAAATATAATTACAAAAAATAGAAATTGCACTTAGACATAAAATTAACATATGCACAATAAGTACATGACTTACTTCTAGGAACCTCTCCATTGTCTCTGGGCTCTAAGCTCCTGTCACCATTGTTACCATGTGAATCAACATGCTTTGTGAGCTCCACAGCTTGACTACTAAAAACATTGTTGCTTTGGGCCTCCAATTGTCTTCTTTTCTCTAAACTTCTCGCCAAGTGTTTTTCCACTAAGAGTATAGGAAGAAATAAACATAATTAAAATTTACACTCCATCATTACTTCTATATAAACACTATTTCAGATCCTTTATAATTTAAGACTTACCAATACTATTAAGCAACATGGACCATCTAATAATAGCTATTTCCTCATCACTTTGAGATGGTTTTTATTGACATTACAATATGGACATGCATACTTCCCTTTGGTTTTCCAACCTGACAAATTCCCATATGCAGGGAAATCACTTGTAGTGCACACTAAGGTTGCTTGTAAATCAAAAGTCTCATCCTTTGAGGCATCATAAGTTTCTACACCTGGCTCCCAGAGTTCTATTAGCTCATTAATTAAAGGTTCTAAGAATACATCAATATCATTTCCTGGAGACTTTGGACCAGGTATAAGTAATGAAAGGAACAAATAAGGTTGTTTCATGCACAACCATGGAGGCAAATTATAAGTCATCAATATAACAGGCCCTATACTATATTGAGTGCTCATATTGCCATACGGATTAAATCAGTCACTTGACAAGCAAAGCCTGACATTTCGCGGATCACTAGCAAATTTTGCATACCTATTATCAAAATGCTTCCAAGCATAAGCATCAGCAGGATGTCTTAATCTTCCATCCTCTTTACATCCCTCTACATGCCATCTCATCAAAGGAGTTGTCTTAGATGACATGTACAACCTTTTAAGCCTAGGTATTAGAAGAAAGTGACATAAAATCTTTATTGGAACTGGATTGCCATAAGCTAATTTCATTATCGTTCCATCGTCTGCAAGCTTATATCTAGAAGCATTACACTCAGGACACTTGGTGAGTTCAACCTTATCCTTCCAGAAAAGGACACAATCATTAGAACATGCATCTATCTTTTTGTAACCAAGATCAAATTGTTTAATGATGCTTTGCATTTGTTTAAAGGAATTCGGCAATACTGAATCTTTGGGAAGAGCCCTTTTGAAGAGTTTTGTAAATGCATCAAACGCCCTGTCACTGACATTATACATGCATTTAAGATGATACATCTCAACAGTAAATGAGAGTTTACTAAACTCTTCACACCCCGGATACAGGGGCTGACCCGCATCTTCAATTAGTTTAAAAAACCTCTTTGTTTCTTCATTAGGGCCTGAGGAATCATTAATGGATTCATGACATGCAAAAGCATCCCCTATCATATCATACATATCATGTTCGATTGAACCATGACTCTCATGATTAAATTGATCATCTAGCATCTCATCATCACCATCATTATCACTTAGAATTGGCTCCCCATGATAGACCCATACATGTTTATGGTAGTTAGCATCCATCCCTTTCATAAGAAGGTGAACTCTTACAACTTCCCTTTCATGGTGGAATCGATTAGCACATGTTGTACATGGGCATAAAATCTTATCATCAACAGCAGAAGTCGAAAATGCATGATCAAGAAACGCATTTAGATATTCCATATAATTGTTATCCATTCGTCTCAACTTCACCTAACTCTTATCCTTAAACACATCCATAATGCCAAGTGTCAACTTCCTACATATCATAATTTTCAAATAATTACTCATTCTTAAGATATAAGGTAGCAAACATTACAACAACAATTATAGTAAAAAATAATCTTCTTGAACTTTCTTTGAAATCTTGAAACTTCTACATGAATAGCGCTAACTGGACTATTGGTGACTTAGACCTATCTTCTGAAATCTGAGAGATGACTCTGTCTGTCATCTCTAAATATTCTGTTGCAATCTCAGACAAGTTGCTTAGACTAAACCTTAGTTGGCTATGGTAGAGATGTTTTCGTCATCTTTGTGAATTGGAATTCTAGTTTACTTTGTATATTTGTGTAAGGAATCCTATAGAGTACCAAATACCATAAGCATATATGTTATAAATACTTACTATTTTCTTGGATTTTGTTCTCTGATTTTTTAGGAAGTGTGAAGGTAAGTATATATGCTTATATATTTACCTTCACACTTCCTAAAAAATCAGAGAAAAAAATCCAAGAAAATAGTAAGTATTTATAACATATATGCTTATGGTATTTGGTACTCTATAGGATTCCTTACACAAATATACAAAGTAAACTAGAATTCCAATTCACAAAGATGACAAAAACAGCTCTACCATAGCCAACTAAGGTTTAGTCCAAGCAACTTGTCTGAGATTGCAACAGAATATTTAGAGACGACAGACAGAGTCATCTCTCAGATATCAAAAGATAGGTCTGAGTCACCAATAGTCCAGTTAGCGCTATTCATGTAGAAGTTTCAAGATTTCAAGGAAAGTTCAAGAAGATTTTTACACTCTTAGTGGTATAAGCCACCTATAATCAGCATGTCATAAGATAGGCCTGAGCCACCAAAATAAGCGTGCACACTCTGGTGTGCTAGTAGCTAAATGCCACTTCAATTTTCAAAAGTAATCAATTAAACAACAGCTTCTATGTAATAAATTTGCCATGTCACATGCTTATGTCATCATGGGTCTCTCAAAATCAGTCTCCCTGCTTCCAAGGGTAAGGTGACTATATTCAGATCTCTTCTTACTCAAGCAGGATTCAGAACAAGAGGTACTGGTGGTGTAGTCACATGCTAATATCTTGTATACACCAATGTGAGAGAGATGGGGTGGCTAATTCATGATTGATGACAGATAACTCATGTCATTCTACAATTTGCAAGTATAATACAGAGTTGCAAAATCCGATGATATCGTTTATATGATTAAAATTCATGAGCACTTGCGAAACGTGCAACTGCTGTGGACCAATTGTATTTCTGCACATACAGAAATAAAGATGATCATAACACGAGCTAGAAGTCTAGAAAGATTCTGACTTCAGAATTTCATGGCTTGTTCTACAATTTTACTGAATTTTTTTTTGTTATGATTAGATAGGAACGTCGTATTATTGTCAACTACTTTTAACAGAGAACATGCCCAGCAGAAATGGGATTGCCCATCAGTATGCATAAAACAATCACACATCAATTTTCATTATTTCTTTTTCGATTAGTTTAGGGAAAGGAGAGAGACATAGAGAGAATGTTTTAAGAGCACTTTTCAAATTATTAAAGCCATATTGCTCCTAAGTTACGATTCAAGTCTCATCAGCACAACAATGTTTTTACATAATGACAGAATCCTTGTACATTATTGAGAAGCAAAATGAAGACAACATCAATCAAGATGAACCTTCATATTGCAGGAGAAGTAAAATTTGAACTTTGACTCCCACAACTTACTTGTTTATACATACACCGATCCTAGCATATTCAACCTTTTACCTAATACGATATCATGGTAACTTCTGGATAGAGACTAGGTTTTGGCATTGGGGGTCACCTTTATCAAATAAAGCTAAGTTCAATTAGGATGGTGCAAAGAAAATACAACTTCACATATATCTGATACAACATTTTTGGAGAGTACATCAGGGTGGCATGATGTTTGGTGCACAAGTTTAGATGATAATATCAACTGCCGGGACCAATTTCACCAGAATGCAAGAATTCAAATGTGAGCATTCCTGATATCCTCCCTGGTACCATTGGATGGTGACTTTCCCAAACAATTGCCTTAAGCACACACAACTTACCAAGAGACTAAGATAGAGGAGAGGAATGACAAATTACAAATAGCCGCTAGATATTAAAAGAATCTGCAATCCTTGTACATGTGAAATTGTCTTCTCAATATATCAGTTAGCTACACAATAGCATTACCATCTTTTGAAAATCTGTCCCCTTGATTTTCTTCAATAAGCACCATTAGTGGGCAACAATGAATTTCTAAACGAGATAACAAAGCTCTAACTCTCAAGAGGTGCTACTTAGTGTCAAAGTAGGAAATTGAGTTTCAGTGAACTGGCTGAAAATCTGATCAGAACATTCAAGATAACAGATTGAGGCATACTCATCAAGTTTGAGGACAATCAAAAATTAATAATACTCTGGCTACCAGCTAGTTTAACTGCTGAAAGTGTACTATCCTATATTGCAAAAGCTGATAAATACCAAAACTGATAAATGACTAACAACTATCAGATGAGTTTGGGTGATAGAACTATCCAGGCAAATTGACAAGATACATACCAAAACTGATAAATGACTAACAACTATCATAAACAAAACAAGCATTCAGTGGGGGAAAGCTTATCACAAATAGCCCCAAGAATTGCAACAACCCAACAAATTCAAAGCACACAAAACTCTTCATTCCAATTAGCTACTACCTTAATTGCCTTTCAAACCCAACAACTTAAATGGAATTGCAAAAACACACTACCTTCAATGAATTGCAACTTCAACACCAACAAGCCTAATATCTTGCGTTTAGCCCCTCTTTTCTGGCACCAAAGACTTAATTTTTCGCCACCAAACCATCCAGAAGTTGGCTTCAATAATATAATACGACATTCAGAAACTAAGAGGAGATTGAAAGAGAAGATCAGAAGAGCAATACACACCTTCGAACCTTCTGAATTGAACACCACGATAGCAATTTCAATGGCGATTGATGCAGATTTTGACACCACGAACACCCAAAAAGCAACACCAATGGCGATTGATGAAGAAGATGAACTAGGGTATGCGTTTGATGGGCGAAGATCAAAATATTATACATGTCGTGACTGCTCTGTTTGAAGGTTCAGGCGGTTTAGCGTGTGTTCTAGCCTGGGCATTCGAATTTAGCAGATTAAAACAAAAACAAACCTATTTTATTTTGGGCCAAAGCTAGAGAAACTTGGCTGATTTTATTTAATCTTGATCATAATAAATTAATTTTATTTTGGCACTCCTAATTATAACAAAAAAATTAAACATAATCATTCAATATATATTTATTTAACCTTGCTCATAATAAATTAATTTTATTTTGGCACTTCTAATTATAACAAAAAAATTAGACATAATCATTAAATATATATTTATTTAATCTTGATCATAATAACTTAATTTTAGTTTGCCACTCCTAATTTTAACAAAAACAAAATTAGGCATAATTTCTAAATATATATTTATTTAATCTTTTTCGTGGTATATGCCATAGTGAAACAATACCAACATAGCTCTTTACTTTTCGAAATTTGTTGGTATAACTATAAAAATACCAACAGACCATTTGGTCATCGTAAATAATGTTGGTAATATATTAACAATACCATCAGATGCATTGCTTTTGTTGCAATTTATTTGTGTTTCTTTGGCGCCAAAACTCATAGCCATTTTACAAACAAAAACATCAATCTGATGGTGCAAATAAACTTTTACCAACAGAAAATATTATTTGTTGCTATGCTTCTGTTGCAATAAGTCCCTTTTTTTGTAGTGTGTGTTTCATTTGACAATATGAAGGTCTTTATTTCATGTTTGAACCAAGCTTGGTGTTTGTTTAAGAGGGAGGGGGTTCTTTTTTTTTCTAATCTTTTTTTTTTGGTGTGGTCGTCGGCATGTTGTTGCCTTGAGGTAAAGTTTATTGAGTTGGTACGATTGATAAAGGAAGATTTTAAAAGCTACACGGCCTGAGGCATCATCTTGCTGTTGTATGGTTTTACGCATACTTCATCTAAGTTTTATGTCATACTTAGATGAACTAGAGTTTAAGCAAGGACTACGCACTTACATTTTGAATGTGGAGAGCTTGTGATTGAGTGTTAGAATGAGTGTGTGAATCCTCCTATTACACAGTATGCTATTGTTTGATGTTAATATTGTTAGAAATTAGAAAGCATTGAGAAGTGTATTGGTGGTCCTCCAACCATCATCTCAGGCTTCTGATCAAGGTGACCCCTTGGCACTGATGCTTGGATTTTGTAGGTCTATTTGCTTAAAGTTACTACTATGTCGCACAGGTTGGTAGTGTATGTTTGACATTTAAATTCACTACAAGTCTGAGTTTGAGTTTTAATTCCCTTCTTACCTGATTATGAATTGATTTCCAATTTATTGGCTATGAGTCTATGGTCATTTAGAGTTTCTTGGATGAGCAATGTTTAAATGTTGTATGCACCTTCACATTTCAAACCCAATCTATGGAGGCACCACGTGTTGTTGTAGTTGTATTTTGCCATTTGCTTGCTCATGTACCACTTTGCCTCAGTGTCACTTTACTGATTAGTTCCCACAGTATTGTTGATGCCTATCTAACTATTCAACTATGTAAATTTAACACTCTCTTTTAACCTTATGTGAGTTCCATTCATTTAAAGAACATTTCGTATTACCTAAAGAACAGATCAAAGAACGATGGTCCTTGAAAACAAACTGAAAGCCATCTTCTATAATTCTGTGTGTTTGTGTTAAACTTTTGATCGCAAATTAAAGTTCAAGCATGAAACAAATGGATCTGTGCTAGAACGTGGAGTGCCAAAGTCTGGTAGCAGCACGAAGGCAAAATAAATAGTTAAGATAAGATAGATTTGCCTTTGGTTTTTTCTTCTACTTTTTTATATTATTTGTTTATTTGGTTTGGTTTGCAAGTGGGAACAGTTGCTCCTCTTATTGTTGGACAAATTGTCGATCTTATGAAGACATGCCTATTGGATCTTTAAAAAAAATATAAATAAATAAAACCCAATAGGCCAATGCTTCTACTCTTGACCTTTCCTTACCTGTGCTAGTGGTTAGGATTTCAGGCTATCAATTATTTTGTTTGCTTGTCCCAGATAGATGAAGTGGTCATAATAGATGGTAGACAATACACAAACTCAGGTAAGAAATCAAGAGAACCATATGCTTTGTATATTTGTTCCAGTTATTCATTTTGAAAAGCATTGATACTTAGAGGTGTTTTAGCCATGAGCTTATCGGTGTGCTTGTTAAGTGCCAATGGGTGATGAAGAGTACACTTTGAATCTTCTTATTGTAAACCTTTAAAGACTGTTGGTGTTGTCTCGTTAAGTGGTTGGGTTCATGAGGATTCTTGGTCTATGACTTTCACATCATTGAGTAAGTTATACCATATAGCCTATATGAGTAGAGGATACCTTAATGAGTGTCTTAGTTTACTATTCTCTATGGTTGAAAGAAATTACCCAGTAGCGACCTTAGCTGCAAAAAAGTGCAGAATGGCAATGTAGTTTCTATTCCTGCTGTACAAAAACATGCAAGTTTTTCCAATTTTGTGCTTATGCCATTTGAATAATCTTATTTTCTTAAGGAGTTATATAGTTATACTCCCCAGTAATGAGGGCCCACCTGAGGGCAGGTGTTGTAAATTGTATTCACTTCCACATCGAAAGGCAAAATGCATGTCTAGGATGAGGAGAAAAATAAATAACGGAGTGCAAGACTATTTAGGGCATACCTTTCTCGGCCTTTTGGTTAAGATTAGGTGTAGTATGTGTTCTTATCAGTTTAATATCCAACACGTGGGTCTTTGACCTGTAATGATATTAAATTAATGTTTTGAGGGGCAGGGTCCTCCACAGGAGCTTGCTACTGGGACCCTTAGGCGTCGTCCAAGTGTTGCAACACTATGTGGGCCAGACACACCTCACAAAATCATTGATAAGTCTTTTGTTTATTAAGACTTACATACATTTGGATGGAAGTTTGGATCACACTAGACTAAAAATGATAATTGTATATGTTATGTCTAGAGCACCAGAATTAGTATTGGCTATTAGGTGAGAACCTATGATCATTGTTAGTTCCGGCATCATAATAATCTTCACCGAATTTTATATGCTAATAATTTCAATCAAATTTTGCTATATGGGTGTTTCATTCACAGTTTAGCTTACAAACACATTGTCAGCAAAGCATGTGGACACAACATCACAATGTAGCGTGTGAACACAATATCACAATGTAGCATATGAATTTCTTAAATTTGAAACCTTGATTCTTTTGGTTGTAGTCGAGCACTCCAGCCAATGCTATGTGAGAAGCTTAAGAAGATAATTTAATTTGGATATGAAGTGCCTTGTGCCTAATTAATAGGATTTTTTTTTTACTTTTTTTGTCCTATAATCAGAAACCGAGTGCGTGTTGAATTTTGGTTCGATATTTTTATTGGGTCACAGGGAGATATTTAGGCAATAAAGATGTTCTAGAAGGATCGACTCTTCATGGAGCTGACATTTCTGATGCAAATTGAACAAAATTGGATAGTTCCTTCTGGGACAGTGCATTGGGTGGAATTTTATTCTTGTCCGACAGTACCTTTCTATTAATTGTGTGGGAAATGCATTTATTATCATCAAAACATTAAAAGTGGCTAGGAATCAAATAATACAATTTTGGAATAGGTAATAGGTGGCAAAGGAGTCAACATTTGTAGATTGGCCAAGATTCTAAATGGTTTATTCTGCAATTGTCATATTTTCGATTGAATCCTCTTTAGCAGGTATTGAAACCAAAGCCTTGTTAGTGGCGACTGTTTTTACGCCCCCGACCTCCCAGGCCCTATAGGCATTGTGATTAGCAACAGTTGTGGCCTCATCGGATATCTTGTAGAATCTATTGTGAAGTTCACACTATAGTTGTTCTCATGTGAAAAAGATTGTAATTGGAATTGATCAACGGCTGCACGAATGCAGGGCCCCACTACCGCAAATTATGACATACGTTTTCCCACTTTAAGAAGACATTAGGTAGGCACACCTCCCAAGTGCAGTGGAAGTCACCTCCCCAGCCTGTGGGCCCTTTTGATCAGTTATTAACCCCGTCTAGGTAAATATGTTGCTTGGTCATTGGCATTTTTCTTTTGTAGTTATTCGAGGTTTTTGCTTATTATTATAACCATGATGTGGGTCTGGAAACTTTAACCGAACACAATGCTAGCTAATGGGTAAGGTACCATTGTTGCTGATATATTGTTTAGTATCTTCTTTAACGGATAAAACCAAGGAACAAGGCATTGATATCACTTATTTAGGCCATAAAGAACTCTAAAATGAAGGCAGTTAAAATTGATGAAGGCCCCATTAAAAATGGCTGACATTGATGTAATTGACGTAGGGCTTGTGAGGCTCATTGACTTTTAAGTGGTACGGTTTGTGTTCGTATTGTGTATTTTTATGTATATTACGATGTTGTTCGCTTTCTTTTCTGGGTATAATTTAAACCTTTGGTTCTACTATAAAATGGTATTGTTATTGGGAAGTGTGTTTCATTTGGCCACATGAAAGTCTTTCTTTGATTTTTGAGCCAAGCTTGTTGGGTTTTTTATTTTTTTGGGTGTTGGGGCTTTATTTGGTCTTGTTCTTTTTTTTGGGTGTGCTTGTCAGCGTGTATTTTTGTGTGCTCTATGCTATTGTTTACTTTCTTTTCTTGGCATAGTTTAAACCCTTTATTCTGCTATAAAATGGTATTATGATTGGGAAGTGTGTTTCATTTGACGATATGAAGGTATTTCTTTCATTTTTGAACCAAGCTTGTTGTTTGTTTCAGGGGGAGGGGGTTCTTTTTTTTCAAATATGCTTTTTTTTATGTGGTTTTTGGCATGTTGTTGCTTTGAGGTAAAGTTTATTGAGTTGATACGATTGATAAAGGAAGATTTTACAAGCTACAAGGCCTGAGGCATCATCTAGATGTTGTCTAGTTTTATGCAGACTTTATTTGAGTTCTATCTCACACTTAGATGAACTAGAGTTTAAGCGAGGACTACACACTTGCATTTTTAATATAGAGGGCTTTTGATTGAGTGTTAGAATGAGTGTGTGAATCCTCCTGTTGCACAATATGCTATTGTTTGATGTTAATATTGTTAGAAATTAGAAAGCAATGGGAAACGTATTTGTGGTCCTCCAACCTTCATCTCAGGCTTCTGATCAAGGTGAACCCTTACCACTTATGCTTGGTTTCTGCAGGTCTATTTGCTGAAAGTTACTACGATGTCGCACAGGTTAAGAATGTATGTTTGATATTTCATTTGGCAGCAAGTTTGAGTTTGAGTTTTAATTCTCTTCTTACCTGATTATGAATTGATTTCTAATTTATTGGCTATGTGTCTATGGTCATTTAGAGTTTCTTGGATGAGTAATGTTTAAACACTGTATGCGTCGTCACGTTTCAAAACCCAATTTATGGAGGCACCACGTGCTGCTATAGTTGTATTTTGTCGTTTGGCTGCTCATGTACCACTTTGCCTCAGCATCACTTTACTAATTAGTTCCCACAATACTCTTGATGCTTGTCTAACTGTTCAACTTTCTAAATTTAACACTCTCTTTTAACCTTCCATGAGTTCAATTCATTTAAAAGAACATTTCGTCTTACCTAAAGCATAGATCAAAGAACGATGGCCCTTAAAAACAAATTGAAAGCTATCTTCTACAATTCTGCGTGGTTGTGTTAAAATTTTTGGTCTCAAATTCAAGTTCAAGCATAAAATAAACAAATATGTGCCAGAACGTGGATTGCCAAAGGCTGGCATCAGCACTAAGGCAAAATAAACAGTTAAGGTAAGATAGATTTGCCTTTGGTTTTTTCTTCTACTTTTTTATATTATTTATTCATTTGGTTTGGTTTACGGGTGGGAACAGTTGCCCCTCATGTATTGTTGGCCAAATTGTCGATCTTATGAAGCATGCCTATTGTATCTTTAAGGACAAGCATAAATGAATAAAACCCAACAGGCCAACACTTTTGCTCTTAACCTCTCTTTACCTGTGCTACTGGATAGGATTTTAGGCTATCAATTATTCTATTTGTTTGTCCTAGATAGATGAGGTTGTCCTAATAGATGGTAGACAATACACAAACTCAGGTAAGAAATCAAAGGGCCATTTGCTTTGTATATTCGTTCCAATTATTCATTTTGAAAAGCATTGATACATATAGGTGCTTTGGGCATGAGCCTATCGGTGTCCTTGTTAAGCGGAAAGGGGTCATGAAGAGTACACTTTGAATCTTCTTATTTTAAACCTTCAAAGACTGTTGGGTGTTGTCTCATTAAAGGGATGGGTTCTTGAGGATTCTTGGTCTATGACTTTTACGTCATTGAGTAGGTGCATACCATATAGCCTATATGAGTATAGGATACTTTAGTGAGTGTCTTAGTTTACTATTCTCTGTGGTTGAAAGAAATTACCCAGCAGTGACTGTTTAGCTGGCAAAAAGTGGAGAATGGTAATGTAGTTTCTGTTCTTGCTATACAGAAACATGCAAGTTTTTCCTATTTTGTGCTTATGCCATCTGCATAATCTTATTGTGTTCATGAGTTATATAGTTATACTCCCCAATAATGAGGGCCCACCTGAGGGAAGATGATGTAAATTCTATTCTCTCCCACATCGAAAGTAAAAATGCATATACGGGATGAGGAGAAAAATAAATAAAGGTATGCGAGACTATTTAAGGCATACCTTTCTCAGCCTTTCGGCTAAGATCAGGTGTGGTACCTGTTCTTATCAGTTTAACATCTGATACATTGGTCATTGACCCACGATGATATTAAATTAATTTTTTAAGGGGTAGGGTCTACCACAGGAGCTTGCTACATGGACCCTCTGGCATCGCACATGCGTTGCACCACTATGTGGGCTGGGTGCACCCCGCTAAATCACAGATAAGGCTTTTTTTTATTAACACTCACATACAATTTGGATGGAAGTTTGGATCAGACTAGACTAAAAATGATAATTGTATATGTTATGTCCAGAGGACCAAAATTGGTACTGGTTATTAGGTGAGAACCTATGATCATTGTTAGTTCCGATATCATATTAATCTTTACTGAATTTTATATGCTAATTGTATAATTTCAATCAAATTTGCTCATAGTGTAGCATACAAACACAATGTCAGCATAGCATGTGTACGTAACATCACAATGTAGCGTGTGAGTACAATATCACAATGTAGCCTATGAATTTCTTAAATTTGAAACCTTGATTCTTTTGGTTATAGTTCAGCACTCCAGCCAATCCTATATGAGAAGCTTAAGAAGATAATTTAATTTGGATAAGAAGTGCCATGTGCCTAATTACTAGGATCGTTTTCTTACTTTTTTTGTCCTATAATCAAAACTCGAGTGTTTGTTGAATTTTGTTTTGATATTTTCATTGGGTCACAGAAAGATATTTAGGCGATAAAGATGTTCTAGAACGATCGACTCTTCGTGGGGCAGACATTTCTAATGCAAATTCAACCAAATTAGATAGTTGTTTCTAGGACAGTGTATTGCGTGGAATCTTATTCTTTTACGACAGTAACTTCTATTAATTGTGCGGGAAATGCATTTATTATCATCAAAACTTTAAAATTGGCTAAGAATCAAATAACACAATTTTAGAATAGGAAATAGGTGGCAAAGTAATCAACATTTGCAAATTGGTCAAGATTCTAAATGGTTTATTCTGCAACTGTCATATTTCCGATTGAATCCTCTTTAGCAGGTTTTGAAACCAAAGCCTTGTTAGTGGCGACCATGTTTACGCCCCCGACCTCCCAGGACCTGCAAGCATTATGATTACTAATAGTTGTGGCCCCATCAGATATCTTGTAGAATCTATTGTGAAGTTCACACTACAGTTGTTCTCATGTGAAAAAGATTGTAATTGGAATTGATCAGTGACTGCACAAATGCAGGCCTTCACTACCACAAATTATGACGTACGCTCTCCCACTCTTTTGGAAGATGTTAGGCAGGCACACCTCCCAAGTGCAATGGAAGCCACCTCCCTAGGCTGTGGGCCATCTTGATCACCCACTGACCCTATCCAGGTAAATATGTTGCTTGGTCATTGGCATTTTTCTTTTGTACTTATTTCGGCTTCTTGTTTATTGTTATAACCATGATGTGGGTATGGAAGCTTTAGCCGAATGCAATGCTAGCTAATGGGTAAGGTACCGTTCTTGTTGATATATTGTTTAGTATCTTCTTTAATGGATAAAACCATGGAGTAAGGCAATCGTATCACTTATTCAAGCTATAGAGAACTCCAAAATGTAGGTAGTTAAGATTGATGAAGGCAATCCATTAAAAATGGCTGACGTTGATGTAACTAAGGTATGGCTTACGAGGCTCATTGACTTTTAAGTGGTGTGGTTTGTGTTTGTATTGTCTATTTTCGTGTACTGTACGATGTTGTTCGCTTTCTTTGTTGGGTATAATTTAAACCTTTTGTTCTACTATAAAATGGTATTATGATTGGGAAGTGTGTTTCATTTAAGGACATAAAAGTCTTTCTTTGATTTTTGAGCCAAGCTTGTTGGGGGTTTTCTTTTTTGGGTGTGCTTGACAGCGTGTATTTTCATGTGCTATGTGCTATTGTTTCCTTTCTTTTCTGGGTATAGTTTAAACCCTTTATTGTGCAGTAAAATGGTATTATAATTGGGAAGTGTGTTTCATTTGACAATATGAAGGTCTTTATTTCATTTTTGAACCAAGCTTGTAATTTGTTTAAGGGGGAGGGGGGTTTTATTTTATTCTATTAGTTTTTTTTCCTTTTGTGTGGTTGTCAGCATGTTGTTGCTTTGAGCTAAATTTTATTGAGTTGATGCAACTGATAAAGGAAGATTTTACAAGCTACAATGCCTGAGGCATCATCTGGCTATTCTCTGGTTTTTCGCAGACTCCATATGAGTTTTATGTCATACTTAGATGAACTAGAGTTTCAGCAAGGACTAAGCACTTGCATTTTGAATATGGGGAGCTTGTGATTGAGAGTTAGAATAAGTGCGTGAATCCTCCTATTGCACAATATGCTATTGTTTGATGTTGATATTGTTAGAAATCAGAAAGCATTGGTAAATGTATTGGTGGTCCTCCAACCTGCATCTCAGGCTTCTGATCAAGTTGACCCCTTAGCACTTATGGTTGGAGTCTGCATGTCTATTTGCTGAAAGTTACTACTATGTCGCAGAAGTTTGCAATGTATGTTTGATATTTCATTTGACTACAAGTTTGAGTTTGGGTTTTCATTCTCTTCTTACATGATTATGAATTGATTTCCAATTTATTGGCTATAAATCTACGGTCATTTAGAGTTTATTGGATTAGCAATGTTTAAACACTGTATGCACCTTCATATTTCACAACCCAATCTATGGAGGCACCACGTGTTGTTATAGTTGTATTATGTCGTTTGCTTGCTCATGTGCCACTTTGCCTCAACGTCACTTTACTAATTAGTTCCCACCGTACTCTTGATTCCTGTCTAGCTGTTCAATTGTCTAAATTTAAGACTCTCTTTTAACCTTTCATGAGTTCCATTCATTTAAAAGAACACTTCGTCTTACCTAAAGAATAGATAAGAGATCGATGGTCCTTAGAAACAAATTAAAAGCCACCTTCTAAAATTCCGTGTGTTTGTGTTAAATTTTTGGCCTCAAATTGAAGTTCAAGCATAAAATAAACGCATATGTGCTAGAACGTGGAGTGCCAAAGGTTGGCATTGGCATTAAGGCATAATAAACAGTTAAGGAAAAATAGATTTGACTTTTGTTTTTTCTTCTACTTTTTTGTATTATTTATTTATTTGGTTTGGTTTACGGGTAGGAATGGTTGCTCCTCATGTATTGTTGGACAAATTGTCGATCTTATCAAGCATGCCTATCAGATCTTCAAGGAAAAAATGTAAATAAGTAAAACCCAACAAGTCAACACTTCTGCTCTTAACCTCTCTTTGCCTGTGCCAATGGTTAGGATTTCAGGCTATCAAATATTTTGTTTACTTTCCTAGATATATGAAGTGGCCGTAATAGATGATAGACAATACACAAACTCAACTAAGAAATTAAGAGAATCGTATGCTTTATATATTCGTTCCAATTATTCATTTTGAAAAGCATTAACACATATAGGTGCTTTAGGTATTAACCTATCGGTGTCCTTGTTAAGTGCAAACGAGTGATGAAGAGTACACTTTGAAGCTTCTTATTTTAATCCTTCAAAGACTGCTGGTATTGTCTCGTTAAGTGGATGGGTTCATTAGGATTCTTGGTCTATGGCTTTTACGTCATTGAGTAAGTGTATACCATATAGCCTATATGAGTAGAGGATCCCTCAGTGGGTGTCTTAGTCTACTATTCTCTATGGTCGAAAGAAATTATCCAGCAACGACCATTTAGCTAGCAAAAAGTGGAGAATGGCAATGTAGTTTATGTTCTTGCTGTATAGAAACATGCAGGTTTTTCCTATTTTGTGGTTATGCCATCTGCATAATCTTATTTTCTTTAGGAGTTATATAGTTATACTCCCCAATAATGAGGGCCCACCTGAGGGAAGATGATGTAAACTCTATTCTCTCCCACATCGAAAGGAAAAATGTGCGTTCGGCATGAGGAGAAAAATAAATAAAGGTATGCAAGACTATTCAACTCATACCTTTCTCGGCCTTTTAGCTTAGATCAAGTGTAGTATCTATTCTTATTTGTTTAATATCTAATATGTGGGTCATTGACCCACAATTATATTAAATTAATTTTTGGAGGGTGCAGGGTCCACCATAGGAGCTTGCTACTAGGACCCTCAGTCGTCGCCCATATGTTGCACAACTATGTGGGCCGGGCGCACCCCGCTAAATCATAGATGAGGCTTTTGTTTATTAAGACTCACATACATTTGGATGGAAGTTTGGATCACACTAGACTAAAAATGATAATTGTATACGTTATGTCTAGGGGACCAGAACTGTTATTGGCTATTAGGTGAGAACCTATGATCATTGTTAGTTCCAACATCATAATAATTTTTACTGAATTTTATATGCTAATTGCTCTAATTCAATCAAATTTTGCTATATGGGTGTTTCATTCACAATGTAGCATACAAAAACAATGTCAGCATAGCAAGTGGACACAACATCACAATGTAGCGTATGAACATAGTATCACAATGTAGCGCATGAATTTCTTAAAATTGAAACCTTGATTCTTTTGGTGGTTGTTCAGCACTCCAGCCAATGCTATATGAGAAGCTTAAGAAGAAAATTTAATTTGGATCGGAAGCATCATGTGCCTAATTACTAGGATTGTTTTTTTACTTTTTTTTTGTCCTATAATCGGTACTCGATTGTGTGTTGAATTTTGTCTTGATATTTTCATTGGGACACAGGGAGATATTTAGGCGATAAAGATGTTCTAGAATGATCAACTCTTTATGGAGTAGACATTTCTTGTGCAAATTGAACAAAATTAGATAGTTCTTTCCAGGACAGTCCATTACGTGGAGTTTTATTCTTTTCCGATAGTACCTTCTATTAATTGTGTGGGAAATGCTTTTATTATCGTCAAAACTTTTAAAGTTCGCTAGGAAACAAATAACATAATTCTGGAATTGGTAATAGGTGGCAAAGTAATCAACATTTGCAGATTGCCCAACATTCTAAATGGTTTATTCTACAATTGTCATATTTTTGATTGAATCCCCTTTAGCAGGTATTGAAACTAAAGCCCTGTTAGTGGCGACTATTTTTACACCTCCAACCTCCCTGGCCCTACAGGCATTATGATTAGTAACAGTTGTGGCCTCATCGGATATCTTATAGAATATATTGTGAAGTTCACACTACAGCTGTTCTCATGTGAAAAAGATTGTAATTGGAATTTATTCGTGTAGCCCCCACTATGACAAATTATGACGTACGCTTTTCCACTTTATGAAGGCGTTAAGCAGGCACACCTCCCAAGTGCAATGGAAGTCACCTCCCTAGGCCATGGGCACCCTTGATCACCCATTGATCCCGTCCAGGTAAGTATGTTGCTTGATCAATGGCATTTCACTTTTGTAGTTATTCGGGCGTTTTGCTTGTTGTTATAACCATGATGTGGGTCTGGAAACTTCAATCAAACACAATGCTAGCTAATGGTTAAGGTACCATTCTTGCTAATATATTGTTTAGTATCTTCTTTAATGGATAAAACCGGGGTGCAAGGCAATCATATCACTTATTCAAGCTACAAAGAACTCGAAAATACAGGTGGTTAAAATCGATGAAGGCAACCCATTAAAAATGGCTGACGTTGATGTAATTGAGGTAGGGCTTACGAGGCTCACTGACTTTTAAGTGGTATGGTTTGTATTTGTATTGTGTATTTTCGTGTATTGTACGATGTTGTTCGCTTTCTTTTCTGGGTATAATTAAAACCTTTTGTTCTACTATAAAATGGTAATATCATTGGGATGTGTGTTTCATTTGATAACATGAATGTCTTTCTTTGATTTTTGAGCCAAGCTTGTTTGGTTTTTTTTTTTTGGGTGTTCGGGTTCTGTTAGGCATTGTTATTTTTGTGGGGTATATGTCAATGTGTATTTTCGTGTTTTGTATGCTATTGTTTGCTTTCTTTTATGAGTATAGTTTAAACCGTTTATTCTGCTATAAAATGGTATTATGATTGGGAAGTGTGTTTTATTTGACGATATGAAGGTCTTTCCTTCTTTTGTGAACCAAGCTTGTTGTTTTTTTCTATTATGTTTTTTTTTTTTTGCTGTTGTCATCAGCATGTTGTTGCTTTCAGGTAAAGTTTATTGAGTTGATACAACTGGTGAAGGAGGATTTTACAAGCTACAAGGCCTGAGGCATTATCTGGCTATTGTCCGGTTTTACGCAGACTTCATCTGAGTTTTATGTCAGACTTAGATGAACTAGAGTTTCAGTGAGGACTAAGCACTTGCTTTTTGAATCTGGAGAGCTTGTGATTGAGTGTTAGAATGAGTGTGTGAATCCTCCGATTGCATAGTATGCTATTGTTTAATGTTAATATTGTTAGAAATCAGAAAGCTTTGACAAACGTATTGGTGGTCCTCCAACCTTCATCTTAGGCTTCTGGTTAAGTTGACCCCTTGGCACTTGTGGTTGGATTCTGTAGGTGTATTTGCTAAAAGTTACTACTATGTCGCACAGGTTGGCAATGTATGTTTGATATTTTATTTGACTGCAGGTTTGAGTTTGAGTTTTAATTCTCTTCTCACCTGATTATGAATTGATTTCCAATTTATTGACTATGAGTCTATGGTCATTTAGAGTTTCTTGGATGAGCAATGTTTAAACGCGCTATGCACCTTCACATTTCACAACCCAATCTATGGGGGCACCACTTGTTGTTATAGTTGTATTTTGTTGTTTGCTTGCTCGTGTACCACTTTGCCTCATCGTCACTTTACTAATTAGTTCTCACCATACTCTTGAGGCATGTCTAACTATTCAATTGTCTAAATTTAACACTCTCTTTTGACCTTCCATGAGTTCCATTCATTTAAAAGAACTTTTCATCTTACCTAAAGAACATATCAGAGAACGATTGTCCTTGAAAACAAATTAAAAGCCATCTTCGAAAATTCTACGTGTTTGTGTTAAATTTTTTGGTCTCAAATTGATGTTCATGCATAAAATAAATGGATCTGTGCTAGAACATGGAGTGCCAAAGGCTGGCATCAGTATTATGGCCAAATAAACAGTTAAGGTAAAATGGATTTGCCTTTGGTTTTTCCTTCTACTTTTTTATATTATTTATTTATTTGGTTTGGTTTATGGGTGGAAACAGGTGCTCCTCTTGGATTGTTGGACAAATTGTTGATTTTATGAAGCATGCCTATTTGATCTTAAAGAAAAAAATGTAAACAAATAAAACCCAACAAGCCAACACTTCTGCTCTTAACCTCTCTTTACTTGTGCTAATGGTTAGGATTTTAAGCCATCAATTATTTTGTTTATTTGTCCTAGATAGATGAAGTGGTCCTAATAGATGGCAGACAATACACAAACTTGAGTAAGAAATCAAGAGAAGCATATGCTTTGTATATTCGTTTGAATTTTTCATTTTGAAAAGCATTGATACCTATCGGTGCTTTAGGTATTAACCCATCAGTGTCCTTCTTCAGTGCAAATGGGTGATGAAGGGTACACTTTGAATCTTCTTATTTTAAACCTTCAAAGACTGCTGGCGTTGTCTCGTTAAGTGGATGGGTTCATGAGGTTTCTTGGTCAATGGCTTTTACGTCATTGAGTAGGTGTATACCATATAGCCTATATGAGTAGAGGATACGTCAATGGGTGTCTTAGTCAACTATTCTCTATGGTTGAAAGAAATTATCCAGCAACGATCGTTTAGCTGCCAAAAGTTGGAGAATGGCAATGTAGTTTCTTTCTTGCTGTAAAAAAACGTGGAAGTTTTTCCTATTTTGTGCTTATACCATCTGCATAATCTTATTTTCTTCAAGAGTTATCGAGTTATACTCCCAAGGAATTAGGGCCTACCTGAGGGCAGGTGATGCAAATTCCATTCAGTCCCACATCGAAAGGCGAAATGCGTGTCTTGGATGAGGAGAAAAATAAATAAAGGTGTGTAAAGCTATTCAAGGGAGACCTTTCTCAGCCTTTTGGCTAAGATCAAGTGTAGTATCTGTTCCTATCAGTTTAATATCTGATACGTGGGTCATTGACCCACAATGATATTAAATTAATTTTTTTAAGGGTAGGGTCGACCATAGGAGCTTGCTATTGGGATCCTCAGGCGTTGCCCATGTGCTGCACCACTAGTTCCTACATCATAATAATTTTTAGTGAATTTTATATGCTAATTGTGGCAACTTCAATCATATTTTGCTATATGGGTGTTTCATTCACAGTGCAGCATACAAACACAATGTCAACATAGCATGTGGACACAACACCACATTGTATTGTGTGAACACAATATTACAATGTAGCGAATGAATTTCTTAAATTTGAAACCTTGATTCTTTCGGTTGTAGTTCAGCACTCCAGCCAATGCTATATGAGAAGCTTAAGAAGATAATTTAATATGGTTCCAAAGTGCCACGTGTTTAATTACTTGGATTGTTTTTTTTTTTTTTTACTTTTTTTGTCCTATAATTAGAACTCAATTGTGTGTTGAATTTAATTTGAATATTTTCATTGGGTCATTGGGAGATATTTAGGCAGTAAAGATGTTCTAGAACGATCAACTCTTCATGGAGCAGACATTTTTAATGTAAATTGAACAAAATTAGATAGTTCTTTCTAGGACAGTGCAATGTGTGGTATTTTATTCTTTTTCGACAGTACCTTATATTAATTGTGTGGGAAATGCAATTATTATCGTCAAAACTTTAAAAGTGGCTAGGAAATAAATAACACAAATCTGGAATAGGTAATAGGTGGCAAAGTAATCAGCCTTTGCAGATTGCCCAAGATTCTAAATGGTTTATTCTGAAATTGTCATATTTTCGATTGGATCCTCTTTAGTAGGTACTGAAACCAAAGCCTTGTTAGCGATGGTTGTTTTTAAGCCCCCAGGCCTCCCAAGCCCTACAGGGCATTATGATTAGCAACAATTGTGGCCTAGTCAGATATCTAGTAGAATATGTTGCGAAGTTCGCACTACAGCTGTTCTCATGTGAAAAAGATTGTAATTGGAATTGATCAGGGGTTGCGTGAATGCAGGCCCCCACTGCCACAAATTATGACCTACGCTCTCCCACTTTAGGAAGACATTATGGAGGCACACCTGCCAAGTCCAATGGAAGTCACCTCACTAGGCCATGGGCCCTCTTGATCCCCCATTGACCCTGTCCAGGTAAGTATGTTGCTTGGTCATTGGCATTTTTCTTTTGTAGTTATTCCAACATTTCGCTTATTGTTATAACCACGATGTGGGTCTAGAAACTTTAACTGAACACAATGCTAGCTAATGGGTAAGGTACCATTTTTTTCTGATATATTATTTAGTATCATCTTTAATGGATAAACCCATGGAGCAAGGCAATCATATCACTTATTCAAGCCATAAAGAACTCTAAAATGAAGGTGGTTAAAATTGATGAAGGCAACCCATTAAAAATGGCTGACGTTGATGTAATTGAGGTAGGGCCTACAAGGCTCATTGACTTTTAAGTGGTATGGTTTGTGTTTGTATTGTGTATTTTCGTGTATTGCACGATGTTGCTCACCTTCTTTTCTGGGCATAATTCAAACCTTTTGTTCTACTATAACAAGGTATTATGATTGGGAAGCGTGTTTCATTTGACGATATGAAAGTCTTTCTTTGATTTTTGAGCCAAGCATGTTGTTTCTTCTTTTTTTTTATAGGTGTGGGGGTTCTGTTTTGTTTTGTTATTTTTTTTAGGTATGGTTCTCAACGTGCATTTTTGCGTGCTGTATGCTATTGTTTCCTTTCTTTTTTGGGTATAGTTTAAACCCTTTATTCTGCAGTAAAATGGGGATATGATTTGGAAGTGTGTCTCATTTAACAATATGAAGGTTTTGCTTTCATTTTTGAACCAAGCTTGTCGTTTGTTTTAGGGGGAGCGGGTGTTTGTTTTGTTCCAGTCTTTTTTTTTCAGTGGTTGTCAGCATGTTGTTGCTTTGAGGTAAAGTTTGTTGAGTTGATACGACTGATAAAGGAAGATTTTACAAGCTACAAGGCCTGAGGCATCATCTGGTTGTTGTTTGGTTTTATGCAGACTTCATCTGAGTTTTATGTCACCAATAAACTAGACTTTAAGTGAGGACTAAACACTTGCATTTTGAATATGGAGAGCTTGTGTTTGAGTGTTAGAATGAGTGTGTGAATCCTGCTATTGCACAATATGCTATTGTTTGATGTTAATATTGTTAGAAATTAGAAGGCATTGGAAAAACTAGTGGTGGTCCTCCAACCTTTATCTCAGGCTTTTGATCATGTTGACCGTTTAACACTTACGGTTAGATTCTGTAGTTCTATTTGCTAAAAGTTACTACTTTGTCACATAGGTTGGCAATATATGTTTGATATTTCATTTGTCTGCACGTTTGAGTTTAAATTTTAGTTCTCTTCTTACCTAATTGTGAATTGATTTCCAATTTATTGGCCATAAGTCTATGGTCATTTAGAGTTTCTTTGATGAGCAATGTTTAAATGGTGAATGCACCTTCACATTTCACCACCGCAACTATGGAGGCATCGCGTGTTGTTATAGTTGTATTTTGTCGTTTGCTTGCTCATTTACCACTTTGCCTTAGCATCACTTTACTAATTAGTTCCCACAATACTCTTGATGCCTAACAAGCTATCCAATTATCTAAATTTAACACTCTATTTTAACCTTCCATGAGTTCCATTCGTTTAAAAGAACATTTCTTCTTACCTAAAGAACAGACCATAGAATGACAGTCCTTGAAAGAAAATTAGAAGCCATCTTCTAAAATTCTGCCTGTTTGTGTTAAATGTTTGGTCTCAAATTAAAGTTCGAGCACAAAATAAACGGATCTATGCAAGAACATGGAGTGCCAGAGGTTGGGATCAACATTAAGGCGAAAGAAAGAGTTAAGGTAAGATAGATTTGCCTTTGGTTTTTCTTCTACTGTTTTATATTATTTACTTATTTGCTTTAGTTTACGGGTAGGAACGGTTGCTCCTCATGTATTGTTGGAGTAATTTTCGATATTATCAAGCATGCCCATTGGGTCTTTAAGAAGAAAAAGTAAATAAATAAAACCCAATAAGCCAACACTTCTACTCTTAACCTCTCTTTACCAATGTTAATGGTTAGCATTTCAAGCTATCAATTATTTTGTTTATTTGTCCTAGACAGACGAAGTGGTCCTAATAGGTGGTGGACAACACAAAAACTTAGGTAAGAAATCAAGGGAACCATATGGCTTGTATATTCGTGCCAATTATTCATTTTGAAAAGCATTGATACCCATAGGTGCTTTAGGTATGATCCTATCGGCATCCTTGTTGAGTGCAAATGGGTGATGAAGAGTGCACTTTGAATCTTCTTATTTTAAACCTTCAAAGACAACTGGAGTTGTCTTGTTAAGTGGATGGGTTGATGAGGATTCCTTGTCTATGCCTTTTACGCCACTGAGTGGGTGTCTATTATATTGCCCATCTGAGTAAAGGATACCTTAGAGAGTGCCTTAGTCTACTATTCTCCATGGTTGAAAGAAATTACCCAGCAGCGACCTTTTATCTGCTAAAAAGTAAGGAATGGCAATGTAGTTTTTGTTCTTGTTGTGCAAAAACATGCAAGTTTTTCCTATTTTGTGCTTACGCCATCTGCATAATTTGATTTTCTTCAGGAGCTATATAGTTATACTCCCCAGTAATGAGGACCCAATCGAGGGCAGGTGATGTAAATTCTATTCAGTCTCACATCGAAAGGCGAAATAAGTGTCTGGGATGAGGAGAAAAATAAATAAAGGTATGCAAGACTATTCAAGGCCAACCTTTCTTGGCCTTTTGGCTAAGATCAAGTTTAGTATCTGTTCTTATCATTTTAATATCTAATATGTGGATTGTTGACCCACAACAATATTAAATTAATTTTATAAGGGGCAGGGTCCACCACAAGAGCTTGTTACTAGGGCCCTCACATGTCGCCTATGTGTTGCTCCACTATGTGGGCCGAACACACCCCTCTAAATCACAAATGAGGCTTTTGTTTGTTAAGACTCACATACATTTGGATGGAGCTCTGGATCACACTAGAGTAAAAATGACAATTGCATATGTTATGTTTAGAGGACCAGAACTAGTACTGGCTATTAGGTGAGAACCTACGATTATTGTTAGTTCCTACATCATAATAATTTTTAGGAAATTTTATATTCTAATTGCGGTAATTTCAATCAAATTTTGCTATATGGGTGTTTCATTCACACTGTAGCATATAAATACAATGTCAGCACAGCATGTGGACACAACATCACAATGTAGCGTATGCATTTCTTAAATTTGAATGCTTGATTCTTTGGGTTGTAGTTCAGTACTCTAGCCAATGCTTAAGAAGATAATGTAATTTGGATTTGAAGTGCCATGTGCCTAATTACTGGGATTGTTTTTTTTTTACTTTTTTTGTCCTATAATCAGAACTCGATTGTGTGTTGAATTTTGTTTCGATACTTTTATTAGGCCACAGGGAGGTATTTAGGCGATAAAGATTTTCTAGAATGATCGACTCTTCATGGAGCAGACATTTTTGATGCAAATTGAACCAAATGAGATAGTTCTTCCTAGGACAGTGCATTGCATGGCATTTTATTCTTTTCCGACAGTTCCTTATATTAATTGTGTGGGAAATGCATTTATTATGGCCAAAACTTTAAAAGTGGCTAGGAAACAAACAACACAATTCCAGAATAGGTAATAGGTGGCAAAGTAATCAACATTTGTAGATTGGCTAAGATTCTAAATGGTTTATTTTGCAATTGTCATATTTTCGATTGGATCCTCTATAGTAGGTATTGAAACCAAAGCCTCATTGGTGGCGACTGTGTTTACGCTCCCTGGCCTCCCACGCCTGCAGGGCATTATGATTAGCAATAGTTTCGGCATCATTAGATATCTTGTAGAATCTATTGTGAAGTTCACACTACAGTTCTCATATGAAAAAGATTGTAATTGGAACTGATCAGGAGCTAAACGAATGCAGGCCCCCACTACCGCAAATTATGATGTACGCTCTCCCACTTTAGCGAGATGTTAGGGAGGCACACCTGCCAAGTGCAATGGAGGTCACCTCACTAGGCCATGGGCCATCTTGATAACCCATTGACCTCATCTAGGTAAGTATGTTGCTTGGTCATTGGCATTTTCCTTTTATAGTTATTCGGGCTTTTTGCTTATTGTTATAACCATGATGTGGGTCTGGAAAGTTTAACCGAACACAGTGCTAACTAATGAGTATGGTAGCATTCTTGCTAATATATTGTTTAGTATATTCTTTAATTGATAAAACCATGTAGCAGGGCAACCATATCACTTATTCAAGCCATAAAGAACTCTAAAATAAAGGTATTTAAAATTGATGTAGGCAGCCCTTTAAAAATGTGGCTGATGTTGATGTAACTAAGGTAGAGCTTCCGAGGCTGATTGACTTTTAAGTGGTATGGTTTGTGTTTGTATTGTGTATTTTCGTATATTGTACAGTGTTGTTCGCTTTCTTTTCTGGGTACAATTTAAACCTTTTGTTCTACTATAAAATGATACTATGATTGGGAAGTGTGTTTCATTTGAGGACATGAAAGTCTTTCTTTGATTTTTGAGCCAAGCTTGTTGGGGGGTTTTTTTGGGTGTGAAGGTTCTCTTTTGTTTTGTTATTTTTTTTGGGTGTGCTTGTCAACGTGTATTTTCATGTGCTATGTGCTATTGTTTGCTTTTTTCTTTTGGTATAGTTTAAACAATTTATTTTGCAGTAAAATGGTATTATGATTGGGAAGTGTGTTTCATTTGACGATATGAAAGTCTTTATTTCATTTTTGAACCAAGTTTGTTATTTGTTTCAGGGGAAGGGGGTTCTATTTTGTTCGATTTTTTTTTTGTGCGGTCATCAGCATGTTGTTGCTTTGAGGTAAAGTTTATTGAGTTGATACAACTGATAAAGAAAGATTTTACAAGCTACAAGGCCTGAGGCATCATCTGGCTATTGTCTGCTTTTACGCAGACTTCATCTGAGTTTTATGTCATACCTAGATGAACTAGAGTTTAAGCAATGACTAAAAACTTGCATTTTCAATATGGAGAGCTGTTGATTAAGTGTTAGAATGAGTGTGTGAATCTTCCTATTACACAGTATGCTGTTGTTTGATGTTAATGTTGTTAGAAATTAGAAACCATTGGGAAACGTATTTATGGTCCTCCAACCTTCATCTCAGGCATTTGATCAAGTTGACCCCTTAGCACTTATGGTTGGATTCTGCATATCTATTTGCTGAAAGTTACTACTATGTTGCACAGGTTGGCAATATATGTTTGATATTTCATTTGGCTGCAACTTTGAGTTTAAGTTTTAGTTCTCTTCTTACCTGATTATGAATTAATTTCCAATTTATAGGCTATCAGTCTATGGTCATTTAAAGTTTCTTTGATGAGCAATGTTTAAACGCTGTATGCACCTTCACAATTTAGAACCAATCCATGGAGGCGCTACGTGTTGTTATAGTTGTATTTTGTTGTTTGCTAGCTCATGTACCACTTTGCCTAACCGCATTTTGCTAATTAGTACCCACAGTACTCTTAATGCCTATCAAACTATTCAATTATCTAAAATTTAACACCCTCTTTTAACCTTTCATGAGTTCCATTCATTTAAAAGATCATTTTGTCTTAACTAAAGAACATATCAATGAACAACAGTCCTTGATAACAAATTGAATGCTACCTTCTAAAATTCAGCGTGTTTATGTTAAATTTTTGGTCTAAAATTAAAGTTCAAGAATAAAATAAACAGATCTGAGCTAGAACGTGGAGTGCCAAAGGCTAGCATCAGCATTAAGGCGGAAGAAAGCGTTAAGGTTTGATAGATTTGTCTCTAGTTTTTTCTTTTACTTCTTTATATTATTTATTTATTGGGTTTGGTTTACCGGGTGGGAACGCTTGCTCCTCATGTATTGTTGGACAAATTGTCGATCTTATGAAGCATACCTATTGGATCTTAAAAAAAAGGTAAATAAATAAAACCCAACAAGCCAACACTTCTACTCTTAACCTTTTTTACTTGTGCAAATGGTTAGGATTCAAGCTATTAATTATTTTGCTTGTTTGTCCTAGATAGATGCAGTGGTCTTAACGAATGGTAGACAATACACAAACTCAGGTAAGAAATAAAGAAAACCATATGCTTTGTGCATTCATTCCAATTGTTCATTTTGAAAAGCATTATGTAACGCCCCCGACCCCTACGGGCAAGAGCGTTATATTTTCTTACTTCCTACCTAATTTCTGGGGCAAAACGGACAGAGTTTCTCCTAAAATTTGATCGTTTCCAGGCTAAAAGCCTTACAATAAACCCCTGCAATCAACGGAAGCGTAAAACATTCTAAAATAAGCTCAACGGGTACAAACCGGTGTTCATAACTCAACGAGCAACTCGCTCGGAGTATATCAAACAATATAGTTCATTAATAAAGGAGAAATTAAAGATACAACTCAATGGTTCACACAACCGGAGTACTGGGTTTACATCCCAAAATGTAGACAACTTCAATTAAAAAGACAACTGACTAATAAGATGGTTGGCTCACATGGCCATACAGAGTGACTTATAAATAATATGCATTACATGAACTAGAGTATTTATTTATAAACATTTACAATTCTAGGAATACATTATATGACTTCGTTAAACATGTAAGACCCCTTCAAATGGGCACACATGACATCTTACAAGCAAGGACAACTCCGTCTTGGCATAAGTTACTTGGATTCTGGTTATCATAATGCAAACCTGGGGAAAAAGGGGAAAGAGTAATGGGATGAGCAACCACACGCTCAGTGAGTATTCCCCGCCCCCTTAAAACCAAACCGTTGCAGTCAATAATACCCATAATAGTCACATACCACGTATTCATACTTTACTATCATATTAGGCAATCATAAATCCTTAAGGAAGGATCACTATCCATAAACTTCATTTTAGCCGCTCAAACTCATTTTTAGGTACCTGAATGATCAAACTTCTTTACTAACAAGCACTTAAACACATAAGCAAGCATCGAGGGCTAAGCACAAAACTTTCTTTCATAAAACATATACATTTAGACTCATACGCTTGGTGCATCACAGGATATGGCCATGCTATGTTCGAGATTCCATTCAGACTGTACTTCCTCATTCATAAGATGTGCATGGGGTGTACATCAGAATCTTTCTTTTTTCGTGAAAATACTTTACTTAGCCTTACTTGAAATCTCATTCATAGGGTATTCATGGGGTACACACATTTCAAATCTCATTCACCTTTCTTTCATAAGAAATGCAAAGAAAGCTTTCCTTATTTTCTTGAAAACACTTTGCTTAGCCTCTTAAGGCCTATAAAAACTCTTTTCTTAGCCTCTTTGAGGCTTATTTTCTTTAAAAGAAATCTCTTTCATATTGATCGTATAATGACCCTTGAAACTTTCTTTATTCTAAAATACTTAAAACGACAAAATGTCAACTGCTTTTCTTAGCTTATTAGGAAAATACATTTGGCATAAGATCATTACAGGGTGCTGATTGGGTGAGATCTATTCTCAAACCCCATAGTGAGACCTAACGCTCACGCTTAAGCTCTTACTCCCGAGATGGCTACATATAACATATTGGACCATTACCCTCGTCCAGGTCTTCTAGGGTTTCCTATTACCAGGACTTATTCCCTAGGCTAACCTCATTCATACCATATTGTCCAAAGCACATTACCTTAGCCAATTTAAAGCGTATGGGCATAACGGCTAATAAGTTTGCTGCCTCTCATAGTGAAATCCTTTTTCATACAACGCACTATCTTTTCATTTAAATTCCTTAGGGATTCCCCCGTTCTAGCAAGTTCACTCCAAAAGGTGTATTCATATAATTAAAATAGGCCATCGATTGCTAATAGTTATGGCTACTATTAGTTACAACCATGAAAACTTTCTTTTTCAAACTCACCCTCACTCGTAAGATAAAACTTAATAACATAAAGGGAAGGGAGTTTGCACGTAACACATTCAAACACTTCATAGTTGATTCAACATAATAACCCACACATGGCCTCGTAATCCACACGATTGCGATCAATCACAACCCAGGCTCCCTCCTCACACAACACTGACCACAAGAACTTCAAAAGGTTGCATTAGTTCGTCCTCAAGCCATCCGACTACCAACTCGGTTTCAATTTCATAATCTTATCATTCTAACTCATAGGACATAATGAAATAGCGATGCATAAACTTACTGAGCAAGTAGCCATCATCCAGCAGTGCATTACGGCATATATAAACACACACACATATATATCTATATTGCCTTAACTTGAAATGAGTACTTAACGAACTAAAATAAACTCACAAGGCATGAAGCTAGCCTACATTCATAACTTGCAATTAAGAGGTAAGCATGCCAAGTTCATGTCATTTTCAAGCATAATTTCACTAACTTAACAGGTATCGATTCAAGGCACTCTTAGCTCTTGACTCAAGATATTCTTAGTTACTTTTGGAATTACTTTCAAGCATGAATTAACTAACTTAACCAGTATCGATTCAAAGCAATGAGCATGCCTAATTCATGTCATTTTTACAGCATAGTTTAGTTGCGTTAAGGCTTACATATCTGTTTTAACTAACTAAGGTTATTAGCTCGTTTTCAAGGTCATTTTAGGCATGAATTAACCATATTAGCATGCATCAACTTATGACATTCTTATATCATTTCAAAGGCCATTTTCAAACTTGAATCAACTACACTTGACATGCATCAGTTTGAAGCGTTCTTGGGTTGTTTCGAAGCTACTTTCAATCATGAATTAGTTAATTTAATGGGCATCGATTCGAAGAATTCGTATATTATTTCGAACCCACTTATAAGCATGGATTAACTAAACTAACATGTATCTATTCGAAGTCATTTTCAAGCATTAATTAACTAAACTAACCTATATCGTTTCAAAGCATTATTAGGTTATTTCGAAGTTACTTTCAGGCATGAATTAACTAAACTTAACATACATCGATTTAAACTAAATTCATCTTAAATAGAACATGCATAATCTCAATTAAACTAACTAATCCTATACTAACATGCTTCACAACTTAAGAGCTAAAACATTTTTGAAATTAATAGTACATAGGAGGCGAGAAGCACCCATCTTAAATCTGAGCTAAGGACCTAATTTGGGTGTGATTTTTGGATGGCTAGAATTCTGGTTCTGCCCCCTATTACCGGGTTGCTGCTGCTGCTGTTGGTCGCCGGCACGGGCTCTACCACTAACGGTGACGGTCGTGGTGGTGTGGGGCTGAGGGTTTCAAAACCCTAACCATTGGACCGAGCACCCCACTTTCAATCTCGCTCGATCTCTCTCTTTTTCTCTTCGCCGGGTCTGCGGCCGTGGCTGGCTGCGCGCACCACAACGCCGTAGCCAACCAGCTCTCCCCCGTTCTCTCCCTTTTGCTCAGTCTCTCTATCTCTCTCTCTCCGATGCACTGGGGTGAACCCCCTGTCATGCATGTTTGGTTGAAGAAAGGTGGCTTCGGCCCCCTTTTTTGGATCTATTTTATATATATATTTTTGGTTTTGGTCAATTGCTCAATCCACTAAAATTACTAGTCCAATCTCATACCTCTTATTCTAAACCCAATCGTTAATACAATCGCTCATCCATTATTCGTTCCCAAATACATCAAGTGCTGGCCCAATTTGGCTAGTTAAATCACCCTAGATGAGGGGGTTGAATAGGGTGATGATCAATATCGTAAATTAATCAAAATAAAGAGCGGAAAGATAAACGTGGACAAGACACAAGTAGTTTTTTACGGGGTTAGCATCAACCAAGCTTAGTCCCTGCCTAGAGTTCTCTAACTCTAGGATTAACCCAATTCTATTAGGAGGGATTATTACAACTCTAGAGTACACCTACTCTAAGTTCCAAGCTACAAATTGACCCTTCAACAAGTCGTTGGTAGAGTTAACCATTCAACTCTATGATCCCACCCAAATTACAACTTGAACAATACAATGAAATGTACTGTATATAGAAGCAAATTTAAGCTCAAAGTATGCCAATAAGTTCTCGAGTAATGTGTATGCCAATGAGTGCTTGCTCTCTCTTGTGTTCTCTTGCTGCCAATCTCTTTCCTTTTTATAGATGAGAGGTGTAAAGAAGAGTGGAGAAAAATATGGCAAGTGACCGTTGCACATCTAGTGGAAATCCAATCTCCATGCCTAATTTCAAGGCCTTGAATTGGCATTCTAAGCCCTTGATTTTTTCTGTTCTTGCTCAAGTACTTCCAACAGCTGCTTTTCTTGATTTGGGCTGAACATCTTGGCTGATAATCTTCTAGAACCATTCATAATTTGCAGCATAATCTTCCAAGATATTCTATCACAAGATATTATCATATTAAGAGCAAATCTTTGACATTGATAAATATAGCTCTACAATCTTATATTCAAATTTGAATCACACAATATAATATCATAAGGATAACATGTTCAAATTTGAATATTAAACAATCTCAAAGATATTATGACACCTTATATAAAATCAATTAAGTAATATTAATATTCCAACATCTACTTCAAAAATATAGCACATTTAAACAATAATAATTATTAAGATAATTCAAATATAACACGATGAATATGTTAATTGATTAATCTCTTTTTGTCTTTCATCAAAACATATTAAAAACTCAATGTGAGCTTTTAAAAAAGCAAACAATCTCCCCCTTTTTGATGAAGGACAAAACTCAATAGAAATAACATATCCATACAATTTTAAATGGCACACCATGAAAAGTTTTCCAAATACTTCTCCCCCTTTCTGTATTTCATCAAAAAGGTAGCACAAGAGGAGAAGGAAAAATTTGAAGCACAAAAATTATGACAAACGCATGTAGCTCCCCCTTAACAAATCAATGATATATAAAGATGCTCCCCCTCAATATAAGGGTTTAAACACTAACATTTTGATCAATAATATATCCTAACATGCATGCATTGACTTGATATTCTTACTGCAAGGGATAATATGTTAATATAACAATTCTCCCCCCCTTCAAGAGTAAATCAAGATTATCAAAAAATCATCAAGTAATATAATTCTCCCTTATAGAAAGAAACAATATCATTTATACGAGTGCCAGGGAGCATACCATTATGGACAGATATTATGGACAAATAAGTTGAGAACATAGACAACATATCATTTATGCATAAAGATAATCAAATGACATAATAGCATAAGAAATGAAGTAATATTAATCATGCAAAAATAACACAACCTTCCTTTTGGTAAGAATTCAAATTTTGATTTCTATTCATGTTGTTGAAATAAAAAAATCCAACCCTTGGTTCAATCACACCAAAATTTTCGGTTTTTGCCTACAGTTCAACACCTCGAACTGTATTTCAGGGCCTTGAAATCTGGGCACTGACAAAACAAATTAACTTACCTTATTTTTAATTTTGGCAAACCATAACTTACCATATGCCTTTGCGAAGCTCCAATGTTTCCTTGGCCACTTAAATTTTCAAGAGGATCAAATGCTATTGAAAATTCATTATTAGTACATAAACAAGGAATCAATAATATCCCACGAACATGTGCATTCTTTTTTTATTTCTTCAAGAGCATGAAGTTGCTCAACCAAATCTTGATATCCTTTTCTTCTCGGATTCAAAATTGTTAAAAGTAAGAAAAATTAATGAGGTAAAGTTTTTCTTTCCCTCAATCTCGACACATTTTCTTGATTTAAGACCACATTCAAGAATTTTTGAAAGTTGAAAACTTGGTGTGGTATTTAAATCATAAAAAATGTGACAACTTGGAGAGTACTATTATTTGAAAATTCAATTCTGTTACCTCATCCTTACCGATTTGAAGAACAGATGAATCAATATTTTCCTCACCATTTTCAAGAAATTCCTCGACTTAGGCATGCATAACATCATTATGTATAAACCGTTGAATTGGATCATCATTTCCATGTTCTTACTCTTCATGTGGTTGGTGATCCTCAACTTGCTTAACATTTCCATCGATGATTACACTACCAAAAATCATCAAATTTCCCACTGTATTTTCCCACTGAAAAATTACAGTAGCAAATTTCCCACTGTTTTCCCACTACATTATATTTCCCATTGTTTTTCCATTGATTTAATTGTAGTGGCAAATTTCCCACTAAATTCCCACTATACTCCCACTATCTAATATATAAATTGTTATTTATATTTTTTTAAGTCTTATTTCCTACTAACTTTCTACAAATTATTTTTTTTTAATTTCCCACCCCCATATTATTTTAACTACTTTTTTACTCTCAATTCCAAAGTCCCACCAATTCTCAAGGTTAAATTTTAATTTCCCCCCCAAACTCAACCCCTCCCCCGCCCCCCATCAAACAAAAGTCATGGCCAGCTAAATTGTTTTTATTTTTTTTGAAACAAAATGGCAAACTCTAATTTTCAGAAGAAAAAAAAAACAAAGAGGGCTTAAGCTTGGGGGGAAACTGAAAATCGCAACTCACGAGTCAACCCCAACCCCAAACTCAAAACCCCAACCCCCTCTATTTCGCTCAAACCCTAACCCCACCAAAATTGCAGCCGTTTCCACCGCCCCACCCACCGTGGCTGCCGGTTGGAGGTTGCCGGTTGGTGTTGTATGCGATTGCTGGGGTCGTTCTTATCTTCTCGAGTCATCTCAGTAAATCTCTTCTGGTGGTTAGAGGTTGTCAGTGCTGCTGCCGGTTGGAGGTCGTCGGTGTTGGTGGTGGAGTCGTCGGCTCTGTTCTGTGGTGGGTGGTTGCTCTATTGTTGGTGGAATCGTAGGTCATGTTCAGTGGTGGAGTCATCAGTCCTGTTGCTGGTGGAGTATTCGGCTCCGTTCTTTGGTGGGTGGCGCTGTTCTGTGGTGGGCGGTGCAGTACTCCGTGGCTACTGGGTGGCCGACCGGTGTTGTGGTTGACGCATTCACAAGCTCATCTCAGTAAATCTCTTCTCTGTTTCTCTGATATGGTTTAACTATTGTGATGTTTGAATATATATTGCCAATGTTGCTTCAATTTTGTTTAATTATACAAAAGCCATTATATTTAGTTTGAATGTTGGGTGATAATATGGGATGTGTATGTTTTCTATTCCTGATTTGTCCCATGTTTGATGTGAGATTGAGGATGATTAAGTAGAAAATTGACTCAAAATAGATGTGTTGTAATTATAGGGTTGGTGGTTTTGATTCACAAACTCGAGCCATGTCCTGAAATACGACATATCTTTACTGCCCATAGGTTATATGTTAGCGACGCCCACTGATTTAGTGTTGCATAATCATGTACCACCGTGCTAGGTCTGCAAAAGGGGGCTAAAGAAAATAGATTCAAGGCATCCTAACAACTGGTTTCATAGATTCCCCATTTGCTCTCATACTCCACCACCCCCTTTTTGTGCTCCCATATTTGTAGTTTAATTTAGATGTTTTATGCTAAACAAAGTTGTTGTCATTAGAACGTAAAGCATTACTAGAAAAAGAATTTATAACGATGAAAAATTTCATCATTAAAAGCTTCTTTTTCCCTCGTTAAAAGTTTTAACGGCAAAAAAATGTTGGTCGTCATTCGTTGTTATTAGTCCCGTCGTTAATAGTTTTAACGACAACCTAATTATTTTCATCGTTAACATTAATAACAACAACACCAGTTATTAGTTAAATAAATAACAGTGACCAGTATATTACTAACGTCCAAATTGTTCGGCACAAAATGGAAAGCTTTAGCAACAAATTTGTTTCGTTGTTATTGTTCTAA
>JACYFF010031952.1:41293054-41309647 GCA_017589665.1 Selenicereus undatus
ATTTCCCACTGAATTTACAGTGGGAAAATCGTTGATTTTTGGTAGTGTTATTTCGTCATGCGCCACAAATTCGCTTAGTACCACATTTTGATTAGTACCATATAAATTATAAAGAGTCTCCCAAATTTCCTTGACACTATCACAATGTGAGATAAACTCATAAATATCAACAGTAAGAGCACAAAATAAAATGTTTATAGCTTTAAAATTTTTGGATATTCGCTTGTAATCATCTTCAGCATATTCATCTTTCGATTTCTCAATAACTGTTGTACCTTTGACCATGATCTCCCAAAGATCGAGACCCTTGTGCTTGATATAATGTTCTATTGTTTCCTGCCACAAAAAATAATTAGTACCTTTAAAAAGTGGAGGGCAATCAGTGTCAAAATCATAACTAGCCATGGGATCAAACTATTAGACGGTAAAGTCTTAAAAAAAAAATATAGCTCTTATACCAATTGAAGAATCAAGGCTCGATTTCAATAAACCTCGAAACTAATTCTAAGCTTAACAGCCTAATCGCATTTGGGAAATGACTAAATTAACAATCGGCACAAATTAGCACGAATTAATCTCAAAATCAATCATAACAATAATAATTCTTTTTAATAAAATTATCGCTCACATAGGCACTTAGATAGTAATTTAACCTATATGGTCAATAAAAATACGAATTTTACGATGCAAAAAGGCAATACGACTAGCTTAACATAAAATAGGTAACGTGGGCATTACACGTTAATACCTATAGGTGCTTTAGGTATGAGCCTACCGGTGTCCTTGTTGAGTGCAAATGGGTGATGAAGAGTACACTTTGAATCTTCTTATTTTAAACCTTCAAAGACTGCTGGTGTTATCTCGTTAAGTGGATGGGTTCATGAGGATTCTTGGTCAATGGATTTTACGTCATTGAGCAAGTGCATGCCATATAGCCTCCGTAAGTGGAGCAAATCTCAGTGAGTGTCTTAGTCAACTATTCTCTATGGTTGAAAGAAATAACCGAGTAGCGACATTTTAGCTACCAAAAAGTGGGGAATGGGATTGTAGTTTTTGTTCTTGTTGTGCAAAAACATGCAAGCTTTTCGTATTTTGTGCTTATGCCATCTACATAATCTTATTTTCGTCAAGAGGTATATAGTTATACTCCCCAGTAATGAGGGCCCACCTGAGGGGAGGTGATTTAAATTCTACTCACTCCCACATTGAAAGGCGAACTGCGTGTCTCGGATGAGGAGAAAAATAAAAAAAGGTATGCAAGACTATTCAAGGCATACCTTTCTCGACCTTTTGGCTGAGATCAAGTGTAGTATCTGTTCCTATCAGTTTAATATCTTATACGTGGGTTGTTGACCCACAATTATATTAAATTAATTTTTTAAGGGGTAGGGTCCACCACAGGAGCTTGTTACTTGGACCCTTAAGTATCGCCCATGTGTTGCACCACTATGTGGGCCAAGTGCACCCCGCTAAATCACATATAAGGCTTTTGTTTATTAAAATTCACATACATTTGGATGGAAGTTTGGATCACATGAGACTAAAAATGATAATTGTGTATGTTATGTTTAGAGGACCATAACTGGTACTGGCTATTTGGTGAGAACCTATGATCATTGTTAGTTCCTGCATCATACTAATTTTTGGTGAATTTTAAATGCTAATTGTTGCAATTTCAATCAAATTTTTCTATATGGGTGTTTCATTCACTGCGTGGCATACAAACACAATGTTCGCATAACATGTGGACACAACATCACAATGTAGCGTGCGAAAACAATATCACAATGTAGCGCATGAATTTCTTAAATTTAAAACAATATCACAATGTAGCATATGAATTTCTTAAATTTGAAACCTTGATTCTTTATGGTTGTAGTCAAGTACTCTAGCCAATGTCATATGAGAAGTTTAAGCAGATAATTTAATTTGGATCTGGAGTGCCATGTGCCTAATTACTAGGATTTTTTTTTTACTTTTTTATCCCATAATTAGAACTCGATTGTTTGTTGAATTTTGTTTTGATACTTTCAATGGGTCACAGGGACATATTAAGTCCATAAAGATGTTCTAGAACGATCGACTCTTCATGGAGCAGACATTTTTTATGCAAATTAAACAAAATTAGATAGTTCTTTCTAGGACAGTGCATTGCGTGGTATTTTGTTCTTTTTTGATAGTACCGTATATTAATTGTGTGGGAAATACATTTAATATCATCAAAATTTTAAAAGTGGCTAGGGAACAAGCAACTCAATTTTGGAATAAGTAATAGATGGCAAAGTAATCAACATTTGCAGGTTGGCCCAGTTTCTAAATGGTTTATTATACAATTGTCATAGTTGAGATTGAATCCTCTTTAGTAGGTATTGAAACCGAAGCCTCGTTAGTGGCGATAGTTTTTATTCCCCGTGCCCTCCCGAGCCCTGCAAGACATTATGATCAGCAATAGTTGTGGCCTCATTAGATATCTTGTAGAATATATTGTGAATTTCACAATGCAGTGGTACTCATGTGAAAATGATTGTATTTGGAATTGATCAGGGGTTACGTGAACCCTCTACCCCAAATTATGACGTAAGCTCTCCCACTTTAGGAAGACGTTAGGCAGGCACATCTCCCAAGCTCAATAGGCATCACCTCCCTAGGCCATGGGCTCTCTTAATCACCCATTGACCTTGTCCAAGTAAGTATGTTGCTTGGTCATTGGCATTTTTCTTTTGTAGTTATTCGGGCTTTGTGCTTATTGTTATAGCCATGATGTGGGTTTGGAAATTTTAACCGAACACAATGTTGGCTAATGGGTAAGGTACCATTCTTGCTTATATAATGCTTAGTGTCTTCTTTAATGGATAAAACCATGGAGCAAGGCGATCATATCACTTATTCAAGCCACAAAGAATTCTAAAATGAAGGTAGTTATAATTGATGAAGGCAACCCATTAAAAATGGCTAACGTTGATGTAACTAAGGTAAGGCTTACGAGGTTCATTGACTTTGAAGTAGTATGGTTTGTGTTCGTATTGTGTATTTTCATATATTGGACGATATTGTTTGCTTTCTTTTCTGGGTATAATTTAAACCTTTTGTTATACTATAAAATGGAATTATGATTGGGAAGTGTGTTTTATTTGACGACATAAAAGTCTTTCTTTGATTTTTGAGCCAAGCTTGTTGGGTTTTTTTTTGGGAGGGTAGGGGGGTCTGCTTTGTTTTGTTATTTTTTTTTAGTATTTTTGTGTGATGTATGCTATTATTCGCTTTCTTTTCTAGGTATAGTTTAAACCTTTTATTCTACTAAAAAATGGTATTATGATTGGGGCAATGTGCTTCATTTGATGATATAAAGGTCTTTCTTTCATTTTTGAACAAAGCTTGTGTTGTTTTTGAGGTGGGGGGGTTCCCTTTTGTTCTATTTTTTTTTGGGGGGGTTCCCTTTTGTTCTTTTTTTTTTTTTTGGTTTGCCTGTCAGGATGTTGTTGCTTTGAGGTAAAGTTTATTGAGTTGATACGAACGTTAAAGAAATATTTTACAAGCTACAAGGCCTGAGCCATCATTTGGCTATTGTCTGGTTTTACGCAAACTTCATTCGAGATTTATATCATACTTAGATGAACTAGAGTTTAAGCGAGGACTGAACACTTGCATTTTGAATATGGAGAGCTTGTGATTGAGTGTTAGAGTGCGAGTGTGAATCCTCTTAATATACAGTATGATATTGTTTGATTTTAATATTGTTAGAAATTAGAAAACATTGGAAACGTATTTTTTGTCCTCCAATCTTCATCTCAGGCCACTGATCAAGTTGACCCCTTAGCACTTATGGTTGGATTCTTCAGGTGTATTTGCTGAAAGTTACTACTATGTCGTACATTTTGGCAATATATGTTTCATATTTCATTTGCGTGCAAGTTTGAGGTTGAGTTTTGGTTCTCTTCTTACCTGATTATGAATTGATTTCTAATTTATTGGCTATCAGTTTGTGGTCATTTATAGTTTCTTTGATGGGCAATGTTTAAATGTTCTATGCACCGTCACATTTCAGAACCCCATCTATGGAGGCACTACATGGTGTTATGCTTGTATTTTGTCGTTTGCTTGCTTATTTACCACCTTGCCCCACCGTCACTTTACTAATTAGTTCCTATACTACTCTTGACGCCTGACAGATTGTTCAATTGTCTAAATTTGACACTCTATTTTAACCTTTTATGAGTTCCATTCATTGAAAAGGACATTTTTGTCTTACTTAAAGAACAGATCAAAGAATGACAGTCCTTGAACAAGAATTAAAAGCCATGTTCTAAAATTCTGTGTGTTTGTGTTAAATCTTTGGTATCAAATTACAGTTCAAGTATAAAATAAGTGGATTTGTGCTAAAATATGGAGTGCTAAGGGCTGGCATCAGCATTAAGGTGAAATGAAGAGTTAAGGTAAGATAGAATTGCCTTTGGTTTTTTCTTTTACTTTGTTATATTATTTATTTATTTGGTTTGGTTTACGGGTAGGAATGGTTGCTCCTCATGTATTGTTTGACAAATTGTCGATCTATTGAAGCATGCATATCGTATCTTTTAAAAAAATGTAAATAAATAAAACCCGACAAGCCAACACTTCTGCTCTTAACTTCGCTTTACCTACGCTAATGGTTACGACTTTAGGCTATCAATTATTTTGTTTGTTTGTCCTAGACAGATAAATTGGCCCTAATAGATGGAACATAAGACCCAAACTCAGGAAAGAAATCCACATAACCATATGATTTGTGCATTCATTGCAATTATTTGTTTTGAAAACCATTGATCCCCCATAGGTGCTTTAGGTATGAGCCTGTTGGTGTCCTTGTTGAGTGCAAACGGGTAATGAAGAGTACACTTAGAATCTTCTTGTTTTAACCTTCAAAGACTACATATGTTATCTCATTACCTGGATGGGTCCATGAGGATTCTTGGACTATGGCTTTTACGTCATTGAGAAGGTGTATACCATATAGTCTATGAGTAGAGGATACCTTAGTGAGTCTCTTAGTCTACTATTTTCTATGGTTGAAAGAAATTACCTAGTAGTGACCTTTTAGCTACCAAAAAGTGGAGAATGGTAGTGTAGTTTCTATTCTTGTTGTACAAAAACATGCAATTTTTTCCTATTTTGTGCTTACACCATTCGCATAATCTTATTTTCTTCAGGAGTTATATAGTTATACTCCCTAGTAATGAGGGCCCACCTAAGGGCAGGTGATGTAAATTCTATTCACTCCCACTTCGAAAGGCAAACATTCGTGTCTGGGATGAGGGGGAAAATAAACAAAGGTATGCAAGACTATTTAAGGCGTACAAACACAATGTTAGCATAGCATGTGGACACAACACCACAATGTAGTGTGTGAACACAATATCAATGTAGCATATGAATTTCTTAAATTTGAAACCTTGATTCTTTTAGTTGTAGTTGAATACTCCAGCAGATGCTATATGAGAAGCTTAAGAAGATAATTTAATTTGGATCCGAAGTGCTATGTACCTAATTACTAGGATTTTTTTTTACTTTTTTTGTCATATAATTAGAACTCGATTGTTTGTTGAATTTTGTTTTATTTTCAATGGGTCAGATGGACATATTTAGGCGATAAAGATTTTCTAGAACAATCGACGCTTCATGGAGTAGACATTTCTTATGCAAATTGAACAAAATTAGATAGTTCTTTCTAGGACAGTGCATTGCATGGTATTTTGTTATTTTCCGACAGTACCTTCTATTAATTTTGTGGGAAATGCATTTAATATCGTCGAAACTTTAAAGTGGCTAGGGAAAAAACAACAAAATTCTGAAATAGGTAATAGGTGGCAAAGTAATCAACATTTCCAAATTGGCTAAGATTCTAAATGGCTTATTATACAATTGTCATATTTGAGATTAAATCCTCTTTAATAGGTATTGAAACCAAAGCCTTGTTAGATATCTTGTAGAATCCATTGTGTAGTTCACACTGCAGCTGTTCTCATAGGAAAATGATTGTAATTGGAATTGATCAGGTGTTGTGCGAACGTAGGCCCCGACTACGACAAATTATAAGGCACTGTAATAGCCCAAACCTAGATGATGTTAATTACTTTGATTAATATCCATCAAAATTAACTAAATTGAGCGCTGTATTTCAATTCAAAGTTTTAGATATTTAAGCGATTGTAGGTTTGGATGATGATGTGGCCTCGAAACAAAAATTTAACCATGCTTCGTACAAAATTATCTGGAACTTCTGAAAAAAGTATATATATATATATATATATATATATATATTTAAGCGATTGTAGGTTTAGACAAAATCACAGCAAGGATCAAACCGTGGTCTATAAGACATTTATCTTATGTAGGTCGAGCAACACTCATCCACTTAGTATTACTTGGAATTTTTACATTTTGGGCAAAAGTTTTTATATTGCCCCAGGAAGTGATCCACCAACTAACGGCACTATATAGAAACTTCCTCTGGGGGCCAGCTTGCACTTATAAAAAAGTGCCCTTCGTGGCATGGAAAGAGGTGTGTCTACCAAAGGCAAATGGGGGCATAGGGCTGAAAAACTTAGAAGCATGGAATAAGGCTTGGATTGCAAAACTTGTTTGGGAAGTTGCAATGAAGAAGGACAGCTTATGGACACGGGAAATATCTCGCTAACAAGGAATGGTGGCCATACACCACCGTGTATGATGCACGCTGGTCCTAGAAGAAGTTATGCTCAGTTAAAGAGGAGTTTAAGTGGGGGAGCACAGAGGGCCAAAGATGGATGTGGAAAGATACACCCACTGGAGTCTACACAGTTAGACCTGGCAAAACTAACCCGAGACCCGAAACCCAAACCGAATGACTCGGACCCATACCCGACCCGACACCCGAAATATGCTCACCCGAAAGTAGATCCGAAACCCGAATTGACCCGACCCGAACCATACCGGACCCGAAATTTTCAACAAAGTTGCTTGTTTTGGCATGACGAGCGTATTTCACCAAAAATTGGTTGACCAGAAATCGACCCGACCCGAACCATACCCGACCCGAACCGAAACGACCCGAAATGTCACTTAACCCGAACATGACCCGACCCGTACCCGAACCGAATGACCCATTTGCCAGGTCTATACACAGTGCATTCGGGTTATGCTTGGTATATGGGCCTGCAAAGCACAAAGGCCCCCTGGAAGACACTAGTGTGGCCGCAGTTAGCCACACCCAGACATTCTTTCATTGCTTGGCTACTGCTGAAGCAAAGGCTGCCAGTAGCTACCAGATTAGATAAGTGCTTGGGAGGGATTAGCACAAGCTGTGACTTATGCAATGAACATGAAGAAACTCAAGACCGTCTCTTCTTTACATTTACGTATGCTAAGAATGTATGGAGCAACACCTCTCAATGGCTCCATATTAAGTGCATTGCAAAAACACTGCAAGAGTGGTGTGATCAGCTCAAAAAGCAGGCATTGCCCAAGCCGTACAAGGAAATACTCCACACCATGTTTACAACAACCATCTACCACATCTGGAAGGCCATAAATGAACTCAAGCATCAAGGGAAGCCCATAGGATGGAAAACTACAACACTACTAATCAAAGAGCACATCAGACAAAGGACCCTTTACATAGCACAACACAATAGGAAATACCAGAAGTATATAGACTTAGATAAACAGCATCTGTAACACAAGTCCAGGAGTGAATACTCACTTTTTTTGCAAATATATATATATATATATATATATATATATATATATATATATATATATATATATATATATATAGTCCTTTATGCAAGAGATTAAAAGTTATAATTTGCGTGGAATATATGTGCACACACACAACTTAACCATCCATGTTACGTAACTACAACGTTATTATTGTTAATAAACAAAATAGAGTTAAAATCCAATTAATATGGACAAAGTCTAAAATCTTCCCCTAAATAAGCTAGGAAGAAAATAGGATAGCCAAAGCATAGACATAAAATAATCTAAACAGCTAGTAGAGATGAAAAAGAGGAGGAAGAAGGTTAAAAAAAGGGGATCTAGATTTTATGGGGAGAGGGGATTGAAATTAAGCTAAAATTAGATAAATGTACCGTCCCTCTTCACCGACATCACGCACACCCCCCTCCCCTCTATTTTTCTTCATGCTTTCTCTCTCCTCTTCTCTGCTCCCAGACGCCCCTGCCCCTCCCCCTCCCTGTTTTCACGCACAGCCCAGCGCACACCAGTACTGGCCTTTTCGGCATCGTTCCGCCCCCTGCTGCTGGCCAGCTATAGTCAGGAACCACCACTGCTAGCTGCTCCTTATCTCTTCTAGGCTCGTTTTCATTGTTTTTGGAAGGTGAACTCTAATCCTTCCCTCACTTAATCACTCAATTTGTTCCTCAATTTGATTGATTTGTGTGTTTTTAGTTTGAATGAATGTAATTTGTGTGAAATTGGAGTTATTATTGTGATTTTGTGGACTTGAGGGAGTTGAGGTTGTGGGTGTTCATGGTGGGATTTGGAAATGAGTGTAGGTCTTAGAGATGTATTCATATAACTTAGTTGTATTGAATTTTAAGTATTTTGATTGTGCTTTGAACGAAATTATGCATTGAATTGGTGCGGGTGTTGGATGCTTGCTATGGAAGATAGTCGAATGGGGGTTGAACTTAGAGGTAACAATAAGGAAATGGGGGAAGTAAGCCATTTTGGGGAAGTTTTGAAATAAATTAACTCGTAATAAAATTTGGGGGATTAACTTGAAGGAATGGATTAGAGTTTGGTGCATAAATTGAGCGGAATTAGTGAATAGAAGCCATGATAGGGATTGGTTTTCATCGTTTAATTAAAAGAACGAGATTAATGGGGCAAAACTAGTGTTATTGAATAAGTGAGTGTTAAGGTAGCCCCAAAAGTTGGCTGAAGATTGATTCATGTACACTCAGGTGGGTTAAAAGTGATGTGTGCCTTTGTTTTACAACTCAAACCAAATAATGGTCAAACCAGGGTAGTGGAGGTGTTCTGATTAAAAGATTGAGTGAGTTAATGATATAAATGCAATGAAGCTGGATGTTGTAGTTTAATCAAAATAGTGATGATGATGGATGCTAATTAGCATTAAAGGTGCCTTTTACTGGGGAAAAAAAAAACCCAAGGAAGTGATTAAATGTAGAGTCATGTTCACTTGGGCTAGAAGAGTGATATACCCTCTTGTAACAAAAACAAAAATGATGGATTGGGAATCAAAGTCTCCTTGAGCCCTTCATTATGAATACTATCTTTTCTTAATAATCATAATAAAAATGGAAGTAAGCTCATAATTGCAATAAAGTTGACAACTAATATTGGTATTAGCGATGATTATATTAATTATGGTAATAAGGGCATCAATATTAGTACCAATGGAGGCAACTATATTAAGCCCTATAATTGTAACAATAACATCAATACCATCAATGAAAATAGTAATGACAATAACAAAAGAGGGCGTGACTTAACTGGGAAATTGTGTGTTATTTTCCAAGGTTAAAATAAATATTAAAAAAAAGACCTCATCTGGAACTTCACTAACCATAAAATATATAAACTTGAAGCAGAAGCGAGGCCATTTCCTTCTTCATCAATTCATTAATGAGCATTTTGTATGTAGGGAACGGTTTTTCAAAAACAACAAAATTCAGGTACGTTTACTACCTATACCTTTTAAAATTTCATGTATTTTTATAAATATCAAAATCTCACAATATACAATTATTCAATGAACAATTTACAAACATTGTTTTGCCACATATTCAAGTGGACCCATCAGTTATCAATCATTAGGGCTTACGCCATTCAATTCTCACTGTCGCGGCCTCAAGTCAGGATACTGGATCGGTCTTGCAGGTGTACACCTATTTTCAATGATCGCAATATGCATATGAGCTCATTAGCTTGGGTTGTACTTTCAGATAATAATCAATAACAGTTTTATTATGATTCTCTCTTTCCCTGATTTCAAACTAAAATGAATCGAAATACAATCGCTTATTGAAAAATGAATTTTTATTTTTGCAGTATAGGAGTAAACATATTAAGTTTCGGCATATTCTTCGAATGTTTTGTGTTTTTCTTGGTTTAGGTGGACAATTGTGCTGTAGGGAGACTCTCAAAGGAATTAGACAATCTCACAGTGACACTACATAAAGCCATGGGTTGTCGGGTGTATGTTGTGTGAGTTGCTAGATTGATATTTGAGTTGGGTGTGAATTAAGTGCATGCCTTTTGGGGTCACATGTATGCTGGAATATGTTCAGTACTTTCACCATATTTACCACTAATGATTGGTTAGTTAGGAGTAACAACGCGACTAAGAGTTGGGGCATTATAGTTGTGGATCAGAGCCAGGTTTGGGATCACAGTGAGCTATAGGATGATTAACCGTCACGTTAGAGTTATTAAATGTGAGTTAGACAATGAACTTATAAGCAGGGAAGCATAGTGAGGATAGTTTAATCAACATTTACCTCTTCCTGGCTCATTTGGCTTGTTGACTTTTAAGTGGTATGGTTTGTGTTTATATTGTGTATTTTTGTGTACTACATGATGTTGTCCGCTTTCTTTTCTGGGTATAATTTAAACCTTTTATTCTATTGTAAAATGGTGTTATGATTGGGAAATGTGTTTCATTTAACGACATGAAAGTCATTCTTTGATTTTTGGGCCACGCTTGTTGGTTTTTTTGGGGGGGTTCTGTTTTGTTTTGTTATTTTTTTTTGCTGTGCTTGTTAGCGTGCATTTTCATGTGTTGTTTGCTACTTCATTTTGTTTTCTAGGTATAGTGTAAACCTTTTATTCTACTGTAAAGTGGCATTATGATTGGGGAATGTATTTCATTTGACGACATGAAGGTCTTTTTTTCATTTTTGAACCAAGCTGTTTTTTTTTGGAGAGGGGGGGACCTATTTTGTTCTATTCTTTTTTTTTTTGGGTGTGCTAGTCAGCATGTCGTTGCTGTGAGGTAAAGTTTATTAAGTTGATACGACTAATAAAGGAAGATTTTACAAGGTATAAGGCTTGAGGCATCATCTAGCTGTTGTTCGGTTTTACGCAAACTTCATTTGGGTTTTATGTCATACTTAGATGAACTAGAGTTTAAGCGAATACTAAGCACTTGCATTTTGAATGTGGGAGCTTGTGATTGAGTTTTATAATGAGAGTGTGAATTTTCCTACTGTACAGTATGCCATTGTTTGATGTTAATATTCTTAGAAATTAGAAAGCATTCATAAATGTATTGGTGGTCCTCCAAGCTTTATCTCATTCCTTTGATCAAGTTGACCCCTTAGCACTTATGGTTGGATTCTGTAGGTCTATTTGTTGAAAGTTACGACTATCTCGCATAGGTTGGTAATGTATGTTTGATATTTTATTTACCTACAAGTTTGAGTTTTAGTTTTAGTTCTAGTTCTTTTCTTACCTGAGTATGAATTGATTTATAATTTGTTGGCTTTCAGTCCATGGCCATTTAGAGTATTTTTTATAAGCAATGTTAAAACGTTGTATGCACCTTCACATTTCAGAACCCCGTTTCTAAAGGCACTACGTGTTGTTATAGTTGTATTTTGTTGTTTGCTTGCTCATTTACCATGTTGCCTCAGCATCACTATACTAAGTAGCTCCCACAGTACTCTTGATGCCTGATAAACTGTTTAATTGTCTAAATTTGACACTCACTTTTAACCTTCTATGAGTTCCATTCATTTAAAAGAACATTTCGCCTTGTAAAGAACATACCAGAGAACGACAGTCCTTGAACAAAAATTAAAAGCTATCTTCTAAAATTCTACGTGTTTGTCTTAAGTCTTTGGTCTCAAGTTAAAGTCCTAGTATAAATTAAAGGGACATGTGCTAGTACGTGGAATGCTAGAGGCTGGCATTCGCATTAAGGTAAGATAGAGTTCGGGTGAGCTAGATTTTCCTTTGGTTTTTCTTTTACTTTTTTATGTTATTTATTTAGTTGGGTTGGTTTATGGGTGAGAACGGTTGCTCCTCATGTATTGTTGGACAAATTGTCGATCCTATGAAGCATGCCTATTGGATCTTTAAAAACAATGTAACTAATTGAAACCCAACAAGCCAACACTTCTGCTCTTAACTTCCCTTTACCCATGCTAATGGTTAGGATTTCAGGCTATCAATATTTTATTTGCTTGTCCTAGACAAATAAAGTGGTCCTAATAGATGGTAGATAGACACAAACTCAGGTAAGAAATCAAGAGAACCATATGCTTTGTTTATTCATTCCAATTATTAATTTTGAAAAGCATTGATCCCTATACGTGCTCTAGGTATGAGCCTGTCGGTGTCCTTCTTGAGTGCAAATGGCTGATGAAAAGTATACTTTGAATCTTCTTATTTTAAATCTTAAAAGATTGCCAGTGTTGTCTCATTAAGGGGATAGGCTCATGAGGATTCTTGGTCCATGGCTTTTACGTAATTGAGTAGGTGTATACCATAGAGCCTGTATGAGTAGAGGATACCTTAGTCAGTCTCTTAGTCTACTATTCTCTATGGTTGAAAGACATTACCCAGCAACAACCTGTTACCTGCCAAAAAGTTAAGAATGGAAATATAGTTTCTATTCTTGCAGTACAAAAACATGGAAGTTTTTCCTACTTTGTGCTTATGCCATCTGCATAATCTTATTTTCTTCGGGAGTTCTATAGTTATACATTCCAGTAATGAAGCCCCACCTAAGGGCGTGTAATGTAAATTCCATTCAGTCCCACATCGAAAGGCGAAATGCGTGTCTCGGATGACTAGAAAAGTAAATAAAGGTATGCAAGACTATTCAAGGCATACCTTTCCTGGCCTTCTGGCCAAGATCAAGTATAATATCTGTTCTTATCAGTTTAATATCTGATATGTGGGTCATTAACCCACAATGATACTAAATTAATTTTTTGAGGGGCAGGGTCAAGCCATAGGAGCTTGCTACTAGGACCCTCAGGTGTCGCCCATGTGTTGCACCACTATGTGCGCCTAGCGCACCCTACTAAATCACAGATGAAGCTTTTCTTATTAAGACTCACATATATTAGCATGGAAGTTTGGATCACACTAGACTAGAAATGATAATTGTATATGTCATCTCTAGAGGACCAGAACTAGTACTGGCTATTAGGTGAGAACCTATGATCATCGTTAGTTCCTACACCATAATAGTTTTGTGAATTTTATATGCTAATTGGTGTAATTTCAATCAAGTTTTGCTATCTCGGTCTTTCATTTGCAGTGTAGCATATAAACACAATGTCAACATAGCATGTGGACATAATATAACAATGTAGCATATGAAATTCTTGAATTTGAAACCTTGACTCTTTTGGTTGTAGTTCAGTACTCCAGCCAATGCCATATGAGAAGCTTAAGAAGATAATTTAATTTGGATATGAAGTTCCATGTTCCTAATTACCAGGTTTGTTTTTTGCTTTTTTTATCCTATAATTAGAACTTAATTGTCTGTTGAATTTTGTTTCGATATTTTCATTGAATCACAGGCAGAAACTTAGGTGATAAAGATGTTCTAGTATGATTGACTCTTCATGGAGTAGACATTTTTGATGCAAACTGAACAAAATTAGATAGTTCTTTCTAGGACAGTGCATTGTGTGGTATTTTGTTCTTTTCCGACAATACTTTATGTTGTGTGTGAAATGCATTTAGTATCGTCAAAACATCAAAAGTGCCTAGGAAACAAACTACATAATTTTGAAATAGGTAATAGGTGGCAAAGTAATCAGCATTTGTAGATTAGCCAAGATTCTCAATGCTTTATTCTGCAATTGTCATATTTGAGATTTAAGCCTGTTTAGTTGGTATTGAAACCAAAGACTCATTAGTGGCAACTGTTTTTATGCCCCACAGCCTTCCAGGCCCTACATGGCATTATCATTAGCAACAGTTGTGGCCTCACTAGATATCTTGTAGAGTCTATTGTGAAGTTTACACTTCAACTGTTCTTATGTAAAAATGGTTGTAATTGGGATTGATTAGGGGTCGTGCGAACGTAGGCCACCACTACCACAAATTATGACGTACGCTCTTGCACTTTGGGAAGACGTTAGGCAAGCAAACCTCCCATGTGCAATGGAGGTCACCTCCCTAGGCCATGGGCCCTCTTGATCACCCATTGATCGCATCCAGGTATGTATGTTGCTTGGTCGTTGGCATTTTTCTTCATTAGTTGGTCGAGCTTTTTGCGTTATTGTTATAACCATGATATGGGTCTGGAAAATTTAACTGAACACAACGCTAGCTAATGGACGAGGTGCCATTCTTGCTGATATATTATTTTGTATCTACTTTAAGGGATGAAACCATGGAGCAAGCCAATCATATCACTTATGCAAGCCATAAAGAACTCTAAAATGAAGGTTGTTAAAATTGATGAAGTCAACCCATTAAAAATGGTTAACGTTGATGTAACTGAGGTAGGGCTTACGAGGCTCATTGACTTTTAAGCCAACCCATTTTCGTGTATTGTATGCTGTTGTTTGCTATCCCTTTTGGTCATAATTTAAACCTTTTGTTCAACCATAAAATGGTATTGTGGTTAAGAAATGTGTTTCATTTGACGACGTGTAGGTCTTTCTTTGATTTTTGAGCAAAGCTTGTTGGGTTTTTTTTTTGGGAGGGTTCTGTTTTGTTTTGTTCTTTTTTTTTTTGGTGTGCTTATCAGCGTGTATTTTCGTGTGCTGTATGCTATTTTGGTGTGCTTATCAACGTGTATTTTCGTGTGTTGTATGCTATTGTACACTTGCTTTTCTGGGTATAGTTTAAATCTTTTGGTCTACTATAAAACCGTACTATGTTTGGGAAATGTGTTTCATTTGACGACATGAAGTTAATTCTTTGATTTTTGAACCAAGCTTGTCGATATGGGGGGGGGGGGGGGTTCTGTTCTATTTTGTTATTTTTTTTGGTGTACTTTTCAGCGTGTCATTGTTTAAAGGTTAAGTTTGTTGAGCTGATACGACTGATAAATGAAGATTTTACTAGCTGAAAGGCTCGAGCCAACATTTGGTTGTTGTTTGGTTTTGCACAGACTTCATCTAAGTTTTAGGTCACACTTAGATGAATTAGAGTTTAGGAGAGGACTAAGCACTTGCATTTTTAAAATGGACAGCTTGTTACTAAGTCATAGAATTTGAGTGTGTGAATCCTCCTATTGTGTAGTATGCTATTGTTGTTAATTTTGTTAGAAATTAGAAAGCATTAGAAAACATGTTTATGGTCGTCTTCCAACCTTCATCTCAATCTTCTGATTAAGTTGACCCCTTAGCACTTATGGTTGTATTTTGAAGGCCAACTTGTAGAATGTTACTGCTTTGTCGCATAGGTTGGCAACGTATGTTTGATATTTCATTTGCTTGCAAGTTTGAGTTTGAGTTTTAGTTGTCTTCTTACCTTATTATGAATTGATTTCCAATTTATTAGCTATCGGTCTATAGTCATTTAGAGTTTCTTTAATGAGCAATGTTTAAAGGCTTCATGCAGCTTCACATTTCAGAATCCCATCTATGGATGCTCTATGCGTTCTCATAGTTGTATTTTCTCGTTTGCTTGCTCATGTACCACTTTGCCTCGATGCCACCTTCCTAATTAGCTCCCACCACACTCTTGATGCCTAACAACTGTTCAATTGGCTAAATTTCACACTCTCTTTTATTTTGTCATGAGTTCCATTCATTTAAAAGAACATCTGATCTTACATAAAGAACATATTAAAGAACGACATCCCTTGAGCACAAATTAAAAGCCATCTTCTAGGATTCAGTGTGTTTGTGTTAAATTTTTGGTCTCAAATTAAAGTTCAAGTATAAAATAAACGGATCTGTGCTAGAACATTGAGTGCCAAAGGCTGGCATGAGCATTAAGGTGAAATTAAGACTTAAGGTGAGATAGATTTGCCTTTCATTTTTCCTTTTACATTTTTATATTGTTTATTACTTTGCCTCTTGTAATGTTGGACAAATTGTCGATCTCATGAGGCATGCCAATTAGAGCTTTAAAAAAAAGTAAATAAATAAAACCTAACAAGCCAACACTTGTGCTCTTGGCTTCTCTTTACCTATACTAATGGTTAGGATCAAGCTATTAATAATTTTGTTTGTTTGTCCTAGAGAAATAAAGTGGTCCTAATAAATGGCAGACAAGACATAAACTCAAGTAATAAATTAGGTAAGAAAAGCATCGATCCCTATAAGTGCTCTAGGTATGAACCTGTCGGTGTGCTCGTTGAGTGCAAATGGGCGACGAAGAGTATATCTTGAATCCTCTTATTTTAAACCTCCAAAGACTGCTGGTGTTGTCTCATTAAGGAGAGGGTTCATGAGGATTCCTTGTCTACGGCGTTTACGTCATTGAGTTGGTATATACCATGTGGCCTGTATGAGCAGAGGATACCTTAGTAAGTCTCTTAGTCTACTATTCTCTATGGTAGAAAGAAATTAGCCAGCAGCGACCTTTTAGTTACCAACAAGTGATATATATATTATATATATATATATATATATATATATGTGTGTATATATATATATGTATGTATAT
>JACYFF010031952.1:41310047-41332733 GCA_017589665.1 Selenicereus undatus
TATATATATATATATAATGCCAATGTAGTTTATATTCTTGATGTACAAAAACATGCAAGTTTTTCCTATTTTTTGCTTATGCCATCTACATAATCTTATTTTCTTCATGAGTTATACAGTTATACTCCCCAGTAATAAGGGCTCACCTAAGGGTAGGTGATGTAAATTCTATTCACTCCCACATCAAAAGGCGAAATGCGTGTCTGGGATGAGGAGGAAAATAAATAAACGTATGTAAGACTATTGAAGGTATAACTTTCTCGGCCTTTTGGCTAAGATCAAGTGTAGTATCTGTTCTTATCAGTTTAGTATTTGCTACATGGGTCATTGACCCACAATGATATTAAACTAATTTTTTGAGGGGCTGGGTCCGCCACAGGAGCTTGCTACTGGGACCCTCAGGCGTTGCCTTTGTGTTGCACGACTCTGTGGGCCTGGCACACCCCACTAAATCACAGATGAGGCTTTTGTTTATTAAGACTCACATACATTTGGATGATCATTGTTTGTTTCTACATCTTAATAATTTAGTGAATTTTATATTCTAATTGCTATAATGTCAATCATTTTTTGCTATATGGGTGTTTCATTCACAATGTAACATACAAACAAAATCTCAGCGTAGCATATGGGCATAGTATCACAATGCAGCATGTGAACACTATATAAGAACATCGCATATTGATTTCATGAATTTAAAACCTTGATTCTTTCAGCTGTAGTTCAGCACTCCGGCCAATGCTATATGAGAAGCTTAAGAAGATAATTTAATTTACATCTAAAGTGCCATGTGTCTAATTAGCTAGATTTTTATTTTACTTTTTTGTCCTATAATCAGCAGATTGCGTGTTGAATTTTTTTTTGATATTTCCATTGGGTCATAGGGAAATATTTAGGTGATAAAGATGTTGTAGACTGATCGATTGTTCATGGAGCAAACATTTTTTATGCAAATTGAACAAAATTAGATAGTTCTTTCTAGGATACTGCATTGCGTGTTATTTTGTTCTTTTCCAACAGTACCTTATAATAATTATGTGGGAAATGCATTGAATATTGTCAAAACTTTAAAAGTAGCTAGGAAACAAACAACACAATTTCGGAATAGGTAATAGGTGGGAAAGTAATCAACATTTGCAGATTGGCCAAGATTAAAAATTGTTTATTCTGCAATTGTCATCCTTGAGATTGAAGCCTCTTTAGTAGGTATTGAAACCAAAGCCTTGTTAGTAGCGACAGTTCTTATGCCCCCGACCTTCTAGGCCTGGGAGGCGTGATGACTAGCAATAGTTGTGGCCTCATTAGATATCTTATAGAATCTATTGTGAAGTTCACACTACAACTGTTCTCATGTGAAAATGATAGTAATTGGAATTGATAAAGGGTTGCGTGAATGCAGGCCCCCACTACCACAAATTATGACATACGCTCTCCCACTTTTGGAAGACGTTAGGTAGGCACACTTCTTGAGTGCTATGGAGGTCACCTCCTTAGGCCATGGGCCCTCTTGATCACCCATTGACCCCATCCAAGTAAGTATGTTGCTTGGTCATTAGCAATTTTCTTTTGTAGTTAGTCGAGCTTTTTGGCTTATTGTTATAAGCATGATGTGGGACAGTCTCAAGCATGCTTGGAAACTTTAACCGAGCACAATGTTAGCTAATGGGTAAGGCACCATTCTTACTGATATATTGTTTAGTGTCTTCTTTAATGGATAAAACCATGTAGCAAGGCAATCATATCACTTATTAAAGCCATAAAGAACTGTAAAATGAAGGTAGTTAAAATTGATGAACCACTAAAAACGGTTGACATGGATGCAATTGAGGTCGAGCTTACGAATCTCATTGACTTTTACGTGGTATGGTTTGTGTTTGTATTGTGTATTTTTGTGGATTGTATGTTGTTGTTCACTTCCTTTTCTAGGTATAATTTAAACCTTTTAATCTACTATAAAATGGTATTATGGCTAGGAAATGTGTTTTGTTTCACAGTATAAAGGTCATTCGTTGATTTTTGAGCTAAGCTTGCTGAGTTTTTTTGTTGGGGGGGGGATTCTGTTTTCTTTTGTTCTTCTTTTTTGGGTGTGCTTTTCAGAGTCTATTTTCGTGTGTTGTATCCTATTGTTTACTTTCTTTTCTGGGGTAGTTTAAACCTTTTCTTCTACAGTAAAATGGTATTATGATTGGAACTTATGTACGACACGAAGGTCTTTCTTTCATTTTTGAACCAACCTCATTGGTTTTTTAAGGGGGGTTCTGTTTTGTTCTACTCTGGTTTTTTTTTTTTGGTGTGTCTGTCAGCATGTCTTTGCTTTAAGGTAAAGTTCGTTGAATTGATGCAACTGACAAAGGAAGATTTTATAAGCTGCAGGGCTTGAGGCATGATCTGACTGTTTTTTGGTTTTACCCAGACTTCTTCTGAGTTTTATGTCATACTTAGGTGAACTAGAGTTTAAGCGAGGACTAAGCACTTGAATTTTGAATATGGAGAGCTTGTGATTAAGTGTTCGAATTTGAGTGTGTCAATCCTCCTATTGTATAGTATGCTATTGTTTGATCTTAATATTGTTTGATATTGTAAAACATTGGGAAACGTACTTATGGTCCTCCAACCCTCATCTCAGGCTTCTGATCAAGTTGACCCCTTAGCACTTATGGTTGGATTGTAAAGGTATATTTTTTGAAAGTTACCACTATCTTGCATAGGTTGGCAATGTATGTTTGATATTTCATTAGTCTGCAACTTTGAGTTTTAGTTTTAGTTGTCTTCTTACCTGATTATGAATTGATTTCTAATTTATTGGCATTCAGTCTATGGCCATTTAGAGCTTTTTTATATGCAATGTTTAAACATTGTATGCCCCGTCACATTTCAAAACTCCATCTACAGAGGCACTACGTGTTGTTATAGTTGTATTTTCTCATTTGCTTGCTCATGTACCACTTTGCCTCAGCGTCACTTTACCAATTAGCTCCCACAGGACTCTTGATGCCCTACAAAATGTTCAATTTCTAACTTTGAGATTCTCTTTTAATGTTTTATGAGTTCCATTCATTTAAATGAACATTTCATCTTACCTAAAGAATAGATCAGAGAACAATGGTCCTTGAACACAAATTGAAAGCCAAAAATTGAAAGCCATCTTCTAAAATTCTACATGTTTATGGTAAATTTTTGGGCTTAAATTGAAAGCCATCAGAGAACAACAGTCCTTGAACACAAATTAAACGTGGGGTGCGAAAATCTGGCATCAGCATTAAGGTGAAATAAAGAGCCAAGGTAAGATAGATTTTTCATTGGTTTTTTCTTTTACTTTTTTATATTATTTATTTATCTGGGTTGGTTTACGGGTGGGAGTAGTTGCTCTTCATTTATTGTTGGACAAATTGTCGATCTTATGAAGTATGCCTATTGGATCTTACAAAAAGGAAATAAATAAAACCGAACAAGCCAACACTTCTGCACTTAACTTCTCTTTTCCTGTGCTAATGGTTAGGATTTCAGGCTATCAATTATTTGTTTGTTTGTCCTAGATAGATAAAGTGGTCCTAATAGATGGCAGGCAAGACACAAGCACAGGTAAGAAATCAAGAGAACCATATGCTTTGTATATTTGTTCCAATTATTCATTTTGAATAGCATTTATGCCTATAAGGTGCTTTAGGTATGAACCGATCAGTGTCCTTGTTGAGTGCAAAGGGTGTTAAAGAGTATACTTTTGAATCCTTTTATTTTAAACCTTCAAAGACTGCTGGTGTTGTCTCATTAAGAGAATGGGGTCATGAGCATTCTTAGTCTATGGTTTTTACTTCGAGTACGTGTACAGCATATAGCGTATATGAGTAGAGGATACCTCAGTGAGTCTCTTTGTCCACTATTCTCTATTGCTAAAAGAAATTTCTCAGCAACGACCTTTTCACTGCCCAAAAGTGGAGAATTGCAACGTAGTTTCTATTCTTACTGAATAAAAACATGCAAATTTTTCCTATTTTGTGCTTATGCCATCTGCATAATCTTATTTTCTTCCGGAATTGTGTAGTCACACTCCCCAATGACGAGGACCCACTTGAGGGCAGGTGAACTAAATTCGATTAATGACTACATCGAAAGGCGAAATGCGTGTTTGGGATGAGAAGAAAAATAAATAAAGGTATGCAAGAGTATTCAAGGCATACCTTTCTGGGCTTTTAGGCTAAGATCAAGTGTAGTATCTATTCTTATCAATTTAATATCTAATACGTGGGTCATTGACAAACATTTATGTTAAATTAATTTTTTGAGGGGCAGGGTCTACCACAGGAGCTTGCTACTAGGACCTTCAGGTGTCGCCCATCTATTGCACCACTATGTGGGCTTAGCGCACCCCATTAATTCACAAATGAGGCTTTTGTTTATTAAGCTCACGTACATTTGGATGGAAGTTTGGATCACACTAGAATAAAAATGATAATTGTGTATTTGATGTCTAGAAGACCAAAACTGGTATTGGCTATTGGGTGAGAATGTATGATGATTGTTAGTTCCTACATCACAATAATTTAGTGAATTTTATATGCTAATTAATGTAATTTCAATCAAAATTTTGCTATCTGGGTGTTTCGTTCACAATGTAGCATACAAACAATGGCACAATATCACAATGTAGCTTGTGAACACAATATCACAATGTAGCATATGAATTTCTTGAGTTTGAAACCTTGATTATTTTGATTGTAGTTCAGCACTCTAGCCAATGTTATGTGAGGTGATTAAGAGGATTATTTAATTTGGATCTAAAGTGCCATGTGCCTAATTACCTGGATTTTTTTTTACTTTTTTTGTCCTATAGTGAGAACTCGATTGCGCATTGAATTTTGTTTTGATATTTTCATTGCGTTACAGGCAGATATTTAGCTGATAAAGATGTTCTAGAATGATCAACTCTTCATGGACCATACATTTTTTATGCAAACATAACAAAATTAGATAGTCCTTTCCAGAACAATGCATTACATGGTATTTTGTTCTTTTTCAACAATACTTTATATTAATTGTGTGTGAAATGCATTTAATGTCATTAAACCTTCAAAAGTGGCTAGGAAATAAATAACACAATTCTGGAACAGGAAATATGTGGGAAAGTAATCAACATTTGCAGATTGGCCAAGATTCTAAATGGTTTATTCTTCAATTGTCTTATTTGAGATTGAAGACTCTTTAGTACATATTAAAATTAAAGCCTCACCAGTGGCGAATATTTTTATGCCCCCCAGCCTCCTAGGCCCTGCAGGGCATTATTATTAGCAATAGCGTTGGCCCCATTAGATATCTTGTAGAATCTATTGTGAGGTTCACACTACAACTATTTTCATGTAAAAATGGTTGTCATTGGAATTTATCCAGGGCTGCGCAAACACAGGGCACCACTACCACCAATTATGGTGTATGCTATCCCACTTTGGGAAGATGCTAGGCAGTACACCTTCCAAGTGCAATGGTGGCCACCTACCTAGGCCATGGGCTATCTTGATCACCTATTGACCCCATTCAGGTAAGTATGTTGCTTAGTCATTGGCATTTTTCTTTTGTAGTTAGCTGGGCATTTAGCCTTATTATTATAACTGTAATGTGGGTCCATCCCAAGCATGCTTGGAAACTTTAACCGAACACAAGTTACACAATGCTAGCTAATGGGTGAGGTATAATTTTTGTTGTTATATTGTTTAGTATCTTCTTTAATGAACAAAATCAAGGAGCAAGGCAATCATATCACTTATTCAAGCTAAAGAACTCTAAAATGAAGGTGGATAAAATTGATGAAGTCAACCTACTAAAAATGGTTGACGTTGATGTAATTGAGCTAGGGTTTACGAGGATCATTGACTTTTAAGTGCCATGGTTTGTGTTTGTATTGTATCTTCGCATATTGTATGCTGTTGTTCACTTTCCTTTCTAGGTGTAGTTTAAACCTTTTGTTCTACTGTAAAATGGTATTATCATTGTGAAATATGTTTCATTTGACGACATAAAGATTTTTCTTTCATTTTTGAACCAAGCTTGTTTGGTTTTTTTTTTTTTGGGTGGGGGGTTTTATTTTATTTTGTTCTTTTCAGCGTGTTGTTCTTGAGGTAAAGTTTGTTGAGTTGATACAACTTATAAAGGAAGATTTTACAAGCTACAAGGCGTCTGGCGTCATCTGGCCATGGTTTGGTTTTATGCAAACTTCGTCTGAGTTTTATGTCATACCTAGATAAACTAGAGTTTAAGTGAGGACTGAACACTTGCATTTTGAATATGTAGAGCTTGTGATTGAGCATGCGAATTTATGTGTGTGAATCGTTGTCCAGCCTTCATCCCAATCTTCTCATCAAGTTGACCCCTTAGCAGTTATGGTTGGATTCTAAAGGGCTATTTACAGAAAGTTACTGCTATGTCCCAGAGGTTGGTAATGTATGTTTGATATTTCATTTTCCTGCAAGTTTGAGTTTGAGTTTTGGTTCTCTTCTTACCTGATTATGAATTGATTTCCAATTTATAGGCTATCAGTCTATGGTCATTTTGAGTTTCTTTGATAAGTAACGTTTAAATGTAGTATGCACCTTCACATTTTAGAACCCTATCTATGGTGGCAGTATGTGTTGTTATACTTGTATTTGCTTGCTCATGTACCACTTTGCCTCAGCATCACTTTACTAATTAGCTCCCACAGTACTCTTGATGCCTGACAAGCTGTTAAATTGTTTAAATTTCACACTCTCTTCTGACCTTCTATGAGTTCTATTCATTTAAAAGAACATTTTGTCTTACATAAAGAACACATCATGACATTCCTTGAAAACAAATTGAAAGCCAGCTTTTAAAATTCTACGTGTTTGTGTTACATTTTTGCTTCCAAATTAAAGTTCAAGTATAAAATAAACGGATATGTACTAGACCGTGGAGTGCCACAGGCTGGCATGAGCATTAAGGTGAAATAAAGAGTTAAGCTAAGATAGATTTGCCTTTGGTTTTTTCTTTTCTTTTATTATTATTTACATATCCGGGTTGGTTTACGGGTGGGAACAGTTGCTCCTCATGTATTGTTGGACAAATTGTTGATCTTATCAAGCATGCCTATTGGATCATTAAAAAAAAAAGTACATAAATAACACGCAACAAGCCAATACTTCTGCTCTTAACTTCTCTATGTCTGTGCTAATGGTTAGGATTTCAGGCTATTAATTACTTTGCTTGTTTGTTCTAGGAAGATAAAGTGGTCCTATAGATGGTAGACAAGACACAAACTCATGTACGACATCAAGAGAACCATATGCTTTGTATATTCGTTCCAATTATTCATTTTGAAAAGCGTTAATCCCTATAGGTGCTTTAGGTATGAACCTGTCGGTGTCCTCGTTGAGTACAAATGGGTGACGAAGAGCACGCTTTGAATCTTCTTATTTTAAACCTTCAAAGATTGCTGGTGTTATCTCTTAGTATGCTATTCTTTATGGCCAAAAGAAATTACCCAGTAGCGACCTTTTAGCCACGAAAAAGTGAAGAGTAGGAATGTAGTTTCTATTCTTGCTGCATAAAAACACACAAGTTTTTCCAATTTTGTGCTTGTGCCATTTGTATAATCTTATTTTCTTCAAGAGTTCTATAGTTATACTCCCTAGTAATTAGGGCCAACCTGAGGGTAGGTGATGTAAATTCGATTCACTTTCAAATCGAAAGGCGAAGTGTGTGTCTGGAATGAGGAGAACAATAAACGAAGGTATGAAAGACTATTCGAGGCATACCTTTCTCGGTCTTTTAGCTAAGATCAAGTGTACTATCTATTCTTATCAGTTTAATATCTGATACATGGGTCATTAACCCACAATGATATTAAATTAATTTTTTAAGGGGCGAGGTCCACCCTAGGGGCTTGCTACTGGGACCCTCAGGCGTCACTCATGTGTTGCACCCCTATGTGGGCCTAGCTCACCTCGCTAGATCACTGATAAGGGTTTTGATTATTAAGACTCACAAACATTTGGATGAAAGTTTGGATCACACTAGACCAAATATGATAATTGTATATGTTATTTCTAGAGGACCAGAACTGGTATTGGCTATCAAGTGAGAACCTATCATCATTGTTAGTTCCTACAATATAATAGTTTACTGAATTTTATACACTAATTGTTATAATTTCAATCAAATTTTGCTGCCTGTGTGTTTCATTCACAGTGTACCATACAAACATAATATTAGCATAGCATATGGACACAATATCACACTGTTACCTATGAATTTCTTGAATTTGAAACCTTGACTCTTTTGGTTGTACTTCAGCCAATGATATATGGGAAGCTGAAGAAGATAATTAAATTTGGATCTTACGTGCCATGTGCCTAGTTACTTGAATTTTTCTTTTATTTTTTTGTCCAATAATCTGAACTCGATTGTGTGTTGAGTTTGGTTTTGTTATTTTCATTGAGTCAATGGGAGATATTTAGGTGATGAAGATGCTTTGGAATGCTAGGCTCTTCATGGAGCCGACAATTTTTAAGCAAACCAAACAAAATTAGATAGTTCTTTCTAGGACAGTCGTTGCATGGTATTTTGTTCCTTTCCATCAACACTTATTGTGTGTGAAATCTATTTAGTATCGTCAAAACTTCAAAAGTGGCTAGGAAATAAACAACACAATTTTGAAAGAGGTAATAGCTAGCAAAATAATCTACATTTGCAGATTGGCCATGGTTCTAGATGGTTTACTCTGCAATTGTCATATTTTAGATTGTATTGAAACCAAAGCCACGTCAGTGGTGACTGAACGTTTGCCCACTGTCTCGCAGGCCCTGCAGGGCATTATGATCGACAACAGTTCTGATCCCATTACAGATCTTGTATGATCTATTGTGAAGTTCACACTACAGCTATTCTCATACGAAAATGGTTGTAATAGGAATTGATCAGGGACCGCGCGAATGTAGCTCCCCACTACCACATATTATGACGTATGCTCTTACAATTTGGGGGGACGTTAAGCAAGCGCGCCTTCTAAGTGCAATGGAGGTCGCCTTCTAAGTGCAATGGAGGCCGCCTACCTAGGCCATGGGCCCTCTTGATCACCCAGTCACCTTGTCCAGGTAAGTATGTTGCTTAGTCATTGGCATTTTTCTTTTGTAGTTAGTTTTTTGTCGTAATGTTAATCCTATGATGTGGGTCCGTCCCAAGCATGCTTGGAAACTTTAACTGAACACAATTCTCACTAATGGGCAATGTACAATCCTTGCTGATGTGTTGTTTAGTATGTTCCTTAATGTATAAAACCATGGAGCAAGGCAATCATATAACTTTTTCAAGCCATAAAGAACTTTGAAAAGAAGGTAGTTAAAATTGATGAAGTCAACCCATCAAAAATGGTTGACGTTGATGTAACTGAGCTAGGGCTTATGAGGGTCATTGACTTTTAAGTGGTATGGTTTGTGTTTGCATTGTGTATTTTTGTGTACTATTATATGCTATTGTTCGCATTTTTTTGTCTACATATAGTTTAAACCTTTTGTTATATTGTAAAATGGTATTATGATTGGGAAATGTGTTTTGTTTGACGACATGAGGGTCTTCCTTTCATTTTTGAAAGAAGCTCATGGGTTTTTTTTTTTTTCGAGGGAGGGTTCTGCTTTGTTTTGTTTTTTTTTTTGGTGTTGTTGTCAGTGTGTCGTTGCTCTGATATAAAGTTTGCTCAGTTGACACGACTAATAAAGGAAGATTTTATAAGCCATAAGGCTTGAGGCATCATCTAGCTGTTGTTTGGTTTTACATAGACTTCGCCAGAGTTTTATATCATACTTAGATGAACTAGAGTTTAAGCGAGGACTAAGCACTTGAATTTTTAATATCGACGACTTCTTATTGGGTGTTAGAATTTGAGGGTGCAAATCCTCCTATTGTACAATATGCTATTACTTAGCATTAATATTTTTAGAAATTAGAAGCATTAGAAAACGTATTTGTGGTCCTCCAACCTTCATCTCAGCCTTCTGATAGAGTTGACCCCTCCGCACTTATGGTTGGATTCTAAAGGTCTATTCATAGAAAGTTACTGTTATGTCCAACAAGCTGGCAATGTACGTTTGATATTTCAATTGCCTACAAGTTTGAGCTTGAGTTTTTGTTCTCTTCTTACGTAATTATGAACTGATTTCTAATTTATTGGCTTTTAGGCTATGGTCATTTAGAGTTTCTTTGATGAGCAATGTTTAAAGGTTGTATGCACCTTCGCATTTCAGAACCCCATCTATGGAGGCATTACGTGTTCTTATAGTACTATTTTCTCATTTGGTTGCTCATGTACTACTTTGCCTAAGCGTCACTTTACTAATTATCTCCCACAATACTCTTGATGCCTGACAAGCTGTTCAATTGTCCAAATTTAACACTTTCTTTTAACCTTCTATGAGTTCCATTCATCTAAGAGAACATTTCGTCTTACCTAAAGAACAGGTAAGAGAACGATAACCCTAGAACACAAATTGAAAGCCAGCTTCTAAAATTTTGTGTGTTTGTGTTTAATTTTTGTTTTCAAATTAAAATTCAAGCATAAAATAAATGGATCTGTGCTAGAACGTGGAGTGCCAAAAGCTGGCAAGATCATTAAGGTGAAATAAAGAGTTAAGGTATGATAAATTTGCCTTTGGTTTTTTCTTTTACTTTCTTACATTATTTGTTTGTTTGGGTTGGTTTATGGGCGGTTACAGTTGCTCTTCATGTATTGTTGGACAAATCACCGATCTTACGAAGCATGCCTATTGGATCTTTAAAAAAAATGTAAATAAATAAAACCCAACAAACCAACACTTCTGTTCTTAACCTCTCTTTACCTATGCTAATGGTTAGGATTTCAGGCTATCAATTATTTTGTTTATTTGTTCTAGATAGATAAAGTGGTCCTAATAGATGGTAGACAAGACACAAACTCGGGTAAGAAAATCAACAGAACCATATGCTTTGTATATTCATTCCAATTATTGATTTAGAAAAGCATTAATCCCTATAGGTGCTTTAGGGATGAACCTATCGGTGCCTTTGTTGAGTGCAAATGGGTGATGAAGAGTATACTTTGAATCTTCTTATTTTAAACCTTCAAAGATAGCTGGTGTTGCCTCATTGAGAGGATGGGTTCATAAAGATTCTGGTATATGGATTTTACTTCATCAAGTAGGTATATACCATATTACCTATATGAGTTAAGGATACCTTAGTGAGTCTCTTACTCTAGTATTCTCTATGGTTGAAAGAAATTACCCAACAATGACCTTTTACCTTCCAAAAAGTGGAGAATGGCAAAGTGGTTTCTATTCTTGTTGCGCAAAAACACGCAAGTTTCTCCTATTTTGTGCTTATGTTATCTGTATAATCTTATTTTCTTCAGGAGTTACATAGTTACACTCCCCAGTAATGAGGGCCCTCCAGAGTGCAGGTGATGTAAATTCTATCCACTCCCACATCGAAAGACAAAATGCTTGTCTGGGATCAGGAGAAAAATAAATAAAGGTATGCAAGACTATTCGAGGCATACCTTTCTCAGCCTTTTGTCTGAGATCTAGTGTGGTATCTGTTCTTATCAATTTAATATCTGATATGTGGGACGTTGACCCACAATGATATTCAATTAGTTTTTTGTGCGGTAGGTCCACCATAGGAGCTTGCTACTGGTACCTTCAGGCATAGCCCATGTGATGCGCCATTACAGATGCGCCAGGCCTCTACTACCACAAATTATGATGTACGCTCCCCCACTTTAGGGAGACGTTAGGCAAGCGTGCCTCCCAAGTGCAATGGAGACTACCTACATAGGCCATGGGCCTTGTTGATCATCCATGGACCCCGTCCAGGTAAGTATGCTAGTTGGTCATTGGCATTTTTCTTTTGTATTTTTGCCTTATTATTATTCCCATGATGTGGGACCGTCCTAAGCATGCCTGGAAACTTTAACCAAAACAATGGTAGTTAACGGGTAAGGTACCATTCTTGTTGATATATTATTTAGTATCTTCTTTAGTGGATAAAACCATGGAGCAAGGCAATTATTTCACTTATTCAAGCCATAAAGAACTTTAAAATGAAGGTAGCTAAAATTGATGAAGTCAACCCACTAAAAATGGTTGAGCTTGATGTAACCAAACTGGGCCTTACAGGCTCATAGAATTTTAAGTTGCATGGTTTGTGTTTGTATTATGCATTTTTGTGCACTGTATGCTATTGTCCACTTTCTTTTTTGGGTATAGTTTAAACCTTTTGTTCTACTGTAAAATGGTATCATGATTGGGAAATGTGTTGAGTTTGACAATATGAAGGTCTTCCTTTCATTTTTGAACCAAGCTTGTTGGTTTTTTTAGGGTGGGTTCTATTTTGTTTTGTTCTTGTTTTTTTTTTTTGTTGGTGTGCTTGTTAGTGTGTCATTACTTTGCGGTAAAGTTTGTTGAGTCAATACGACTGATAAAGCAAGATTTCACAAGTTGCAAGGTTTGAGGCATCATCTGGTTATTCTTTGGTTTTGTGCAGGCATCGTCTGATTTTAATATCATACTTTGATGAACTAGTGTTTAAGCAAGGTCTAAGCACTTGCATTTTGAAAATGGAGAACTTGTGATTGAGTGTTAGAATTTGAGTGTGTGAATCCTCCCCTTGTATGGTACGCCATTCTTTGATGTTAAGATTGTTAGAAATGAGCGAGGATTAGGAAACATATTTGTGGTCCTCCAACCTTCAACTCAAGCTTCTGATCAAGTTGACTCCTTAGCACTTATGGTCGGGCTTTGAAGATCTATTTACAGAAAGTTACTGCTATGTCCCACAAGTTGGCAATGTAAGTTTGATATTTCATTTGCCTACAAGTTTAAGTTTTTTTCCCTTCTTACCTTATTATGAACTAATTTCTAATTTATTGGCTATTAGTCTATGCTCATTTAGAGTTTCCTTGATGAGCAATGTTTAAAGGTTGTATGCACCTTCACATTTCATAACTCCATCTATAGAGGCACTACACGTTGTGATAGTTGCATTTTCTCATTTGCTTGCTTATGTACCACTTCGCCTAAGCGTCAATTTACTAGTTTCCGCCCATAGTAGCCTTGATGCCTCACAAGTTGCACAATTGTCTAAATTTCACACTTTCTTTTAACCTTCTATGTGTTCCATGTATTTAAAAGAATATTTCATCTTACCTAAAGAACATATGAGAGAATGGCAGCCCTTGAACACAAATTGAAAGTCATTTTCTAAAATTCTATGCGTTCGTGTTAAATTTTTGGTCTCAAATTAAAGTTCAAGCACAAAATAAAAGGATTTGTGCTAGAACGTGGAGTGCCAAAGGCTGGCAAGAGCACTAAGGTGAAATAAAGAGTTAAGGTAAGACAGATTTGCCTTTGGGTTTTTTTTTCTTTTACATTGTTATATTATTTGTTTATTTGGGCTGGTTTATGGGCGGGTATGATAGCTCCTCATATATTATTGGACATATTGTCGATCTTATGAAGCATTCCTATTGGATCTTTATAAAAAAAAGTAAATAAATCAAACCCAACAAGCCAACACTTCGGCTATTAACTTCTCTTTACCTGTACTAATGTTTAGGATCTGAGGCTGTTAATTATTTTGTTTGTTTGTCCTAGATAGATAAAGTGTTCCTAATAGATGGTAGACAAGATACAAACTCACGGAAGAAATCAAGAGAACCATATACTTTGTACATTTGTTCCAACTATTCATTTGTAAATGCATTAATCCCTGTAGATGCTTTAGGTGTAAACCTATCAGTGCCTTTGTTGAGTTCAAATGGGTGATGAAGAGTAGACTTTCAACGACAACAACAACAACTCCCAGTGTAGGTCCTGCTTTTACGGGGTCTGGGGAGATCCAACTGTAGGGAACCTTACCTCTACTGGTATTCCTACCTGTAGAGAGGCTGATTCCAAAAGACCCACAAAAAAAGGGTTTTGTGAAAATATTTACAGAAGAAAGATTTTGTGAAAACACTTAATGAGAAAACATTTTATAGAAGAAAGATTCTATAGCAAGGGATGGCTGAGATAAAAGATCAGTTGTTGAAGCTATGAAATAAAATGACAATATATCGGAGGAAGGTAACATACCTGAACAACCAACAGTAAGCAAACGGGAACTCTTTTGGGAAGACAGTACAACCTGCATACAAACACAACAAACCTCTACCAGCACTATGCCACAGCAACCAAAAGATAACTACGGGGTCGACTCTCAGCGATCTAAGATCTTAATCCTATCCCGCCACAACTTCCTATCCTGAGTCAGATCCTCCGTCAAACTGACAACTTTCAAGTCCTCTCTAATTACCTCATCCAAGCTCTTCTTTGGTCGTACCCTCCCTTTTTTGCCTTCGGGAATGTTGATCCTCTCACATCTTCTCACTGGAGCGTCCACACTCCTCCTCTTCATATGACCAAACCATCAGAGTCTTGTTTCTCTCATCTTATCTCCGATAGGAGCTATTTTAACTAAGTTCATGATAACTCTATTTCTAATTCTGTCTATCCTCGTATAACCACACATCCACCTTATCATCCTCATCTCTGCTATCGTCAGCCTTTGAACTTACGTCTTTTTTAGAGGCCAACATTCCGATCCATAAAGAACTACCGGCCTAACTACCAGGCGATAGACTTTGCCTTTCAATCCAATGGGCACCCTCTTATCACACAGCACACCTGAGGTATACTTCCATTTTTGCCAGCTGATTTTTATTCGCTGGTTAATATCTTCATCAATATCCCCATTCTGCTGAATGATCGAGCCTAGATACTTAAACTTATCGACCTTAGGTATCGGCCTCATATCCAGAGTGACTTCTCCCCACACATCTACCCTCCCACTGAAGCAACAATGAAGGTGCTCCATCTTCGATCTGCAAACTCTAAAACCTCTAGATTCCAGAGTATGCCTCCATCGCTCCAACTTGTCAATAACTCCTTGTCTGGTCTCATAAATGAGAACAATGTCATCTGCAAAAAGCATACTCCAAGGTAACTCATCTTGAATCCCTCTTGTAAGTTCATCCATAACTAGAGTGAAAAGAAAAGGGCTCAAGGCGAAACCCTGATGTAGGTGCATATCGATGAAGAAGTCATTCGTGACCCCTCCTGGCGTCCCAACACTCGTCTTAGCTCCCTCATACATATCCTTAATAACTCGAATATACAAGGATAACACTTCTTTCTTCTTTAAGTATCTCCATAACACTTCACGCGGAACTCTATCATATGTTTTTTTCAAGTCAATGAACATCATGTGGAGATCCACCTTTCTATCTCTATACATACCCATGAGCTTTCTAAGGAGGTAAATCGCCTCTATGGTTGACCTGCCTAGCATAAAACCCAATTGGTTCTCTGAAATTGAAACTTTCTTTCGCAACCTTCTCTTAATCACCCTTTCCAATAACTTCATAGTGTGACTGAGCAACTTTATACCCCTAAAATTATTACAATCCTGAATATCACCTTTATTCTTGTACAAAGGGATTACTGTACTAGACCTCCATTCTTCGGGCATCTCAGCGGTTCTAAAAATAACATTGAAAAGCTCCGTTAGCCACTCTAATCCCTCCCCCCCCCCCCCAAACACTTCCACACTTCCACCGGTATTTGATCTGGACCCTCTACCTTTCCATCGGGCATCTTCCTCAAGGCCTCCTTAATCTCGTCCTTACTGATATGACCACACTCTCGCTGGTCAATCCTCCTCTCACCACACTCTCGTTCCCTACCTCTAGAATCCTCTATCCCTTCACCATTGAGGAGATTGGAAAAGTATCTTTGCTATCTCTCCTTGACTTCTGCATCCTCAAATAACACCTTACCATTTTCATCCTTGATGCACCTCACAACACCTAAATCTCTTGTTCTTCTTTCCCTAGCCCTCGCCAGCTTAAAGACTTCCTTCTCCCCTTCCTTGGTCCCCAGTCTATGATATAACTTCTCATAAGCCATGCTCTTAGCTACCGCAACAGCTTTCTTGGCCACCTTCTTTGCTGCCTTATATCTTGCTCTACTAATATCTCTCTCTTCATCCGTTCCACTGTTCATGAAATCAGCATATGCCTCTTTTTTCTCTCTGACTTTCTCCTTTACCTCCTCGTTCCACCACCAGGCACTCTTCATTTTGTTACAACCCCTTCTTAAAGTACATAGGACTTCTTTAGCTGACCTTCGAATACAAGCTGCCATTGCCTTCCATATTGCATCTACATCCTCTACCCGCCTCCAAGCTCCTTCTTCAGTAATCCTTTCCGATAATAACATGGCGTTCTCCTTTGTGAGGGTCCACCACTTAACTTTAGGGTCCTCGACTCTCCTCTTCTCCACTTTGAACATTTGAATTCCACATCCAACACTAGAAACCTATGCTGAGATCCTATATACTCAGTAGGAATCACCTTACAGTCCTTGCAAAACCTCCAACTATCCGCCCTCGACAGGAAGTAATCAATCTGGGTCTTCAAAGAGCCACTCTTAAATGTCACCAAGTGGTCCTCTTTCTTCTTAAAAAAGGAGTTTGCCACAAACAAATCATGGGCCACTACAAAGTCCAGCACAGAAACTCCTCCGTTGTTTCTCTCCCCAAAACCGAAACCCCTGTGGGTCGTATCATACCTGGCTGAGTGAACACTAATATGGCCATTAAAGTCTCCTCCAATAAAAAGTTTCTCGCTCCGAAGCATCTCCTGGATGACCATATCCAAATCCTCCCAAAATAACTTCTTAATATCGGGCGACAGGCCTATTTGGGGAGCATAAACACTGACCATTTTTATGAATTCTGAACACACCAAAACCTTAATGGCCATAATTCGGTCACTCTTACGCCTCACTTCAACAATAAAGTCTACCAACTCCTTCTCAAACAAAACACCCACTCCATTCCTCGCCTTGAGAGAACCCAAATACCATAATTTGTAACTATCAACTTCTCTAGCTTTAGCTCCCACTCACTTCATCTCTTGAACACACGCTATATTAATCCTACGCCTATGCAACGACTTAACTAATTCTATAGACTTACCCGTAAGTGACCCAATATTCCAAGATGCTAGGCACACCTTCCGAAACCCTCCACCTCTCCTACCCCCATTTCCCCCCGAAGGACTGGCAGGAACTACTACATTGCTCGCCACTAGCTAACAACAGCAAAAAAAAAAACTAAAAACAACAACACACAAAAACTAATAATAAACCTCAAAGAAGTCCTAGTTACTTCAAAGACTTCTGATGTTGTCTTGTTAAGATGATGGGTTCATGAGGAGTCTCGGTCTATGGCTCTTGTTCCATCGAGTATGTGTATACCGTATAGCCCATATGAGTAGAGGATACATTAGTGAGTCTCTTAGCATGTATTCTCTATAGCTAAAAGAAATTACATAATAGCGACCTTTGACCTGCCAAAAAGTGGAGAATGGCAATGTAGTTTCTATTCTTGTTGCATAAAAACATGCAAGTTTTTCCTATTTTGTGCTTGTGCCATCTGCATAATCTTAATTTCTTCAGGAGCTTTATGATTACACTCCCCAATAATGGGGACCCACCTGATGGGAGGTGATGTAAATTCTATCCACTCCCACATCGAAATGTGAAATGCTTGTCCTGAATCAGGAGGAAAATAAATAAAGGTATGCAAGACTATTCAAGGCATACCTTTCTTGGCCTTTAGTCTAAGATCAATGGTAGCATCCATTCTTATCAGTTTAATATCTGATATGTGGGTCGTTTACCTAAAATGATATTAAATTAACATTTGGAGATTGGCCAAGATTCTAGATGGTTTATTTCGCAATTGTCATATTTGAGATTGAATCCTCTTTAGTAGGTATTGAAAGCAAAGCCTCGTCAATGGCGAATATATTTTTGCCCCTGGGCCTCCCAGGCCCTATCGGGCATTATGATTAGCAACAGTTGTGGCCACTTGGATATATTCCAGAATCTATTGTGAAGTTCACACTACAATTATTCTCTTGCGAAAATGGTTGTAAATGGAATTGATCAGGGGCCGCACAAACATAGGCCTTACTACCACAAATTGTGACGTACGCTCTCCAACTTTTGGGAGACTTTAGCTCGGCACACCTCTTGTAACACCCCAAATTAAGGTAAATCACTGTTTGTGTTCTTTTCATTAGTTTCCCAAATTAGAAATGATAACCCAAATAACTAGGCGTTACCGCCGTTCAACAAGAACAAGGCTTTGCTTATACATGATAAAGTTATCCATAATAATCGATGTTTACCATCAAAGGCAATCGCAGCATCACAACCCATCAGATCATTTAGATAAGTATAGAAATTGTTCTAACATCGAAACCATTCAAACATCTCAAGGATTACACCAAAATATAGAATTCTGATAAAATATACAGTCTCAACACCAAAATATATCACAATACGGAGTTATAACATCTGAACGATACACACCACTATTTCATATAGACTTCCCGGCTCACTTATCATCTTCAATCGTCCCGCCCACCTGAGGGCGATTCACTGAACACTTTCTTAAAACAAAACATGAAAACATTTCGAACTGTGAACCGAAGTTCAGTACATGCATTCCCGTATTGTTAAACATTCATGGAAAAAAAATGGTTGGGCCCGTATTGTAATTCATTTTTAATTAAACATAGGGAAAGAGATAAATTTGAAACTGCGTTGTCAATTTTTATCTGATAGTGAACCGCTGGTAACAGTTACAATCTGAAGATAGGTGTACTCATCCCAAACCGATTGGGACCTGGCCTGAAGTCGTGCGGGTAACTGAAAGGCTATGCCTTGTAACTGATAACTAATGGGGTTACTAATTATGTAATAAATCACTAATTAAACTGATTCATTGATGCACTTACCGAAACATTATAATTTTGATAAATACGTGTTGATTTCTAAAGATACAGACAATGAACGTACCTGGAATTTTTAAATGTAAGCTCACTGAATAATATTATACACAAAAGTGAAAGAAATGATAGATTAGGCCCTGATTCTGTACAAAATTATCGTTGTAGGAGCATACGGTTAGCAAAAATATTTATTTCGTAGCTAATAACTAGTAAAAGAAACATAAAAGCATAACAGAGGCTTAGAAATAATGATTCATGACTTAATCATCTGACCTATGATGGAGACTCAAAACCCCAATATAGAAAGATTAGGAAATCCAAAAAATCTTTCATTTCGAACACCAAGCTTGATTCGCACAATAAAATTTCCAAAATGAGGCTAGAACACAAGCATATCAGTTTTAGTCCATTCTGCGCAGTTTTGGTAAAACAACCATAACTTTTTTCACAGGCCTCGGACTAAGGTGATTCAAAAGGAATTTTAAAGCTAACACACTGAAATATCGACCCACCAAAACTCATAATTTTCCAATGGGCCTATCATTACCATTTCAATCGTGAACTCCGTCCTGCTGTTATGAAATTTTCAGCCCTCACTGCTTTGACTTTTTCCCTTGTTTTTTACACATATTCTCAACTTAAAGCATTCCTTAAAGGAAGATAAACAAGCTTTGGTCCATCCCAACATCATACAAAATCACCAGACTCAAATTCACTTCATAATCATATCCAATAAAGATTATTTTTCAATCTAATACACACATAAACCAAGCCTAATGCTAGTTAAATCCAAACCATGCATTACCTGCAAAACCCTAGTTTATTGCCAAGTTAGACTCACTCCACTTATTTGAAAACACCAAAAACATGATCAAAAACACCAATAAGTTAGAAGATGACCAAAACAAAAATAAAACAATCAAAATCTAACACTTTAACATCAAGCTTGCATGATTAAGAAATAACCCTAACCCTAGCATGATCCAACCTCAACTCCACCATGATCAACACCAAAATAACTCTTATTTCTTATCAAAACAGCATGATCAAAGCACAAACATCAAAACAAGAATCAAAACTAAAATTAAAAGCAAACCCAACAAAATCAAGTTTCAAGGTTACTCACTTTTATTGAAAATAAGTAGAGATGGAGATAAGGTTTAGTGGTTTTGATGATGGAGGATGGTAGGTTGAGGTATTAGGATGTCAAGGGGGTTAGAGATCGCCGAAGCTGGCTAGAAAAGTGGCCGAAAATCAGCCAGAACAGTGATGGCCTGCTGCTGCCGTGGGGAGGGATGAGAAAGATGAGAAAGAAGATGAAGTTTTGGATTGAATTGTATTTTGTTGACTAATCTAACTCTTTAGCTGAGTTTTAACTAATAAAGTAACTTTTTGAGCTAACCATGGTTAAGTTTAACCATGGTAATTAGTTAGATTAATAAACAAACTTGTTGGGCTTCAAAACGGTCGAAATAAGTTGGGTTCGGGAATAAAACAGTTCGTAACGATAACGGTTTTACGAAACTCAAAATTAAATTTTTGTAATGTTACGGAAAACAAAATAAATTACTTAGATTAAACTTGTTAAGGCCTACTAACAATTCTTCCAAAGTTTTCGTTAATCAATTAATTTAATTAAATAAACAAATAAGTCTGAATTGCCTAGTGAGGGCCCAAATAAAATTTTTCCACCGAGGTGAATAAATGCGATAAATAAATATGAGAAGAGAAAAAAATTATGAACATGAGGTAATTAAATAAATACACATAATTAATTAATTTTAGGGTTAGGCTATTACAACCTTCCCCTCTTAAAGAGTTTCGCCCTCAAAACTTATGACTTTACCTTGTAATGCAAGATTACCTCAAGTAATTGTTAGTATTTGGCTTTCATTTCCTCTTAAGTCTCCCAAGTAGCTTCTTAGGAGGTATGATTTGATCATAGCACTTTGACTAGAGGTATCTGCTTGTTATGCAACTGCTTAATCCTACGATCTAGGATTTGGATTGGCCGCTCTTCATGTACTAAATCCGCAGTTATTTCAATAGGTTCAGATACAATGGTGTGGTTTGGATCTGGGGTATACTTTCTCAGCTGAGAGATGTGAAATACGTTATGCACGTGTTCTAGTTCTACCAGCAGATCCAAATGATAAGCTACAGGGTTCAAATTTTCAATGATTTCATATGATCCAACATATCTTGGACTCAATTTACCTCATACCCTGAACCTCTTGATACCCTTAGTTGGCGATACTTTCAGAAAAATTTTATCGCCTATTTGAAACTCCAAATGCCTCCTTCTCTTGTCCGCATAACTCTTTTGCCGACTCTGGACAACCTTAATGTGCACCTGAATCCTTCTTATTGTTTCAATGGTTTTCTAGATCATTTCAGGGTCTATAATCAATGCTTCATCCAAGTCACTCCAACACAGCGGTGTTCTACATTTTCTTCCATACAAAGCCTCAAACGGGGCCATTCTGATGGTGGACTGGTAACTATTGTTATAAGAAAACTCCATTAACGGTAAGTCGTCCTCCCACTTCCTTTTGGAACTCCAACACACAAGCTCTTAACATGTCTTCTAGAATTTGATTCACTCTTTTAGTTTGTCCATTTGACTCAGGGTGATAAGAGCTGCTAAAATTTAATTTGGTCCCAAAGGCCTTTTGAAGTGCTTGCCAAAAACGGGCTTCGAATATTTGGTCCCTATCTAATACTATATCTAAGGGGATTCTATGTAGTCGGACTATCTCTTTAACATACAATTGGGTCAGTTTTTCAACTCCCCAGGTATCTTTGATTGGCAGAAAATGGGCCAACTTGGTAAGCTGATCGACTATAACCCAGATAGCATTCTTCTTCGAGGCAGAAAGGGGTAAACCCATAACAACGTCCATTGAGATCGAATCCCACTTGCAAGTGGGAATTTCTAGGGGTCGCAATTCACCCACGTGACGCTGATGCTCTGCTTTAACTTTCTGGCAGGTTAGACACTTGTCTACATATTCTGTAACCTCCTTTTTCATATTATTCCACCAGAAGTATTGCCTTAAATCTCTGTATACCTTGGTGCCTCCTGGATGCACCGAGTAGCGAGTATTGTGAACCTCCTCTAAGATCTATTTCCTTAATTCCTCATTTCATGGCATACATAGGCGATTCTGGAATCACAGGGTTCCATCCTCATGTACTACAAACCTGGGAGACTTTCCTTTCTCTAAATTTTGCTTGATTCTTTGGAGTTCAGGATCGCTTTCTTGGCTCACTTGAATTTCCTCCACTATGGAAGGCTGTAAAGTAAGTGCTGATAATTGAACATGTGCTTGCCTATGGGATACTAATTGAATTCTCAGGCCCTCAAGTTCTTTCAATAGACTTAGCTGAGTAATCACCTCAGTATTTGAGCTATGTTGCGCTTTCCTACTCAGGGCATCTGCTGCGACATTTGCTTTTCTTGGATGATATTGAATTTACCAATCATAAACTTTAAGCAGCTCAAGCCAACACCGTTGCGTCAAGTTGAGTTCCTTCTGGGTGAAGATATACTTCAAACTTTGATGTTCAATATAAATCTTGTATGGTACTCCATATAAGTAATGTCTCCAAATTTTCAGCGCAAAGATCACAGCTGCTAACTCCAAGTCATGGGTAAGATAGTTTTTCTCATAGGGCTTGAGCTGTCGAGAGGCATAAGCTACTACATATATATATATATATATACATATATATATATATATATATATATATATATATATATGTATACACACACACACACACACACACACACACACACACACACA
>JACYFF010031952.1:41339972-41372722 GCA_017589665.1 Selenicereus undatus
ATTATTATTATTATTATTATTATTATTATTATTATTATTATTATTATTATTATTATTATTATTATTATTATTATTCAGAAACGTTATTTGCTTACAGTTATTTGCTCATTCATTCTCTTTTGACTAATTGTGTATTCTTATCTAGTAGATTGCTAGTCTTTTTAACTAATTGTGTTGCTCTTCATAGTTAGCGTCATTTGGCCTTTAGTTTCAATACTTTTCTCTTTTCCTATTAGTTGGGCTCATCAAGTGATTACTTCAGGGTGATTTCATTAATTTACACCCTTATTACACGATAAGTGCAAACATTTTTATTATTATTAGTAGTATCTATTATTTACTCCCTTTATTTTGTTACCATTGTTATTAAGAAGGGCTATTGGATCATTGTATTTGCTCATTCATTCTTTTTGACTAGTGGTGTACTCTTGCCAAGTAGATTCCTAGTCTTATTACCAATTTTGTCTTTCTAGTTAGCTTCTCTTTGCCTTTTGGTTTCAGTACTTTGTTCTTTTCCTATTAGTTGGGCCTACCCAGTTATTCTTTGGGTGTGCTGTGATTGTTTAACCCTTCATTACTATTGAGTGCAAACTCATTTTATTATTAGCAGTAGGGTCTATTAGTGTCGTTGGGGTTGGCATTGGTAGCCTAAGCTAGTGGCGAGCAATGTAGTTGCTTCAACCTGTCTTACGGGGGAAAATGGGGGTAGGAGGGGTGTAGGGTTTCAGCAGGTGCGCCTAGCGTCTTGGAATATTGGGTTACTTACTGGTAAGTCAATAGAATTTGTTAAGTCATTGCATAGACGTAGGATCAGCATAGCATGTGTGCAAGAGACTAAGTGGGTGGGGGCTAAAGTTAGAGAAGTTGATGGGTTTAAGTTGTGGTATTCGAGTTCAAGCAAGGCGAGAAATGGAGTTGGTATTTTGGTTGATAAGAAGTTGGTCGACTTCATTGTTGAAGTGAGGCGGAAAAGTGATCAAATTATGGCCATTAAGGTAGTGGTGGGTTCGAAAATCCTTAATGTGGTTAGTGTTTATGCACCTCAATTAGATTTGTAGGACGATATTAAGAAGCAATTTTGGGAGGATTTGGATATGGTCATTTAGGACGTACCTCATAGCGAGAAACTTTTCGTTGGAAAAGACTTTAATGGCCATATTGGGGTCGAAGCAGACGGGTATGATACGGCTCACAGAGGTTTTGGTTATGGGGAGAGAGACAATGGAGGGGTTTCCATCCTAGACTTTGCGGTCGCCTATGATTTGTTGGTGGCAAACTCCTTTTTTAAGAAGAAGGAGGACCACTTGGTGACCTTTAGGAGTGGTTCCATAAAGACTCAAATTGATTACTTTCTGATTAGAGCATATAGTAGAAGACTATGTAAGGATTGTAAGGTGATACTAAGTGAGTATTTAGGAACTCAACACAGATTGCTAGTGCTGGACGTGGAGCTCAAATGTTCAACATGGAAGAGGAGGAGTGCTGGGGAGCCTAGAGTTAAGTGGTGGAATCTTACTAGGGAGAACACTATGAAGTTAGCAGAGAGGATTTCTGAAGGAGTTTGGAAGAAGGCAGAGGATGCAGACACAATATGGGAGGCAATGGCAAAATGTATTCGAAGGTCGGTTAAGGAAATCCTTGGTACATCTAGAAGAGGTGGCAACAAAATGAAGGAAGCCTGGTGGTGGAATGAGGAGGCAAAAGAGAAAATCAAGGAGAAAAAAGAAGCATACGCTGCTTTCACAAACAGCGGAATGGATGAAGAGAAAGAGATTAGTAGAGATAGATATAAGGCGGCAAAAAAGATAGCCAAGAAAGTTGTTGCTATAGCAAAGAGCACGGCTTATGATAGGCTATATCAAAAACTGAAAACCAAGGAAGGTGAGAAGGAAGTCTTTAAACTAGCGAGAGCCAGGGAAAGAAGAATAAGGGATTTGGGTGTCGTGATGTGCATCAAAGATGAAAATGGTAGGGTGCTATGTGAGGATGTAGAAATCAAATAGAGATGGCAGATGTACTTTGATAAACTCCTAAATGGTGAATTGATGGAAGATTTTCGAATTAGGAGTAGAGAGAGTAGTGAGAGTCAACTTGATCCTTGTTTTTGTGAACCTATCAGCAAGGATGAGATTAAAGAATCCTTAAGGAAGATGACAAATGGGACGGTAGAGGGGCCAGATCAGATTCCGGTGGAAGTGTGGAAGTGTTTGGGTGAAGAGGGATTGAAGTGGCTAGCAGAGCTTTTCAATGTTATTTTTAGGACTGCTAAGATGCCAAGAGAATGGAGGTTTAGTACAGTCATCTCATTGTACAAGAACAAATGTGATATTCAGGATTGTAATAATTATAGGGGTATAAAGTTGCAAAGTCACACCATGAAGTTGTGGGAGTGGGTGATGGAGAAAAGGTTGCGAAAGGATATCCCAATAACAAATAACTAATTTGGTCTTACGCCTGGCAGGTCGACCACAGAGGCGATTTTCCTCCTTAGAAGGCTCATGGGATTCTACGAAGATAGAAAGGTAGACCTTCATATGGTGTTCATTGATCTGAAAAAGGCATATGATAGAGTCCCGCATGAGGTGTTATGAAGATGCTTGGAAAAGAAATGAGTGTCTCCGGTGTACATTCAACTTATTAAGGATATATATGAGGGAGGGAGGACAAGTGTTAGGACGCCAGGAGGGGTTACCAGCGACTTCTACGTTGGTATAGGCCTGTATCAGGGTTTCGCTTTAAGCCCTTTTCTTTTCACTCTAGTCATGGATGAACTTACAAAAGGGATTCAAGATGAGTTGCCCTGGTATAGTTATTCGCAGATGACATTGTTCTTGTTGATGAGACTAGGGAGGGAGTTAATGGAAAACTGGAGCGATGGAAACATACACTGGAGTCTATAGGCTTTAGAATCAGTAGATCGAATACTGAATACCTTCATTGTTGTTTCAACGGAAGGGAAAATGAGGGGGGAGAAGTCACCATTGAGGGGATGCAGATACCAAAGGTCGAGAAGTGTAAATATCTAGGCTCGATCATCCATCATGGAAGGGACATTGAAAAAAATATTAGCCATCGCAAAAAAGTGGACTGGCAAAAATGGAAGTATGTTTCAGGTGTGTTGTGCGATAAGAGAATGCATGTATGATTAAAAGACAAAGTTTATCGTATGGTAGTTAGACCTACTGTGTTATATGGATCGGAGTATTGGCCTATGAAGAAGACTCGGCTTCAAAGGTTAATGGTAGCAGATATAAGGATGATTAGATGGATGTGTGGGTATACGAGAATGGATAGAATTAGAAATGGAGTGATTAGATACTTAGTTAAAGTGGTCCCCATTAAAGATAAGTTGAGAGAAATAAGACATATGGTTTGGCCATGTGAAAAGGAGTGCGGACGCTCCGGTGAGGAGATGTAAGAGAATTAACATCCCAAGAGGTAAAAGTAGAAAGGGACGACCAAAGAAGAGTTTAGCTAATGTGATTATAGAGGACTTGAAAGTTGTAGGGTTAACAGAGGACATTGCTTAGGATATGAGACGATGGCGGGATAGGATTAAAGTCTTATATCGCATAGAGTTAGCCTCGTAGTTGGTCACTCGGTTGCAGTAGAGTGGGTTTGGTTGTGGTTTTTTTCGTATGTCATATTTGTATGCAGGTAGTTAATGCGTCTGAGAAGAGACATTGTTTGCCTACCTCTGTTTGTTAAGGTACAATATCTTCCTCTACCTTGTTGCACTTATGGTTACATAGTTACTGCCACCTGGTTTTTTTTTTTTTTTTTCGAAATTCATTTCATGCTACTTATCCTTAGTTTTTCTCCATAAAATGTTTTCACAAAATCCTTCTTCTATAAAACGTTTTCACAAAATCTGATTTTTGTAGGTATCTTGGAATTAACCTCTCTACGGACAAGATTGCTAGTAGAGGTGAGATTGCCTACATCTGAATCTCCCTAGACCCCGCGAAAGCGGGACTCACACTGGGAGTTGCTTGTTTATTGATTAGAACCGATTAACACTTATTATTACTTATTAGCATTTATCAATACTTATCAATATTTAGTTACATTTGATACTCATAATGTTAACCTTAATCAATACTCATCAATATTGATCATGTTTCATATATTATGTAAACCATGGTTCCTTCAAAGTTCAAAGTTCAAAGTTTGAACGTAAATGCCTACATTAAAATTTTTTCAACTTCTTACAATACAAACTTATATTGATTTATTTATTTAAGTAATGGGTCCATACATGATTAAAAAAGATCCAACGAAAGGAAGGATCCGAATTCTTCTTCGGGCAATTCAACCCGAACGTCCAAGAACCAAAAGGTCCAAAACCCTCATTTCTCCCCATATAAATGCCCCATTTCTTCCTCCCTCTGTCTTTTACCCCCGACACGGAAAGCCCTAGTCGTCCATTTCTCTCACCAACAATGGCCGCCGCTGTAGCCCGCCCCCTGGTGACCGTCCAAGCGGTGGAGTCCGACATGTCCACCGACGCTACACCCACTGCCCCATTGCCGGACGTCATGAAGGCTCCACTCCGCCCCGACATTGTAACCTACGTCCACTCGAACATCTCCAAGAACTCACGCCAACCCTACGCCGTTTCGAAACGCGCCGGCCACCAGACCTCCGCCGAATCTTGGGGTACTGGCCGTGCCGTTTCTCGTATTCCCCGTGTTCCTGGAGGAGGGACCCACCGTGCTGGACAGGGAGCCTTCGGGAACATGTGTCGTGGTGGGCGTATGTTTGCCCCCACCAAGATCTGGCGCCGTTGGCACCGCAAAATCAACGTCAACCAGAAACGTTTCGCAACCGTTTCTGCCATTGCTGCCACCGCCATACCTTCTCTTGTCATGGCCCGAGGTCACAGGATCGAGACTGTTCCTGAGCTTCCTCTTGTTGTTTCCGACGCCGTTGAGAGCGTCGAGAAGACTTCTTCTGCGATCAAGGTGTTGAAGCAGATTGGGGCGTACGCAGATGCTGAGAAGGCTAAGGGCAGCGTTTCTATCCGACCCGGAAAGGGTAAGATGAGGAATCGTAGGTATATCAACAGAAAAGGGCCTTTGATTGTGTATGCGACTGAAGGGGCTAAGTTGGTTAAGGCATTTAGGAACATTCCTGGAGTTGATGTTTGTCATGTGGATAGGTTGAACTTGCTCAAGTTGGCCCCTGGTGGACATTTGGGTAGATTTTTGGTTTGGACTAAGAGTGCTTTTGAGAAGCTTGATGCTATTTATGGGTCATTTGATAAGCCCTCTGAGAAGAAGAGGAACTACCTTTTGCCTAGGCCTAAGATGAGCAATGGTGATCTTGCTAGGATCATCAATTCTGATGAGATTCAGAGTGTGGTTAGACCCACCAAGAAGGAGGTCAAGAGGGCTGTTCTTAAGAAGAACCCACTGAAGAATTTGAATGCTATGTTGAAGCTTAACCCCTATGCTAAGGCTGCTAGGAGGATGTCCTTGTTGGCCGAGAAGCAGAGGGCTGAAGCTAAGGAGAACAAGCTTGCCAAGAAGAGGAAGGAGCTCTCTAAGGTACTATTTTCCTCTTTTAGTTGGTTTATTTATGTTTGCCGGTTGATGATTTTACATTGCCTACGTTTTCATATGATCATCATTGGTTTCTCGTTTGAGTGTTATATCATGATTGGTTGTTGCTTGTCCTTATCAATAATTTAGGTTGATTATTATTTGTTACTTGATTGAAGTTCTATTCGGTATGCTCAACTTGAACTGCATATTGCTATTTTGTTTATGGCGAACTGTGGAGTGTTTTAATAACACAACGTCTCTGGAGTCTAATAGTGCTATTTGTAAGTGCGGTAGCATTTGATTATGAAGCATACTCCATCTATATTTCATAGATTGTATAAAACAGTTGGCTATGTGAGCCAGAGGAGGTGATCTGATATTGTAGATTGATCATCAAGGGGGTTCTTTTTTGTGAGTTGGAAATTGTTCTGTCTCTTGCCATTTTCTCATGGTAGCCTACCTGATTTTAAGCTCAGCCATATCTCTTGGAGAGAGTAGATTGCTTGTTGTGGTTGCAAATGTCACTTTTAATTAAAGTGATACATGTTAGGCTCCTTTCTTCTTTCTCAGCTATTTGTTTTGTGCTTTCTCTGAGCAAAATGATGTACAGCTTTATATCTGTTGCTAATTCTAGCTGTTTGCGCTGTATGTTAACAGGAGGAGCTTGCTGCCATCAAGGCTTCAGGAAGGGCATTCTACAAGACAATGATCTCAGATTCTGACTACACAGAATTTGAGAACTTCTCAAAGTGGCTCGGTGTATCACAGTGATTTTGAATTCGATATTTCTGTTTCTAATAGTCAGATTTCATCAAGGTTCTTTTCGTGAGTCTGCGCTCAGTTTTGGGTTTTGGAAGATGTTGAGACTAGATTTATTTGATTACCCTTGTTTGTCAAGTTTTGTGCCTACAAGTCAGAAATTGGAAGACTATTTAGCAGAAGTAATTCTCTTGTTGCTATTTTTCTGTTGCCGGTCTGGCTATTTTGTATGGATGATCTATTTGTTGTGCGGTTGCTTGTTTGTTTTGCTTGCTTCTTGCATTTCGCCCGATGATTGTCGGAGTTCTTGGCTTCCTTTTGCTGCTCTGATGTAAAAACCTCAACTGTGACAGATTTCTATTATTCTGTGGCTCATGCTTTTGTGGTTTACTCCGATGTGGAATGGTGGATAGTGGATACCAATTACCGAGGGTGTTTTCTCTGTGTAATAGTTCCGTTGCATTAAACGAGGGGCAGTAATCTTAGAGTTCAAATGTTCTTTGTTCATGTCGAGATTGCTGTTGCGTTCTCGCCTATGGTGTCTGGCTGTTGCCCTTTTTGACTTGTCCGACATGGCTCTTGGCTGGTTACCTTGTGTCTCAAAAGTCGATACACAGTGTGACTTTGAGCATTGCTCTGTTGAAGTTTTAGAAACTTGAATGTTATCAGCTGTTGACGTCTCTTCATCGAATGTTGACCTGCCGAGTAGGCATTTCTCGGTATTGAATACTTTCATTGGCATTTCTTAATAAAGTAGAAAGTTTAATGATATTTTTAGTTAAGAACTCTCTTTTACGCTTCTTGTCTGTTTGATTTTGGTTATTTGTCTTTTTTTGGCCTGGGGGGTGGGGGGGGGGGGTGGTTCAAAGGATGTGTTTTCTTCATTCATTGGTTGGTTGATTGTCCATAGATCAAGATCATCATTGATCTATTCTCGCACTGAAGTGCTTCATTGGTCCCTTGGCCAAACACTTAAAAGTAACGTTTCCGAACAATGAGCTATTTGGTTATTACTCATTTTGGGAAAGTTAGAACAAAAAAGTTTCACGTCAATCTAGCTCACTGAAATATGTGACGTTTGCCCCCAAGAATTGAAACCGACCTTTTTGTAGCAATTGTAGATATTGCAAGCCAGTGACTGTCTATCTCTAGCTAACAAAATCTAGAGTAATCTTTCTAATTACGCCAACAAAAGTTATTCTGAATTAACACTAACACAACACAATGTAGATTAAGTAAAATGAAAGTTGTACTACGAAAATTTGTATTTTTAACAACAAAAACTAATGCAGGCCAATGAAAATCAATTGCTACACACCTTTGATATACTTTCTGTTGGGGTTTAAGGACAAAAGAAGTAAAATATACTAATCCTATTCAGTTGGTTTATCTTTGATGTACTCTTGAGCTACTTTGATGACAAATCAAACTGCAGGAACCATGACAATTTTCACACTTGCAGGCCCAATCATCTGTGCGCCACCACAACCCATTACCTAATGTGGCTGGTTTCTTAAATCAATCCTAGTCCACCCCCGTGTTGCCTCACATTGCAGAAACTCGCGTGTTTGGCTTCAAGTGACTTCTGTTTGGTGCCTTGGTGGCAAGTGGTAACCATCTTCTGGCGTTCTTGGTTTGTCGAGAAAAAGAACGTTATATGGTCTGGCAGCTCTGGCCTAGTCCATATATGCGGAATTTTATCATGAAAGAAATATGTTGAAATCTCAAATCCAATTAGTTAAAAGTCGGACAGAACACCCTCCTGAACCAAATTTCATATTCTCTCTATTTCTCTGGTTGTGGTAACCGCCATGGCTCATCAATTTGGTGGCTTCCAGAGGGAAAACGACCCTTCTTTGGCCATTTTCAGCTCCTCATTCTCTGTAATTTGCCTTAGTTTGTTTGTATTGCAGATGTTTTTTCATCATATAATTCGAAAGTGTTGGCCTATTTGTTCTCTCTAAATTTATTTGCTTAGAAGACAAAGTTGGTTCATCATTTTTCAAGTTCGTATTTCTTTTGTTTGATATGTAAATCCATTGATCCTGCCATTTAATTTTCTCTCTTAAATGCGTGGGAGCTTAGTTTGATCGGTTTTGGCTTTTGTTCTTTGCCTTTGAGTGTTTTGTCGGACAAATTCTCCCAAGTGGCCAACATAGGTATGTGATGGATTTTGATACCTATGAGCAACCCTTTGCGGAAGAACATATTATTCACAAAATCTATACTACATCAACAGATCTATATCTGAAAAACAGTGCAATGAATCTACAGATCTCGTCCTCATGCTGTATAATAAGAAAGTTGTCGGGTAAGACATATGCTTAGTATGTTTGAAGTTAAATTTTTTGAAGTTGCAATTTCATTTGGATATTTAGGATTGTATATTTTTTAGTCGAATTTGTATTGTAGGTGTCGTATGGCTTATTATTTAGTGTCTTTATCCTTTATTGTTGGGGGAAAAAGTTGACATGCTGGACAAAGGAATACGTTGAAACCTCATATCTAAGTAGACATGCCGCTATGATGTCCTAATAAGTTGAATTGGAGTGATTGTTGACATTACAAGATTGTGTTCTTTATAGTTGTATGTAGACCTAGTAAAAACTGATCCGACCCAAAAATCTAATCCGAACACGGCAGGAAAGTTTTGGGAACACGATTTTCTCAACCCGAACCCCAAATAAACTGAACCCAAAAAATCCGCAAGTTTGTGGGTCAAACCCGACCCGAACCCAAAGCCCTCCGCTCAACCTGGATAGTATATCCTTATTTTTTATTTTTGCTTAATTTTCCCCCTTAATAATAATAGTTTTTCATTATAACGAAACGTTTAAAGAGACGTTGTATAACTATTGCATTCCTCCGCAAATTAGACAATGGTACCTGTTCTTTCTCATATTCATTTCCATAAAATAGCATCATATACAACTTAGAAATGGAATAATTATAGAAAATGGGCATAGTCATAAGAAAATCGACGCAGAATTACACAAGTATTAAAAATGTGCAAGTCGTACTAGTATATTCTTAGTGAAATGAGTAAGTCTTATTGCATTTTAAATAATATTACTCGGTAATAATCTAAAATTTTGATGTTATAACTAATAAATAATTGTAATATCTTGTGCGTCTATAATATTCTTTCATTTGGCTTTCTTCTAATTGATCTTGAACTTGATGTCAGTATTGAACAATGGACCAAGTTATGTTTGTGTTAGGATCAGCTCACTAATAAACAATACATGATTAGGTAATGATATGTTAACTAACAAAATATTGAATCACTAAATGGGTTACTAACAGGTTGAATTGCTCTAATCCATTATCATGTTTTAGATGGATTGGCCCATGAATGACCCAACCTATTGTTAATATTTTAATATACAAACTAACCCACTCAACACATGACTCAGTATTCACCTGTATATGGCGTTCATGTATCATATTGAAAGGACCAAATATTTTTTACTCTTTTAAGAAATTACAATTAAAATGCTTGTTCATCAAATACGAATAATTTTAAGTAATAAATATGCCAAGATTTTGATTTTAACAAAAAGAGAAATAACTCATTTAAAAGGTGCTCCAAACCTATTGGGTGGACCCGAAACCTGTAAAACCGAAATACACCCGTTCGTATTATACCTAAACTCGAAATACACCCAACTCGTATTTTACGCAAATCCGAATATACCTGACCCATACTTTACCCGCCTGCCCAAATTGATAGGTCTAGTTGTATGGTTTAACTGGAAGGAACTATAAGTTGTGAGGAATTATAATTACAAGAATTTGCAAGGAGTTATAAGATGTTGTAAAGAGTTGTAACAATTTTGAAGGGGTTATAAGATGTAAACTTAACCCTATTTAGATGAAAAGAACAACTGTGAGTTGTAATTACAAGGTAAGGACTATTGCAAGCAATTATAAAGTATATAAGAAGCCGGTAGAAAATTGTAACAAGTGGTAAAGAGTTGTAAGTTTTAAACTTAATTTTAGGGCATCTTCTTTTTGACTTTTGATAAATATTTAAGTGATTATTGCTGAAATATACTAAAATATGCTGAATCATGCTGAGGGCATATTCTTTTTAACTTATGATAACTATTTATCAACAACATTCAACACATTTCAGAACAATTTAGAACGTTTAAGTATAATTCAGCATCATGCGGCACAATTCGATACAACTCAGAACAATTGAACACCTGTAAAAGTACTTAATTAATTAAATTTTGATTAAATTCAAATCACCTATCCTTGATCAAGAATTAGACTTATTTTACTAATAATATAAATAAGTTTATCATTGTTATTATAAAATTTGTTTGAAATTAAAAAGTTTGTGCATTATGTAACTAAATAAAATGTTTTGTACTTTTAATTGCAGCAACACCAATACCACTACCTTTCAGTACAGGTCCTGCTTTCACGAGATGTAGGGAGATTCAGATATAGGCAAACTCTACCGACGTCGCTGCTCATAGAGACTTATGCCAAGAGACCCACATAAAATAATTTTGAAAAAATAAATTAAAGTTGAAACTAATGATAAACAGTAGGAAATGAGCTACGAAATGCTGAAAATGGTTGGCAATAACTATATAAAAATATAAGAACAATATATTGGAGAGGAAAGTACTATACCTTAACAATTATATGTATGCAATTTTTCATAGTTTTAAGTACAAGATAAAAAAAACATCTTCTCCACTCTAGAGCCTTCTCAGCTTGAAAATATCGCCACAACTATACTTTTCATTGTCACTGTATTAGGCCATCGGCGGCGGCTTCTCGAAGGGTCGTCACCGGTGGTGCCCTTTCCCTGAGAACCCCTTCTGCTTGTCCTATTCTAATTCTCCCTTTTTAGCTCCTTTCTTTATATTATAATCTGATGCTGGGAATTTTAATTACAAATTTACATTTCAGATTTCTTTTTCTGTTTTTGTTGTGTCGGTTGTGGCAGGGGTATTTTGGGAAGTGTTAGTTACTGGGAATTTAGGAAGCAATAGAACCGTGTATAAAGGGCATGAATGAAAGGAGGATGAGCAATCAATTTTTGCCTGAATTAATTCTCCCTCTTCTTTCTCTCTCTTATCCCTTCCCTAATTCTCTCCTTCCAGAACTAATTTTTCCAGAAATTACTTCACTTTCCTGATATTTGACTGCAGAGACTGGATTGCACTGAATTGGGTTTTGATTCACCCAAAACCCTGTAACAGTGGTATTAGAGCATCATATCAACTAGGTATCAAAAGCATTGAAGCTGGCTTCTACGAGAACGCAAGTCGCCATGGAAGAAGCTATGAGAGCTCTACTGGCGGAGCAAAGACAATGGATGCAGGACCAAATTGCTAACCAAAATCAAAGAATTGCAACTCAGCAGCAGCAATTTATGGAGCATCAACAGAGAATGAGGGAACATCAGAACTTACAAAATCAAGAACAACAGTAGGTCATGACTCAGATTCTAACTCAACTGGGGACACAGGAGAGAGTTAATGATGATCCACACAGAAGAGCAGCTGGATATGGAGGTAATCAGTTTCAGTTCAATCCAAAGGTGGAGTTCCCTTGTTTTGATGGGCAGGATCCTAAGGGCCGGATTAAAAAATGTACTAGATATTTTAGTCTATGTAGGATTCAGGATGAACAAAAAGTGAATCTAGCTGCATTGCACTTAAGGGGTTCAGCTAAGATGTGGTTTGGGTCTTATATAATGGGAAGAAGGGGGTTAACTTGGGATGAGTTTATTGTTGATATTTGTGCTAGATTTAAGGATAATCTAGGCAGTAAGGTAATAGAGGATTTTAATAAGCTCCACCAGGTTGGAACCATTGATGAATACTTGGTTAAGTTTGAGGAATTGAGAGCCCTTATGCTTGTAAGGACTCCTACCATGCCTGAAGCTTACTTCCTTGAAGGCTTTATTGGAGGATTGAAGCCAGCGGTTAAGCCCTTGGTAAGGGCCTTCAACCCTCAAACCCTGTCCTCTGCCATCGAACATGCCAGATATCAGGAGGAACACTTACTTGCCCTCAAACTGCATCCAGAAAAACCTTATAAACCCAGCTTCTCAAATGCCAACAGCTCTCAAAAGGGCTTGTTACCTACCCCAAACACAACCCCGTTAGCTCCACAAAAAGCCTTTCCATCCCTTCCTAAAACTCCAAATACATACAACAACCAGAGAAACTCCATTTCAAACTTACCAAGACCAACCAGGTTTGTGCCAGCTGTTGAAAGAGTTGAGAAAATAGCCAAGGATTTGTGCTTCTTGTGTGATCAACCCTTTGAAAGGGGTCATAAGTGTGGTTATAAAGAAAAGCAGTTATTCTTGGTGGAAGTCTTAGGTGAAGAGGAGGAAGCTCAGGAGAATATTGGGGTTGAAGAGGCAATAGATGAAGAAGAAGAGTTAATTCCTCAGTTATCCTTCAGTGCTATGAATGGTAGTTCTGGTTTCCAGACCATGAGGGTAGAAGGACAGTGTCGAAAGAGGGTGCTTCACATATTGGTGGACTCTGGTAGCAGACATAATTTTATGGATGAGCACTTAGCTCTGCAGTTAGGATTTCAACTGGAATCTATTGCCACCCAGGCTGTACCCATAGCAGATGGTACTAGCATGCAGTGTCAATGGGTGTGCAGGAACTTTAAGTGGATCCTACAGGGAGTTGAATTCAAGTATGATATGTTGCTACTTCCTTTAGGAAGTTGTGACTTAGTTTTGGGGGTACAATGGTTCTCCACATTGGGTACCATCAAATGGAACTTTAAACAGTTGAGAATGGAATTTGAGCATCAAGGAAAGAATTATGTACTAAGAGGGATTGCTGCTGGAAAAGGTCAGATGATGACACAAGGACAATTACCAAAGGCACTCAAGACTACAGCTCAAATCTGTATGTTGCAATTAGTATCAGAAACCATGCAATTATGGGGCTTACAGGGGGATGCAAATCAGCAAACACCAGAGGAACTCAAGGGGATTTTGGAAGAATACAAGGATATTTTCACTGAGCCTACAGAATTACCTCCTTCTAGGGGAAATTTTGACCATAGAATTCCATTGAAAACAGGGACAACACCCATAAATTTGAGGCCATATAGATATCCTTTGAAGCACAAAGATGTCATAGAGTCTTTGGTGAATGATATGCAGAAAATGGGTATTATTCAGGTCAGTTTCAGCCCTTTTGCCTCCCTCGTTGTTCTTGTGGGAAAAAAAGATGGCTCTTGGAGGCTTTGTGTAGATTATAGGGAGTTGAACAAAAATACTGTGAAGGACAAATTTCCTATACCCATAATTGAAGAATTGCTTGATGAGCTAGCAGGATCCAGAATCTATTCAAAGATAGATTTGAGGTCAGGATATCACCAGGTAAGGATGGAACTTGAAGATGTGGCAAAAACATCCTTCAAAACACATTCTGGACACTATGAGTTCTTGGTGATGCCTTTTGGCTTAACCAATGCCCCAGCCACATTCCAAGCTTTAATGAATGAGGTATTTAGGCCATATTTAAGGAAATTTGTTCTTGTGTTCTTTGATGATATACTGATATATAGTGCTTGTTTGGAGGATCATATTGTTCATCTAAGGTTGGTTATGGAGTTAATGAGGCAGCATGTGCTACATGCTAAGTTGAGTAAATGTTCTTTTAGGCTGAAGAAGGTGGAATACTTGGGGCATTACATCTCAGAAAATGGGGTTGAAACAGACCCTAAGAAAATTGAATTCATCATAAATTGGCCTCCTCTGAGATGCCAAAAGGATGTAAGGAGTTTCTTAGGGCTCACAGGTTACTATAGGAGATTCATAAAAGGGTATGCAGTCATTAGCAAGCCCCTAACTGACCTCCTAAAAAGGGAAGGGTTTATCTGGAACGCGGAAACAGAAAGGGCTTTCCTAGCTCTTAAACGGGCCATGACTTCAACCCCTGTGTTGGCCTTACCCGACTTTGAGAAACAATTTATCATAGAAACTAATGCTTCTATGCATGGTATTGGGGCAGTGCTTCAGCAAGGCAAGCATCCAATTGCCTTCATCAGCAAGAAACTTGGGCCAAGGTGGCAAAAATTATCAATCTATGAGAAGGAATTATTGGCCATAGTATTTGCAGTTCAAAGGTGGGAACAGTACCTCATGGGGAGAGCCTTTATAATCAAGACTGACCAAAAGAGCCTCAAGCACCTATTAGAGCAGAAGTTATCTACACCCTTCCAACAATTTTGGCTTTCAAAATTGATGGGGTTTGATTATGTTATTCAGTACAAAAGTGGTAGTGAAAACTTGGTGGCAGATGCCTTATCAAGGGTATCTAGCTCTTCTTTGCTCCTTATGGCCATATCTACCATTCAATCTAGTCTCATGGGGTTAATTGAGCAATCTTGGACTACAGACAGTCATCTTCAGGGAATAATCCAGCAAAAATAGCACTTTCCAAAATATCAACTGATTAATGGCCAGTTAAGGAGGAAAGGTAAATTGGTTGTTGGGGCAGATGATTCTCTCAAAACTAAGTTGTTGCACTGGGTACACTCTTCCCCTTTGGGAGGGCATTCAGGCAGGGATGCCACTTTGAAAAAACTTAAGCAACTCTTCTATTAGAAGGGAATGCATAAATCCCTGCAAAACTTTTTGAGACAATGCACTATTTATCAAGCATGCAAATATGACACTAGTGCCAGTCCAGGTCTTCTACAGCCTCTTCCCATTCCAGAAGAAGTGTGGGTAGACATATCCATGGACTTTGTGGAAGGGTTACCAAGGTCTCAAGGAAAAGATGTAATTTGGGTGGTAGTGGACAGATTGAGTAAATACGCTCATTTTGTGGCCTTAAGCCATCCTTATTCTGCTGAGACAGTGGCCTAGGCTTACTTAGACAATATTTTCAAACTCCATGGAATACCAAAGAGCATAGTCAGTGATAGAGACACAATCTTCCTCAGCTCATTTTGGCAATCATTGTTCTCTACACTGGGAGTAGAGTTACTGTTATCTTCTGCTTACCGCCCACAAACAGATGGCCAGACAAAAGTATTGAACAGGTGTTTGGAAAATTATTTAAGGTGCATGTGTGCTCAAAATCCTAAGGAGTGGTGCAACTGGTTGTCCTTAGCTGAGTGGTGGTATAACACCACCTACCAATCTGCTATTCAACTAACACCCTATGAGGTGTTATATAACCAGTCTCCTCCCATACATTTGCCCTATTTGCTAGGGGAGTCTACCAATACTGCAGTTGATAGAACCATGCAGAGAAGGGAACTAATGATCAATTCCATCCAACAGAGCTTGCAAAAAGCACAAAACAAGATGAAGCAATTAGCTGATAAGGGAAGATCTGACAGGAAACTCCAGATAGGGGATTGGGTTTGGCTGAAGCTTCAGAATTACATATAGGTTTTAGTGCAGCAAAGACCCAATATAAAGCTTGGACCTAAGTACTGTGGCCCCTTTCAGGTGGTAGATGCAATAGGTTCAGTGGCATATAAACTTAATCTACCAGAGGTTGCACAAATACACCCTACAATGCATGTATCCCAGTTGAAAGCTTTTATCGGTACTCTACCTAACGAGCCTTACATTCCAGCTTGGTTGCAAGGCAGACACTATGTAGCAGTCAAGGTCCCACTTCAGGTATTGGCCAAGAGGATCGTAAAAAGGAAGAATGCAGCTGCCGTACAGTATCTAGTGCAATGGGAAGGTTTTTCAGAAGGAGATGTTGCGTGGGAATTTGCTGAAGAAATGGAGGAAAAGTATCCTGCATTTCAGCCTTGAGGCCTTGAGGTTAAGGATCTCAAAGAAAGGGGCACTGATGCAGGGAATTTTAATTACAAATTTACATTTCAAATTTCTTTTTCTGTTTTTGTTGTGTCGGTTATGGCAGGGGTATTTTGGGAAGTGTTAGTTACCGGGAATTTAGGAAGCAATAGAACCGTGTATAAAGGGCATGAATGAAAGGAGGATGAGCAATCAATTTTTGCCTGAATTAATTCTCCCTCTTCTTTCTCTCTCTTCTCCCTTCCCTAATTCTCTCCTTCCAGAACTAATTTTTCCAGAAATTACTTCACTTCCCTGGTATTTGACTGCAGAGACTGGATTGCATTGAATTAGGTTTTGATTCACCCAAAACCCTGTAACATAGTCTAATTACGGTTTAGGCTCTTAGTTCCCCAAATAGTTTGAGCGATTATAGTCTATTCCTAAATTTCATGTATATTTTGTGATTATAACCCTTAGTTCTAGGAACCTAAAAGTGCAATCAAACTTCAACTGCTTCAAGCTAGGGGAAATTCAGCCTTGCGGTCTGAAAGGGTTTCTAGGATTTGCGTGGAGATTGTCTCATGGAGTGTCTATCTGGGTCCTTATTTGCTTAACTAACTGAGGATCAAATCAAAGGTCAATTTGATGAAGACGTAAGATTAGCAATTATGAGGATGGGATCGCCTTGGGAAACACTCATGAAGTCTAAGGAATTAAAGGAGGAAGGAAACAAATTCTACATGTTGAAGGCCTTTCGCTGTACTATAAACAGGTATGATAAATCACTTCATGTATAACTATTGTTGAAAATCATGATGATGCCAATGTGACGGAGAAGCTTGCAATTTCTATTAACCTGAATATAGATGCCTATTGGTTGAAATTGAAAGAATTTGAATTAGGCAAACATCAATGTGATGTGGTCTTGAAACGGGATCTATTTAATGTTAAAGCCAAATCGGAGAGCCCGAGCTTTGTTGAATATGGGCTTAAAGGAAGATGCTTGTCAGGACCTTCATGTAGCTATTCGTTTCGACCTAACTAAGGGCATTCCCAGCCCATTACCCGTGAGCACCCCCCCCCAACAAGCGGGACACCCGCCCCCATCCCAGCCAGTGCCACGCGTGCCCCTTCCCGCAAGCCTCGATGGCCAGCTGAGCCTCCACGCGGTCTCTCTCCTCTGTTTTTTTATTATTTTTTTCTTTTTTATTTTTTTTTAGGTTATAAATAATTTTTATATGATTAAAAAAATAGGTTGTGTGTTATAAAGTGGGTCCATGGTAAATTTTTTATTGGGTTATTCGAATTGGAGTTTCATGGGTTGGAGAAGTAATGAAATGTAAGTTCTAAAAATATGAAATTTTTGCTGATGTGGCAGACTAGAGTTCAAAAAATTGAAACTCTGACTGAGAATGCCCTAATGAAGAAAATGAATTAAACAGGGTGGAACAAATGTGCGACATGACCCGTAGGAAAAAAGTGGGGTTAGTGGTGAAGATGTCATTAGGGATGTTAGTAAGGCAATTAACAGAACAGTATTTGATCCATTGAAGATACGTCATTCACCTATGCCTACTAAACCCTTTGTAAGTGTTGTGAATCTTGTTGAGGACGCCAACAGTAACAGGAAAGCAAAAAGATGAATTTGTAAAAAAGTGGGATAGCCAAGAATCAAATAGCCGTGGTGAGGTGACTGCAGAGGAACGAGGACAAGTAAATATTTGGGAAGAGTCATGTGTGGTAACGAGTGTAAAGCAAAATGTGATGCCAGAAGAAGGAAACAAAGAGATTTGCCTCCATAATGAACATAATATAGATATCGATACGGGTAGTATAAACTCTGAATTGACACTAACTATTATGTCATGCACCGGGGTAAGTGAATCTATCAATCCTCATATAGTTCCAATGACCTACTAAAGTGGCATATCTGAGGCTACAGGCTTAATCTTCCAGCTTTCAAGATGGAATAAAACGAGTGGATTGTCAAGATCTCTTCGGTTATAGGGAATAACTGATAAAATGATTGAGCAAGGGAAGAGGATTGAGTTTTTCGATCAATATTCAATGGCCTATATGATTATCTGTGTGAGGAATCATGACTTATCAATCCAAAAGAGACATGTCATGTGTGATGATAGCCAAGGAAGTCCTATAATCAATACCTTCAATTTTTAGGCAAACCCCATCAAAGACAAAGGGAAGGAAAACAAGGCAAAAGACCGAATTCCCCGAACATGACAAAAAAGAGACAGTATGCATAAAGCTAGAGAATAAGGATTTGCCAAAGGTAGGTATGAGTTTACATTATTTACATCTGACTCACCTACATGGTGCTGGGAGGAGTGTAACAATGGTAAAAGGCTCAAACAATGGATACATAATACCAACCGTCTGGTTGACCGAGGCTCTACAAGTATGACTATAGGTGCTAAAATGAAGTTTGAAGCATCAAGTACGTTGAGTGACGAATTGATACTCTAGAACGAATTACTTATCAATATGATGGGAATGGGGGTTGCAATATGTTTTGTTACAATGTGCCTTAAACTTTCTAGTTTTCTAGCAAAAGATATGGGTCCGCCTGGAACTCAATAGTTAGATATTTGGGTATCTTTCTTGATTACTCTAACAAACTTTCATTACCGTTGACCAAAAAAAAGTACAAGATAAAAAATAATATTATTGTTATATTCAAAAAAGGCATATTATTTGATGAATTATTATATTATCTAAATACATAGAGTTGTCATATGTGAAAATTGCATGCTTATCTTTAGAATGTAAATAAAATTGAAAGACAAAATTTTGAAAAAATATTACTAATCACAAATTAATAATTTCACTACCAACTTTTATATTCAAAATATTCTTATATCTAAGTTTTACCCTATCTCTTGATTATTTTTTTTCAAAACAGAGTACTCTATCTCATTCTCCTCTTCACACTAATAAATGAAAATTATTGTATTACAGAGAACACAACCCCCACCATTTACTGCACTATCTAACGATAATGTCGACTTCTAATTTACTTACAACTATCCAAAAATGTGTATTATAGGTATTTCTAATTATAATTATTTTCAAATTTGAGTTAATCTTGTAATTCATTGTTAAGGATACAAGAACTTATTGTATTAATAATAGCAACTATAATATATTTGTACATTATTTGTATGTTATAGATATCATTTTAAAAAAAGTCATTTAAAAGTTAGTTTACAACAACCATGGCATATAAAACACAACTCATTGGAAAATAATCATATTCTACCACAACATAAATAAATACTTATCTACAAGTGCATATTTTGGGTGCATACAATGGTTACATAATTATATAAATATATTTCCATGGTTAGTTACAATTAGCGCCTAATCAAGTAAACTCATGCAATGCAATTCAGCACGTTTCTGCATGATTCAGCACGTTTCAACATAATTCAGCAATGAGCACCAATAATTACTTATCATAAGTCGAAAGAATATGTCCTGAAACATGTTAAAACATGCTAAATGGTGTTGAATGAGTTTACATAATTAGGGACTAATTGTATAATTAAGCATGAAAAAATGTTTATATAGTTGTGGAACTGCTGTATACACCCAAAATGAGCAGTTGTAAATATGCATTTATTTATGTTGTAGCCAAATATGATCATTTCCAATGAGTCGTATTTTATATGCTATGGTTGTTTTAAATTAATTTTGAATACATTTTCTTAATAGATATGCATAATATACAAATAATTTGTGAATATATGTTCAGTTTATTATTGCTATTATTAATATAATAATTTCCTATGTCCTTAGCAATTGATTGCAAAATTAATTTAATTTTGAAAATAATTATAATTAGAAATACCAAGAACACATAGTTTTGGGTAGTTGTTAGAAAACTAGAAGTCGACATTATCAGTAGGTCATATGATAAATGGTGGTGGTTGAGTTTTCTACAATAAAATAATTTTCATTTATTAGTGGGTGGTTAGGAGGAGAATGTGATTGGGTAAATTTTTTATTAAAAAATCAAGATATAGGGAAAAAAAATTATATATAAGAATCTATTGGGTATAAAAGTTGGTCGTAAAATTATTAATTTATGATTGGCAATACTTTTTAAAAAAATTATCTTTCAATTTTAATTGCATTCTTAAAATAAGTATATAATTTTTACATAACTATTATAAATCTATGTATTTATATAATGTAATGATTCATCAAATAATATGAATTTTATGAATATAATAATGTTAATTTTTTAATATTATAATTAAAGGTTTGAAGCATTTTATTTCGTTATATAAATATAATTTTTTTCAATTTAAGTGAATTTTAAAATAATAATAATAAACTTATTTTATATTATTAGTAAAATAAGTCCAATTATTGATAAAGAATAGATTATTTGAATTTGATCATAATCTAATCAATTAAGTACTTTTGTAAGTGCTGAATTATGCGAAATTGTAGTTAACAGTGCTGAATTGTGCTCAAATATGCTAAATGCTAACAATTAATACTTACCAAAAGTTGAATAGAACTTGCCCTAAGTTAAAAAGAAGAAGGTCCAAACTAAATAGAAGAGGGCCTAAGTCAATTATTATGTGGATAGCTTGTTATTTTTGTGTGGCCTAATTTTTATGTTGCTTTTAGGATAATATGCCTAACACTTTTCCTTTTTTTTATTTTATTATGGAAGGGGTGTTCTTTTGTAGTTCGACTAGTATGGTGATAAATTTTGCGCAGTGTGAAACTTTTCAAAACAGAGAAGAAGGAAAAAACATTTTTTTTGGTTTGTAAGGTATTGCATACACATCATTGGAAGAGTCTATGTTAAGATTTTTGTGGGTCTCATGGAATCAGCCTCTCTACGGGCAGAGATGCTGGTAGAGGTAAGGCTGCCTACATCTGGATCTCCCCAAACCCCGCGAAAGCGGGACCTACACTGGAAGGTGTTGTTGTTGTATCATTGGAAGAGTCTAGTATACATAGCAACACTATATGATAGTCTATATTAGACTACTAAGTTATAAATGGCCCCGAACCGTTAAATATTGATGTGGAAAGCACATTGACCCTATAATAAAACATAATGCAATCCCCATCATCTTCACCAAGACATAGTACCCGCTTCTTGATTATTGACGTATCGTCATCCAAGCTCAAGGCGTTGTATTTCCTCTTCCCACCTAGCGTTTCCTTGATAGCATTGCCATGGATATGTTAATGCTCATAGTGCATCTAGCGCTTGAATCTCTTTCCCTAGTTGCATTCCACCCTGCACCAATTACTCGAATTAAGAGTACAACGATTTAGGTCCTTTTAGGATCATGACTTTCTTCGACTATAGGTGTCTCATTCCATCTTCGCGCAGATATCTTCTTTTCTTGTCGTCAAGCTCTCTTCATGCTACTTTTCTTCCCCCTTCTATCCTACTTTTGGGTTGTGCTGAAAATTAGATGGCATTTTCCATAGAGTTGCTTTGAACATCCTCTAACACATCATGCATCGTTGGGCTTGACGGGTCATTATAATGAACACGAATAATCATGTATGTCATCGAATGTTTGTCAAAATATTCAATCTCAGGTCCTTGCTCAATCATTCAATAAGTTGTTTGAGATAATCGAAGTGATCTCAAATGAGCTCTTTTTATACTTGCTTTTGAAGACTGGAAATCAATGCCAGAGGCCTCACATGCACCAATTGAACGAAAGGCCGGAGGAGTGGTAGCTTTGGTGCAACTACTATTATTTGCGCATGTCATAGAAGTTAAAGTGGTAACTTCCAATGCTACATTTGCTACTAGTACCGTCTTCCTTTCTCACTTCTTCTCATGCCCATATGTTGCTCATGACTAGCTGCCATTCTTATAGTTGAATCAATGGAAACATAATGCATAGATGTTGGCAATAATTTTCTGTACTTATTTGTACACCATGAGCTTGTGTATAATGTTCCCCTTCTTCACAACGATTATTGTCTTCCTCTATCACACTCTTAGTTTCATTAGGCATAACACGGCATTTCTCTTCTGCCCAGTTGCTATTAGTCTTTGGACAGTGTGAGTCCCATTGCCTATCAACATCTAGGGACTTTGCACTCTTAACTTTCTGAAGTTCCTTCACGATTTCAATATAGTTGGGTTAATTTGCCTAGCCTGCCACAAATCCAATAGAGTTTGTTGAATATTGCATAGCCTAAGTGCTGCCTTGGCCCTTCTAAATAGAGCTTTTGTATTATAGGGCTCAAATTTAAGAACTAAAGAACACAAAGTCTTTGCATTGTCAAACTTTCCTTGTTTTAGTTCTGCAGCAGCTAGATTAAGATTAAGGGCTATGGCCAAAGATCTAATATTTTCCTCATCTATCTCAGAAACAATATAACTAAAACATAACAACTTAATAGCTGACAAATATAAGCTAGAGGCTTGAGTGAAATCACCATCCTTAAAACACATATTCCCCGCATCCTTTAGGAAGCAGACCCTATGAGGAATATCATGAGGGCCTTCAATATGCATAATAGTCTACTGAATTTCTTTCAAATCCTCCTCCTTTAGGTGGGTATGAATCATAGTAGCTAAAAGAGGATTGTCTATGCACCACTCCAATAAGAAGTCCATGACATAAAGAAAGGAGTCGTACCCAGGGACACTCTTCCCATACCAAATACAAATAGGAAATTACAACACCCAGACCACTATACTACCAACACAAAGCAACAAGGCAAGGTTCCAAATTATAACATCATACACAGAGTATATCAACTTCACTGAACACTGATGGATAAGAAAGGACAAGAAGAATAGACATTCGCACCTGAGATTACCCATATGAAAATCAATAGCAGTGCTTTCTCTAATCCAAATATCCAGCCTAATAGCTTACGGAGTGCTTACCTGACTTAATTCTGAAGCCTTTTCTCCTACAACTGGTGGTCGCAATCAAAAAAACGTGGGCATATAAGAAGACCAAAGGTGAATTTGAGGACTCAAGGGATGAAACCTAGAAATTTGAGTAAACGAATAATAAACCCTAATTTCTCTCATGTTCTTGTCATTTTAAAGAAAAACCATCTTTTGAATGTTTCTTCTTCTTTTCATGATAATTGTATGACTTATCGTTTAACTAAGTTCCATAGACTTCCTTTTGATTTAGTTGAGCATTGTACTATTTCTCCACTTGAGTTGATGCACTCTAATGTATGGCAGTCTCCTATTTTATCTCATAAGCGTTTTAAGTACTTTGTCTTATTTATTGATGAACTTTCTCATTTCACATACACTATTGTTTGTGATTTTAAGTCCTTCGTTGAAAATCTCTTTAATTGCACAATGAATATGTTTCAAAAGCTAGGGGAAAAAGGTTTGATCAAACTATTATACATGACCTCTTCCTTAAACACGGTATTTATTTTCGAAAATATTATCCTGACATACAACAACAAAATAGAGTCGTTGAACAAAAGCATTGGCATCTTGTTGAAATAACTCGTTCTTTTCTTATTGATGTTTCTCTTCTTGGCTCTTTTTGGGTAAATACCGTAAATGCCGCTATTTTTACCATTAACAAGGCTTCCTACTCATGTTCTTAATGATTAATCTCAGTATGAGGTTTTGTTTGTAAAAGTGCCAGATTATAGCTTTTGAAACCTTATGGGTGTGCTTGTTTTCCACGTTTTATTGCCACTTCTACAAATAAATTATCTCCGAGGTCTATTGAATGTGTGTTTTTGGACTACGCCCCTCATTATGAGGGTTATTGATGTTTAGACCCTATCTTAACCATGTTTACATAAGTCGTCATGTTTGTTTTCACAAAAATAATTTTCTTTTCCCACTCTTACGTCCAAAGCTCCTTCACTTCATAAAGCTCCTCCCTTTGTTCTCTAAGAAATTTTGAGTCTTACCTACACTTCAGATGTTGTCGCTACATTGTGCGACAACATCGTCAATGTCAAAGCCGACCCTTCCCTTAAGTTTTTCATAGCCTCAGGGGTTTGCTTGTCCCCCCTCCCGGTTCTTCTCTTATTTCTTCTGGGTCTTATCAGCCATTGCTTCTAGGCTATCTCCTGAATTCCCACAACCACATATGTCGGGCTCTTCCGCAAGCCCAGACCCAAGCCCATCTATTTTGGTCACCCGTGTAGTCTCCCCTATCACGCGGCCTCAAGCTTTTCTCTCTCTCCCTCTCTTCACGTCTTTGGTTGAACCTAAACCTGCTACCTTTACCAAGATTCTAAGAATTCTCATTAGAAACAATCAATAATTGAGGAGTCTAATGCATTAATGACTAATGACACTCGGGATTTGGTTCTGCCCCATCCTTCACGAACTTTGGTTGAGAGTACATGGGTTTGTGGAGTAAAATGTCGCTTTGAAGGTACTATGAAATGGCATAAAGTGCATTTGGTAGCCCAAAGGTTTCACTAGTAGGCCAGAATTGATTATCATAAGACATTTTGTCCTATTGTTAAGCCCACTACTATCCTTTTCATTCTCTCTTTGGCCATTTTATTTCATTGGTCCATTCGATAGTTAGATGTCAAGAATGCCTTTTTCATGGGCATCTAACTGAAGAAGTCTACATGAAACAATCTCAAGGTTTCATTCATCCCGACTTTGCCCACTATGTTTGCAAACTTAAGAAGGTTCTTTACAGCTTAAAGCAAGCTCCTCGAGCTTGGTTTTGTCACTTTAGCAGTTTTATCTTGTCCTATGATTTTTCTTGTAGCAATGTTGATCCTTTTATGTTTGTTTTCACACTGGTTTTCATATTAAATCATGCTTCTATATGTGGATAACATTATTTTGACTGGGAATTCCTCCTCTATTCTTTAGTCCTTTATCTTTATAATCTCTAACCAATTTTCTAGGAAAGATCGAAGCTTCATTACTTTCTTGACATTCAGGTGGTTTACTGTTGCTTGAGCCTTTTTTTTCCCAGCAGAAGTCGTGTTGCTGATCTCCTACAAAAATTTCATCTCTATACTGCCAAACCTGTTAGTACCTCTTTTGATGCCCGGACCACCTTATCTCTGACTGATGGTAGGTGCTTTACAGTATTTGACTATGACTCGTTCTAACATTGCCTATACCATCCATGTAGTTTTCCAATTAATGCATGCTTCTCGTACTACTCACCTCCATGCTGTTAAGTATTTACAGGGTACCCAAGACCATGGGTTGTTTCGTCGTCCATCTCTCTGCTCTTCCATTATCAATATCTATTTAGATGCTGATTGGGCCGGCTACAAGGACTCATGTCGCTCTAAAACTAGTTATGTTGTGTAGATGATAAGACCGCAAGCACACGATGGCATTGTAACAAATTAAAGTCATCTCCCACGAGGACTAGGTTGATCTACTGGCTTTTATCCCCTTAAGATAGGCTAAGAGAATCAAAACTTAGAATTAATAAGAAAACATCTAGATCTGATCTAAATGAGAATAAACATTCAGGAATATGCTTCACCACATGATAAATCATTCAAGCACATTGCACATCGATCTATCTAAGCCAACTCAGTTTAAAGAAAGATAATCAAAATATCACTACTCTCTTTCAAGTTGTAGTGAAATGCCTAGTACCAATCAATCTAGACTCATTGGAAAAAGGATTATCACTCATTCCCTCTAGAATAGCGAATCTTTCTCAAGAATTCACACGTACAAGTTTGATTTCAGTTTTCCAATGTCAAGTTTCACCTTTCAGCAATTTACCCAACATCCAAAATTAAGCAAGAAGATGGCAGATCAACATGCTCACAAATTAAAACTCTAAATATAAAATCAACTTAAATCGAACAATTGAGGTGCACATGCTCAAATCAAATACATCAATTGATTCACAAATCCCAAATCTAAAAATCTACTCTAGTACGATAAAGAAATCTAATTATAAACTGAGGATAAATCTAATTGAGAGATAAGCAAAAGATAGAGGAAGAAATGCTTAGTTTCCATGGTGATGCGTTGATCTTTCAATGCTTGCCCAATCTGCGGTTCCCTTCCAAATCTTCTTCGTCTTCTTCCTCCTCAAAACTATCTCTAAGGTGGAAGAAAAACTAGTCTAGGATAGTGGAATGACATATGCTGATGAAGTGAGGCTGAAAACAAGGTATTTATTGCTAAAATGAATTCTGCAAAAACGTCCAAATGCTTAGTACATGAAAAGCCATGAAGAAATCTTGTAGACCCAGGGACCCGGGGGAGCAGAGCAGACCATGGTGGACTCTGGTTTTGATACTAGATCAATTTTGTCCCATTGCGTCTCCTGGATCCTTCTGGGTCGTGGTACTAGTCATAGTTGGTCCGTGTTGAGTGTCTTTGGGTCTCTTTTGCTATCTTCTTTGATCCATAAGGCCTCAAAATTTTCATTGTAAAATCATGCTTTGGGATCACAAGATCAAAATTTGCAAAAACTTCTCAAACAAGCGAAACCAAGCATAATAGTAGAAATATTGGAACAAATCATACAATTAAGCATATTAATTCCTTAAAATAACTCCCAAACACTCATGAAATCCTATACAAATATGACATTCATAAGTAGATCCAACCTTATTGCATTGAGATCCAAAAAGCAACCTACAATCTCTAAGCCTTCTACTGAGGTGGAATATCGTGCTCTTGGTTATATAATTGCTCAAACTGTTTGGATTTAGAAGTTTTACGATTTGGGGATTGTCATTCGCGATCTTGTTCGTTTTTTATTGTGATAATGTCAGTGTCACTTACATGTCTGCTAATCCAGTTCAGCATCATCACAGCAAACATATTGCTCTTGACTATCATTGTGTTCGAGAGTGGGTTGTTGTTGGTGATCTTGTCGTGCGTTATATCCCTACTACTTTACAACTTGTTGATGTGTTTAACAAAGGATTGTCTTCGAAATAATTTTTATTTAAGAAATTCAATCTGTCCGTGCGTCCTGCTGATCAGATTAAGGGTGGGTAATAGAGTTAGGAATAATACTGTATTGTTACAATTTTATTGTCTCTTATAAATACAACTCTAGGTTCTTAGGGTTGGTTAGCTTTTCTTCTCCTAAGTCTCACAAGGGTGTTTGGACGGAGTAATACTATATGGTATTTCAAGATTCACTTTCAATATGTTAGTCATGCTCCCGTAATGGAACATTTGCTTTTGAATTAAAGGCATATTTATTTGTTGAATGCTCATATACTCATACATAAAATGTATATCAATATGACTGAGCCTTGAATATAACAGAACTCACAAGTGAAGCTCAATGACCCTAAATATCTTAAGTCAGACACCCTGACATAGTAGTCAGGGCACCCACCAGTTTAGTTTCACTAAAAGAGAAACACCAAAAGTGCACTAACTAGTACTTCAAGAGACAAAATCATGCTTACGACATCGGGCTGTACAATGTAGTAAATGTTAATTGGATTAGCGTAAAGTTGGTTCATATGCGTATTTATTATCGGTTTATTGAAGCATTACAATTGAGAAATCTCGTATTATCCCTTGTGCTATATTTAAAAGTGGATTGCATGAATATTTGGTCTACTCCAATATGGGTTTAAATCGAATCAACTAAGTTTAATTAATTTGCTTGATTAATTATCTTACTAAATTGATTATGAAGATTAACTTTAAAAAGCATGATCATCTTTCTATGCAAACACCAAGATGGTAAGTTCAATTGCTGGATGCTTGCAAAATGTATTCGAATGTTTCCTTTGTTACAGAAGGAATGTATAGCAAGTAAAATGCCAAAAATCAAAATTGTCACTTTTAGGCTCCGTTTGGACCTTAGAAAATTTACTGAAAAGAAAAAAATTGGAAAAGTATTTTTTTTTTCTTGTGTTTGTTTTAGAGAAAATTACAAAGAAAAAAATATGGAGGAAAAATAGGTAGAAAAATTGTTAGAAATAAGTGGTAAAATTTTCCTTATAAATAGGGGTGTTCATTATTCGGTCCAAACCGGAACCGGACCGAAGATCGGTCTAGACCGGACCTGATAAGACAGAACCGAATGAATTCGGTCCGGTCCACGGTCCACAAATTTTTTCTACTCGGTCTTGTATCTGGTCCGGTCCGATCCACCGGTCCGGACTGAGGACTGAATAAGAATGTTTGAAAACCGACTTTTTATTTATATTCAATTTTAATTTTCTTTTACAACTTATAATTTCTCAAATGTTCAAGAATATTGATTTGTTTTTCATGATAAAAATATGTTGAAATTGTTCATATTGAAATAAATATAAGATGTTCATATCATAAAAATTATTAGCTTGACAATTCGGTCCGATTTGGTCCGCTCAAATTTTTTTGGTCTGGTCTCAGTTCAGTCCTTGACTTGTTCGGTCCTTGGTCTAACCTGATCCGGTCCGAGTTTAGACCGATGAACACCACTACTCATAAAATTGTGAGAAAATTTTGGAAAAAGTTTCTAAAGAATTTCTTATCTCCTCCAACCTCACGCTGTTTAGATGATATCAACTGATACAAGTAATTCATCAACATTCCAATTCCCTATCCAAATTCTAGTATTTTTTTCTCAATCCAAACAAGAGCAAAAAATTCACTTTCTCCCTATTTTTTTCCTTCAACTTTTCTTTCCACCAAATTTTGTAAGGACCAAACGGAGTCTTATAGCTTGAAAGAAACTTGATTTTTTTTTTATCCAAAGATGAAATCAACGTCTAGAGCATTAATTGCACACTCAAGATTTGTTTCCCAAAGCAAGGAAGAATCCAAAACTTGGAGTTTTTGTTAGACCTGGCAAAATTGACCTGAAACCCGAACCGAACGATCCGGATCCATACCCGAACCAACACTCGAAATGGGATGAACCGATTTGGACTCGAACACCTGAAGTAAACTGATCTATGAACGAACGAAATCCGAATTGTAACATGACCCGAAGTGACTCACACCTAAAATGACCCGACCTAATTCCAACTCGATCTGTAGAAACCCGACCCAAAGTGAACCTAAAATGGACAAACCGAACCATACCCGATTTAAAACCTATCCAATTCTTACCCGACTCAATTTTACCCGAATAAGTAGTAACTTTTTTTGGAGGCGTTTTAGTCTTTTCTCTTTTGGGGGCGATTTTGAATTTTTCAAACTCAATTAGTTGAGTTCAGGTGGGAAAAGAAAAACAACTTAAGAGGGAATTTTTACACATGAAATCAATTGAAAACTTAATAGGAAAAAATAAAATAGTTGATAGTTTTAAGTTTTTAATTTGATAGATATATAGTAAAAATATAAGAGAAAAAATATTTTATCACAATAGGAATTAAGAAAAGACAAGTGTAATTAACAATTTATTAAACTGATTAGGATATAGCAATCCTATTTTACTATTTGATTCACTCAACAACTTAATGCAATGCATGTTACAATTATAAATTCATAATATCATTCTGTGACTATTGTCGAAAATTTTGTACTACTAATCTACGATTCTAAATCATCTTCATAACATGTTTATTATACAAAATCATATTGAAGAATGTATTGCTGCATATGATCTCATAATAATGTGACTCATTTTAATTTTGGACAATTAAATTCCAAGTCTCGAGTTTTGATAACGAGCATTCACAATCACTTAATGTAATGATAATTAGGGGTGCTCAAAGTCGATTGATCGGATTTTCGGTTAACCGAAACCCAGTTAACTGTTTTTTCGGTTTAGAAAAAATGCGAACCGTGAACCGAACCGAACCGAAATTACTGGTTAGCCGGAAATCGGTTAACCGAAAAAACCGGTTCAACAAAAAGTTGAACCGTAAACGGAACTAAAATATCCGATTAACCGAAATTTCGGTTCGGTTTACGGTTAACCAAACCCCATACACCTAAATTTACAATTTTTTTTATGGCTTAGAAATTTAATTGCTATTTAGTATTTACTATTTATTTGCTGCCATTAAAAAAAAAAATTCGGTTCGGATCGGTTAACCTTAATCGAAAAATCTTTCCCCCTGAACCGAAACCGAACCGTGAACCAGGGGAAAAAATCGGTTCGGTTAACCAAACCGAAAATTTCATAAAATTCAATCCGGTTAATCGATTTTTCGGTTCGGTTTGTCCGATTTCTTGGTTCGATTTTCGATTTCGGTTTTTTTGGCTCACCTTTAATGCTAATTGATACGTACTCATATATTGCATTGCTTTTTAGTTTTGACTCATTGAGCAAATGCAGATCAACTTGTTAATCTTCTAAAGACAAATATTTGAATTTTGATATATGATCACTTAACGAGCTATCAAACAACATTGACTTTTGACAAATGTCGACTTGAACCAACTTGGTTTTATTCACCAACTCCAAATATGACAAATGTGAATTTATAAACCAGCACCGGGGTCCGAATAAAATTTTCGCTTTTTCTTTCTTTTTTTTCCTCATTTTTCAAAGTATATTTTGGTATTGGAGCTCACAAAAGAGATCATTGACAAATGATTTGCGTTAGGTTGGTCAACTTATTTTGTCATCACATGAACTCAATTGAGATAATTAAAGTTTAACTTAACGACACATAATCTTTTGGATAATTGCACGATGCATTTGATATAGGGTTAGGGATGATTTATATATTTTGTATTTGTAATTTCCTAACTTTCTTAATAAATTTAGAACTAACCCCATATAATCTATAATCAATTAATCATTAACTTATGAATTAAAAGAGAAATCTAGAATAAATTGGTTTGTCTAATTAAACAGTTTTTATCTTTTAAATAAAATTTAAGAGTAAAGAACTAAAGATGGCTACATCGAAAACGTACAATGATTCAAAATTAACGTAACTTGATTTATACTCGATTTGATTTACACATGACCCGATATTGATGAAAACATTAAACTGAATCCCACCCGTCACAAATTATAGTTGGTCTATATCCAATTCGAACCGGGCTACTATAGACAACCCGAAACAGACCCGGCCCGAACTCCATCCAAACTGAACCTGTACCGACCCGAACATGGTACCCGTAAGTGACCTGAACCCGAACTTCACCCGAACCTGACCCGAACATGATTAACCAAAAAGTGACCCAAACCCAAACCGAACCCGAACCCGACCCGAACATAGTTCACCTGAAAGTGACCCAAATTGAACTAATACTCGACCCGTACCCGACCCGAATCGCCTATTTGCCAAGTCTAGTTTTGTCTTACAAAAAAAGAAGGGAAAAATTGCTAACAGGTGTTTCTTAAATTTTTTAATTACCCAAAAGTGCTGTTTTTAAAATTTTTGTCACTTGAAAAGCTAGCCGAATGAGCTGGAGAGGGGCTTTGACTTATGAACCCCCTGTTGCTCCTAATTTGACTCTCTGTCTCTGCCCATTCTTTCCTCTTTTTTCTCTTTATAATCAAAAGATATGGATGTAAACTCAAATAATTTTTTAATGTCTGGTCCTTACTCTCACAGTACCTGCTAATTTCGCTAACAATTTCAAACATTCACTGTTGCCGATGTTGGGCTGCTGCAACCATCCTCTTTAATCGACACTCATGGCTTCTCCTCTCTCACTTCTCTACTCCATGCTTGTCCCTCTTATTTGTCCTCTCTCTCCTCTGCCCAACATTTTGCTTTCACTTCTTTTCCTTCCCCCCCCCCCCCCTTTTACGTGAAAAAACCTTATTATTTTATGAATTAAAGAAAATTTATTCTAGTTTCCCCCCCAAAAAAAAGGCTCTAAAATTGACAAGAAATAAATTATTTTCTTTTGGAGTAGAATAGCAGCTAAGTCCCTGACAGAACAAGAAATATGTTTTTCTTTTGAAGGAAGAATAAGAAATATCCTTGGCACAATAGAATAGTTGAAGTTAGAAATTAGCATAATAATTTTTCCAATTAGATTCTATATTTATAAAAGTACATAACTGAGAATTAAATCTAATTTTTTTAACAAAACAGGAATTAACTCTAAATGATGTGTTTAATAATAATGTTTATAAAAGTATTTTTAATAATTTACAATTAATTATTTTTGATAAAAAAAAATATTCCATAGTTAATTAATCATTGTATAAGAAAACTAAATCTAGACCCTTGAATATAAGGTCTACAGTAACCCCTCTTATTTATAATTTTGTTTCTTTCTGTAAAACTTTTAAAGTTATAAGTTACTTATTTTCTCATATATATGATGTTTTTCTAACTACTGTATGCTAATAAATTTATTAATTTTAATAGCACATAAATCATATGTCCTGTAAGAAAATGAGCTTAAACCATAAGTCCTAAACCCCTAACTTTAAACAGTTAATCCTAAACAACTCTAAATGCTAAACATTAAACACCTTAAACTATAAGATTATGGTCCAATAAATTTATACTAAGAGTTTATATGATGTTAATCATGAAATATATTTAAAACAACCTAGATTAATTTGGGTTGAATTTAAAGCATACAGCAATAAATTATGCCATATTCTAAACCTTGGAACTAAAGCGCTAATAAGGTTTAAAGAGCTTAACTTTAAATCTTGACAGTTGAACCTTAAGGACACCATAAGACCTAAACCAGACCCTATCCTTAATTGTCATTCGTTTAGGGTAGTGGTTTACGGCTTAAGATTTCGGGTTTAGCGTTTGAACCCAAAGGTTTAGGGCTTTAGACTTTATATTATATATATATATATATATATATATATATATAT
>JACYFF010031952.1:41382722-41400408 GCA_017589665.1 Selenicereus undatus
ATATATATATATATATATATATATATATATATATATATACATGTATTTATATATATATATACACGCACATGTACTTTATTAACTCTTAAACTCCAAACCTTAAAAGCTAAACTCCAAACCCTAAACCCCGACCGTTTTTGAATGTTGATAACAAATTATTATGTTTTCCTCTGGGGCATGTGATTAATAAAGTCATTGGTTTTTAACAACAAAACAATCACATATTCTGTAAGAAAGCGATAGGCTTTGTTAACTATATCGGCCAGCAAGTGTACGGATTATCACTAAGTATGTCAAGTTTCCAGCTTGTGTATAACAACCTAGGTTGACCATGTATGTCAACCCAGGTTGATCACATTAGACAACGTAGGTTAACTGCATGTTATACATAGGTAAGCTTCGGACCTGTCTGCCTCTTATCTTTCTTTCTAGTGCACTCAAGTTTTCTTTGGTGAAATTCAGCACAATCTAACCCTAAACCAAGATTGAGCATAAGGTAGAAAAGGGGCATAAAAACACTAACTTATGCACCAAAAAACTTCAAGAATAAACAAGTAATACCAATAAAATTCTATGCAAATGTGGCACACATCATTTGTAACACTCTTGTCGCTTTATCAACTTAATTTCATATTAGTTATGTGATTATATTTGAACCAAAATTGTGAGCAATGCGAAATTCATCGATTGAAAATATTATTAACCTCTAACCCTAAACTCTAATTTTTGATACTTGAATGACCACAAACACTAAACATTAAACCACTTAAATTAAATCCTAAACCCCAGAATTTATGGTTAGGGTTCAGGGTTTACATTTAGGATTATGATTTATCACGATTTTTTCAGTAGAAGGTAGAACATCTATTATGATATCAACGAACATGATGCAAAACTCTAAGGTTTGAGTCTTTACATGTAGTATGTGGTTTTGGATTGAATCCTAAGGCTCAAGTATCAACAATTGAGTTTAGGGTCTCATGTTATTGTTTATGGTTACACACAAACACCCCTTTATATTTTATGGGTCATAATTTTGCACAATCTTTAAAATCTTAATTGGATACAATCTCAGCCAAAAAAAAAATTAAAACTTATTAACCTTGTCTTTATAAATGGATTCCTGGGTTGGGCAACCTTGTTTATTAGGTTGACATATGAATATGGTATTCTTATGAGTAGATGATTAATGTACTGTAAAAAATTGATGACTTAATGCTATAAGCCTTAAAGTTTATACCTAGACCCTAGTTCTTGATACTTGAGTCTTAAACGCCTAAACCATAAAGCCTAAATGCTAAACCGTAAGCCTAAGGGTTTATTTGTATGATGTTCGTTTGTATCACAAGTCCCTAAGCGTCAAACCTGAGACCTAAATTACCATAAACCCTAAACTGTAGCCTTAAACTATAAACCTTAACCATAAATCTTTTGGGTTTAAGGTTCAATTTTAGTGGTTCAGGATTTCATGTTTATGGCCGAACCTAATGTTCAAATATCAAGATTAGAATTTAGGACTTAGGATTTAAGGTTTAAGGCTTGTTTAACTATTTTCTATTACTCTAGTATTACGGTTTTTGCTTTGGTGGTTTAGAGTATGACTCCTCTAACTTCCAAACCCTAATCCTCAAAAGATGAACTCTAAATCGTAAAGCATGATATTTGAAGTTTAAGTTGAAGCTTAAACCCTAAACCTTAATAGTTATTTAGCATATAAGGTCCAATTTTTCTAATTTAGGCCTTGTTGATTAACGTTGTAGAGTTTACGGATTCCAGTCTTGGGTTTAAAGTGTTCCAATTAGTGTAATTTAAATTACTATGGTCATGCATAACGAGTATCGGTAAATCATGATGATTCTTGGATGTAGTACGTTAGAAATAATGGACTTCACATAAAATTTGAAATATCAATCGATTACATTTTCAATTAAAAAAGAAAAAACTTGTCAACGTTCTTTACGCAATGTTCCTTTCTTACAAACTTTGTAATTTACCAGAGTCATATCACGTGCTAAATTCAATAGTATTTCATTTAAGGAGTATAGTTTAACTATTGTTATAGGTAAAATATTACTTATCTTGCACATAGCAACTTTATTTTTCATAAATTGTTACACATTTTTCAAACTCTAAATCTTACTCCCCAGCAATAATTCCAAACCCTAGACTATAAAAGTTTGACTCTATACCATAAATGATAATCAAGTTTTGGGGTCTAGGGTTCAACTTTTGTGGCTTAGTGTTTCATGTATGCAGACACATACACTTCAAAATTATTTAATGCATTGACTAATAAAGTAATTAATCATGATATTCATGAAAGAATAACAGAAATGGAACATATCACATGCTCAAAATCATATTGAGTAGAGAATGAGGAAAAAAGATGATAACAAAACAAAATAGGAAAAGGAAAATGTATTCAATGCTCCAAGTCCTCAATTGTAACACCTTGTGAATTAATTTCTCAATTGTGTATTAATCATATAATTATAAAATTAAATGTATGAGTGATGGGAAAATGGTTATTGTCAAAAAGCGTATTCGAATTGAAAGGTTTGTATAAACATGAATTTATTTAATGCATTTTGGCACAAATAATTGTATACACATAAATATTTATATACAGGCGCATGAGAAATGCAAGAATTTTGACCCAAAATTTAATTAAATTACGTAAGATATAAATCTTATTTTTCTAAAAAATATTAAAGTAAAATAAACTACAACCTAACAAATAAAATTGAACAAAATTAATAGAAAAAGATTAAATGGCTAATTATAACATTTTCTTTAAAAAAGTTTTTTTTTTCCTTCTTTAATCTTCCTCCAATCCTCCCATGTCCCATCTCCTTCTCCCTTATGTGTAAACCAAAACAGGTGTGCAAGCCCTACCCGTCCAGTGCCGCCAACTGCACCCAACCACCTCCACTCCAGTTGCCTGTGAAGGCTCCCGTGCCACCGTCGCCAATGCAACCATGGGGGGCCACCACCAATCACCACCTCATGCCACCCCTCCCCTCTCTCATCTCAACTGAACGAAATAAGGTTAGACCAATTTGTTGTTTATTGGTGCTCCTCTGTTGTTGCTACCACTTCTTCGACGACACGACCACCAAATTGACCACCCATTGCTACCAGAACAGTTCCACTGCCATCCCCATCCTTTTCCTTGTTTTAGGCTTTGTTTTAGCCTCCTCTAGGTAGTTCCACCATTCCTTAACTCGGCAAAACGTTGCCACTAGATTCTCATTGCTATGAGGTTGGTGGAAGGGGGAGGAGAGCAATGTGGATACATGGAGGAAAGTTGATGAAGGAGGTACAAAGGATGAGGATTATGAAAGTAGATAAGGAGCATAGAGGACAGATATGGGGGTAGGCAATGAAAAGGATGCAGTAACTGCGCATTTTAGGAAATGGCAAATTAGTCACAGCTACTGCTGGCCCCACATGAGGAGCTACTGTTTGTAATAAAAACACATTTTGAATAATTAAAAAATTAATCCAACACCTGTTGGTAATTTTCCCAAAAAAGAAGTCCGCACGGGTTATGAATGGACATGGCCACTAACCAGAACATTGGTTAGAGCGAAGACAGTACAACACTACCACCCAAAGTGGGTTCTGCTTTAGCAGAGTATGGAAAAATCAATATATAAGTAGTCTTATACTTGCAACCACTCCTGCTAGCTAAGAAACTGATTGCTATAAACCGTTACATAGAAGAAGATACTAAAGCATATTCCATATATCTCCAAAGGCTCAACTACAATGGTCCTAAGGAAGCAAGATGCATATAAATAGAGGACCTACGAAAGCTCAACAAGTACAACATACAAGATACTAATGTAATATTTGGTTTGATGTAATGTAATAACAATGTAATGCAATCAATTTTGTAATGTAATCATGATTACTTAGTTTGTGGTAATCATTATTACAAGATAGTTCTTTTATTACAATATTCTTATGCATCCAAATAAGGTAATGAAAATACAATTAAAAACTTGATTGCATTACAAGGTTAATACATATCACCAAACATCACATAAGTACAAAAAAATCTTGCTCTTAGGTTTCTCAATTGTACTCTTCATATTGATCACATTGAAAATCTTACTACAACTACCTGTAATCCTTGTGAGATAAGAAATGTCTGAGAGATTTTTTGGTAAGCAAGAGAGCCAACAGGAGTTTTGTCTTCCCTAAGGAACAACTAAGGAGAAACTGGTCCAGAAGCTATTTGGACGGGTTTTCCGCGGCGCAAGGAAGTGATGAGAACTAGCTTGCAAGAATAGGGTCAATTATGAGGATTCTCTCATCTAAGTGGCGTCTTGGACAAAATTACTTCAAGCGGGGATTGAAGGATATATTGACAATATTCCCGCGTGGACACCTCTACCTATTTGTAATCTCGATGAAATTAATATAAGAGGTCGAAATCCTAAAAGGAAGCCTTAGACGAAGACCACCTCAATTGATCGGGTGAATTTCGTTAACATCAATGTTAAGGGAACCGAACCGGTGATTAAATCCATCAAGTAAGTGGGTCAATGGATCAACCGGTCGGACCATTGAATCAGGTTGGACCGGTTGACCCATTTTACTATCGACTTGGATTGGACCTTCATGACTCGATTACTCTTATTACCAAATTTAATTTTGCATTTATATTTAAGATAATAAATTACTTAAGAATATAATAAATGAAGAAATTGCTACATTTTTTGCTCAAAAATTATGGTGTTTACTATTTTGTTAAATTTATCTGCATACCATGTATTCACATATACATGGCAAATAGCCAAGGGCATATGGCAAGCAAACAAATGCAAAATATAGATAAGTACAAACAAATGCAAAATATAGACAACTATAAACAAATGGCCTGAGTATTCTATTGCCCTTTACATAGGGACCCAAAAAAAAAAAAACAAGTGGGCTGACTTTTGCATGGCCCAATTAGAAAAAAAAAAAACACAATACCTTTGCACAAACTCATTAGGGATTTAGCGCAACAAGTACTATTCAAATGCTTCCCCAACTTTCTAACTTGAAGGGTGGATAAATGAAGTCATGGAGGATTTGTAGAGTTATAGATATCTCACGATTGTAGGATTATAGTAGGTATCATTAGCGAGTTCTTTCTCTCCTCCTTCCTCTCTATGAATGATATAGGACTTTAGAAGAGTCCATCCCAAAAGTTAGCTCAAGGGTTGGGAGAACCCAAAGCCTATATAAACCCCACATCAAACCTCCATATGATCGATGTGGGACTCAAGTCCCATACCTTACAATTAGACCATAACAATCCACCACGCTCCGCAACCGTTGTCCCGATGGCTTCACTCTAGGTAGCTTCACTCTGGCAATTAGGTACCCCTTTTCTCCTTTTGAGACGGCTTCACTCTATTGCACAGGAAGCCCTCTCCTTAGGTAGCCCTTTTCGTGACTTAGGGTGCGGACACACGATGATGACTCTGATACCAATTGATACAGAATTTTGGAAGAGCTCATTCCAAAAGCTAGCTCAAGGGTTGGGAGAACTCAAAGCTTATATAAACCCCACATCAACCCCTCATATGATTGATGTGGGACTCAAGTCCCATACCTTACAATTGGACCGTAACATTCAACAAATCTCCATCTCCCTTAGCTTTCTCTCTCTAAAAGGCTTGCCAATAGCAGAAGCCTTGCCAATAGCAGAAGAATGCCAATCTTGGTCCATTCACAGTTCTTCGATTGAACTGGGTGGTTAGGTAGGATGATTTTGGTCAGATTTCTCCTATCCAGTCGCTAGAACAAGCTATAGCCTTCTCCGACCTAATCAACTGAACGGCTCCCGGTTCGGCCGGTTTGGTTCTCGTAATGCTGGTTGACATAAACACCACGCCATTTACATTTTTTTATCTTCTATTCAGAGTCCTCGAATGAATTCTTTCAATGTCCTCGATTTGCTCATTTATTATTCTATTTGGGTGTTTAAATTTTTAATTGGTAATATTTTCTATCATCCTATTCATCCTCTTTAGTGTGAGTATCTCAAAATTTTACTTGTAGTTGAAAGTCTATAACGTCAATAAGGGTGTTTAGTTGTAAGCTATTTGAATATTTTTTGATCAAAATTGATTATTTGGGAGCATTTTGACTGTTTGATTGAATCAAACAATTATTTTCATGTTTAATTAATAGCTATTTAAAATAACTTTTTGGTCTCAAAAAGTCATTTCTCAAAAGGTTAAATCAAGTATCTTTTTCAAATGGTTGTTTTAATTTTGATTTTCAAATAACCATAATGCCCAAAGATTGACCTAAATTACACTAATTGCCTTTCCAACAAACAAGTGAAATCATTTTGTCAATTAATTTTACATAATAAACTATTGTCAATATCATATAAATTTCACCTCATATTGAAAAATAAAAACAGACTAATAATGACCAAATTCTATATCCAAATAAAAAGCAAACAATATTATAAGAGATGTGTAAATTTTACTTCATAATATTAAAAAAAAAATTAGATAAACATAAGTAATTAACAAAATAAGACTTTATGAATAAATTTTAGAATTTTATTATACATATTACTTAAAGTTTCATTCATAAATATTGAGAAACAAAACTGAATACTAAAGAATAAAAACTGTATATAAATAATAAAATAGAGTTAAGGGGAGAAAAGTGATTTTATCAAACAACTTTCACATAAACAACCAATTTCACCAAATACTTTCTTACAAACAACTAATGCAATCAACTAGTCAGCTAATAAAAATATCTAATAAAAACCGCTAACAAACTACTAATCGAAACAGTTAACAGTAAACAACTAACAGTTGTTTGCCAAACAAGTTCAATATGCTTTTTTCATAGTGGACTTATTGCTGCACCAGGGTACTGCATTGTCGAATATTAAATAGTTACTACAGACTGGAAATTGAAGGCAATTCGTTAATGGAAAAGGCGCCTGATAATGACACTCAAACATAATTTTGACGAATAGTTACCTGTGCCAATTGTATCAGGCCAGTTGCTTCTCTTGCACTTCATGTTAGTCAAGGGAAGGCTCAATTTTGATTGAACAATAATTTGAAGTAGATTTCATATGGCAATCGAGAGTACTTACACGCATCTATTCATTGAAGAAAATAGTCCAGTATTCATTCAAGCACTCATAGGTAGATTGTCACCAAACTATGTGAAAGCTCATTCAAGAATCAAGATGCAAGGCAACTTAAGCAATACTATCAGATCCATGTTCTTCATGTTCATTGTGAAGCGAATGTATTGACATAGTTAGGCACATTATGATGTTACTAACGACATCATTCAAATCTAGAATCAGGGAACTAATTGCCAATCAAATCAACTAGTGTAGTGCACAGGAACCCACGAGGGCACTGATAAAAGTGGGAGGAAACTACCTAGCAGCCCTAGCAAGAAGAAACGCATTTTTATCTGATAAAAATAAATGAGTTTATGATCTGCACAAAGTAGAACTTGTCAGATAACAATAGTGTGAGTAATATAAGATCAGCACCAAGGGCATCTGTCTCCTTCCAAAAGGGAAGAGATGGGATACTACTATTGGCAAATTTCACATACTGATCCCAACTTAGAGTAGACTATTTTTCACTATGAAATGAACCATAGCCCAGGCCACATCAAGTTGTCACTAAAACAGAATATAACCTTCATCGGACAATTGTGTTCTCATTATGAAAATATGACTGATTCCCAAATTTCTAATAAATCGTCAGGTTGAAAAAGAACAGAGGGCAGGGACTATGATCTAAAATAGAAGAAAGGCAAAAAGAATATACATGCATTACCAGCTGTCAGATCGGACCGCAACTGTTGGTTGGAAACAGCATGCAACCTACCTATTCAAAGCCCAAATAACGGACAGAATTCAGCTTCTGTCTCAACCTGAGTACTTCAACAGCAGTTTCTCCGTACCCCAAGCAAAACTTCCATCCTCGAAAAATAATGACAGTAGCTTGTTTGACCAATCAAGAGCTTTTAATAAGAGTGAATGATATCATATATTTACGTAAACTATGAGGAATATGGTACAGGCTTGAGACTCAACAAGACAAATCCGTCGGTTTGTTTTTGGCAACGGCGGCAGGTGCAAATGTCGTGATGGTATTAGTCAAAATGTCATAGGAAGACAAGACCTTTTTCTGCAGCCAGGAACAAGTCGTGGAGTTACCCTCTCAGAGACTGAGCTTAGAACCATACTGCACATAATGTCAAATCTTAGTCCAGATGGTTCAAACGCAACCATCAATCATATTATTTTGCCATAAAAGCTATGGTAGAAGATGGATTTTTCTCAAATGATCAGCAAGTAGTTGCAAACTCCTACCACAAGAAATAGGCATCTCATTGTAATTCAGTACATTCCCCATCCCATGTCTATTTCAATAGAAAAGAATAGTAAAACTTAGATACTTTTTGGCTCCCATCATGCATCAAGAACAATAACAAGCACATCTATCTGGATGCATAAATATGAACTATGTTTCATATAAACAAAACAATATCAGAAAATTAGCACTTACAATTGGCTCAAAATCAGGGCTGGACAAGTTCACAGTGAGGTTCCGCATTAGTAACAATACCTGGATGCAGGAAGAAAAACATTTTTATATAGGGAAAAAGGAAATCAGATGATGAAGTCTTGCAGGAGCTTCTTGAACACTTCAAAATCAGTAGAATTTTAAAAAATGGAACCACGAACCATAAGTCTCCTGAATAGCAGGAAACGAGACCTAGAAAATGTCTATCAGGCCTATGGAGACCTAAAAATTCCATTAGTCATGTTACCAATTGAAATGAAGCTGGAGACCTATTGTCCATAATCAAAGCATCATTAAGCCACCCATTGAACACCTTTGGTAGAGAGGGTGATGTTTTTAAAGTTGAGACTAATGTGTTGCAAATGACATTTGCTCTATTTATTTGTTGCTAACCAGTTCCCATACATGATCAAGGAACTAACAAATAACCCATTGGCAATGGCTGGGAGAAGAATTGCATACATTATAGGCCAACACCCTGCCATAAACCACAGGTCTGCTGGTTTAACATAAGAATATCATATAATGCACTGGGCTCTATCAAATGAATTTTACCATATTTTACTTGGAGACTTAACAGAAATCTTAAAAGAAGCAAACCTTCAGTTCAACTTTAACTTTATTTTAAATCACCATACTGCAGTCAGCTTTAGATTTATCCAGACAAACTTTCGCCTCCGTGCGGGGGGGGGGGGGGGCATCTTTAGGTTGCATCAAGAACATTGAAAGATCAGCCCTTCTCAACAGCTGATCATGACCATGTTATTGACTTTCACCTGACTCATGATATTAGTTGTCAATATCACTCTGTCAATTTCCTGTCCATTCCTCGGTGAATTTTCACAAGCTGATTTCCTAATAGAAACCTGAACTAAATTTAATCATTACTTTGAAGGTCACTGATCAGTATGAGCAATTGCAATGGTTTTATGTCCATAATATATCTGAAATTTCAAAATTTTCAAAGGCATAAAACTTACAGTCTCGAAATTGATTGGATCCATTTCTTTGAGCTTCTGCACATGACCCTTACTTTCTGGGTCAAATACGCTCCCTATGAAGCCATAAACCTCTGCAAAATCTGGTAAACCTGCAATGGCATTTAATGAGAGGACCAGCGAATTAGAATAGAATTGCCATGACCAAGCTCCACATCATGCAATTGTGAAGAAATCAAGGACTGCCAAGACCAGCAATCAATGGTGGGAATTCAATGGAGTCGATTTGTTTGTCTTACCCAGCTAGACTAAGATCAAGAGCTTCTTCTTTTTTTTTTTAATAACATTAAAGTAAAGGAAATTTTGTGGTTCAGTAGGCCACACTTATTATTCTACAATTGTACAACCTGAAGGATGGCCTAAGATTTCAACTATTTCCACTTTGGTGCCTCCTACCAGTCTTGTAAACTTTAGGCCCCATTGATGACAGTCTATCAACTTTAAAAGCCAAGTATAGCAATTGATATGATGTTCTAATTCTTAGAAACACATCCATCCTTCAAATGAAGCATAAAACAAGGTATAGACATACAACTTCCATAAGAAATATTTGATGTGAGATGGCTGGATGCCAAGTTACATGCATTATTGGCCTTCTCAGTTTGAGCTCCACACAGTAACACAAGTCTATCATCTTACAAGCCTAAGTTGAACCAAACAACCCCAACCAGTGTTTTTAATGACTAAGGGATCAAGTCAGTCAAAAATGGCTCATCTTAGTATCAGTATGAGAGGAATACCATAAAACCAAAGGAAAGGGGGCGGGGAAAAATCTGAAGGTGGGAGGTTCAGATTAGGAGGGCTGGATGGAGGATCTCGTAAGCTATTTGATGAAAGCAGTGATGCTGGACTAGGGGCTGGGTAGGCTGTTTTTCTTTTTTGTTTTTTTTTTGGGGGGGGGGGGGGCGCATGAGAACAAAGAGAAAGCAGGAGCATGGAGTAAATACCAACAGGATCACATAAGAAGGCCCTGAAGTTTGTTATTGATAATTTTAACTTCAGAGTTCATATAATCGAAGTATCTAGATGAACCATGATTGTTGTATTTTACATATCTCTGCTTGCAAAGATAATGCTATACATTTGGATCTCCTCTAACCCCACTAAGGCTGCCTATCTGCATGTTTAGCAGGTGCTTGAAACACTACAGACGAAACAATCGTGACAATCTTGTCCTTGAAGAACAAATACACTACCGTCCAAACCAAATAAATTATCTAACTTCAACACAATTCGTCAATTAAACAAACCGTCCATCTATGGCCATAACCTGACAAATCAAAACCATAAACCTGAAATTCTCCCTATTATCCATAACAAATTAATGCAATGTGAAAAGCGCATAAAATCTCAATAACTTAACCGCACTACCCATAAAATTCTATTTGAAATATCATGTTTCTTTAACAGCCCAAGCCAAACTACAATTATTTTAATCCAAAATCCAATAACAAAATATATAGATAACAAAAGGAAAAAGAAGCCATTCTTTTGATGGTCAACAGAAAACAGATAGCTCTTCAGTAATCAATCGCTAGAATATCAACATTCAACACATAGCAAAATTTGTAACCACAGTTACCAGTTATCTATGTTCAATAGCTAAAATAAACTAGAACAATGTAGATACGAAAAGCAATTACTCCAAGCGAGGGAAGTAAATAGAAGCTCCGAAATTGAACTTTTAATTATCAACGGCATGTTTCCCCCGGTCATAGATACATTGTGGTGAGCTTGAGTTAATGTTTCTCCAAAAAGGGGGAAAAAAAGAAAATATATTTTTTGATCAGGAAGTAAATTTTCAATACATACATGCATAGGAGGGAGAACAGTGGCAAGAAGTATCTATGATCACCATGATCAAGGATGAAACATCAGGGGTGCTTAAACACAGCAATTTCCAATACATATTTGAGAAGGCTTAACTTTTAAAACATAAACCAGAATGAATATTGAGAAGACAGTAGCGACTAGGAAGTAAATTTTTCTACGTATTATGAATAAAATAGATATTGAGAAAGACTAAACTCTTTTCAATGAGACCATAGAGCTAGGGTTGTGCCTATTAGTAAGAATAAGGTTTTTCCATTGAGACCACCATCTATCAGGGCGGATACGTGTTATGCAGATGGGGTATGCACATAAAAGGTCACCTTCTCTTTTGAAGCAAATTGGTTGGTCCTTTACTGGGCTTGTTAAGGGCAGGGCACTTAATCATGCACTAAGATGCCTTTTGAAACGGTAAATCCCCAATTCAAGACTGCTGGAAAGGCTATCCCCACCCCTCCACCTGCCCTGCCACTCATGATATCTTATCTGAGTGTAATCTGAGGTTGTTCAAGAATATCAGGAGGCACTCTGTTTTGTTAGAGCTCTTTAGTCCCAATGCTCTAACATGTTGGCTTGTCTTTATGAGGACCAGCAACTATCTTACTAAAGACTTTGGAAAACCCTGTCCTTTGAGCATATATTCTTTGCTCCCTCAATGGACGTTGCTCCTTTAGTAGAAGATATGATCTCATAACCTCCTCCGCCCTCCCCATCCCCTAGGTCTCGTCCCCCAAAAAAGAAAAAAGAGTACATAATTGCCAATCTGATTTGGCATATGTCATAAATTATCCAAATCCTTTAGACATTTACCATGCTTCTGGTAGACAGCACCAGCTACATTTCAGCTGGTAGCAATGGCCCAGTGTGGACAGCTCTTGTCCGGGGTAGGGCAAAGGTGGGACCATGGAAAGGGGCTAGGGGATTGTGATTGTCTACCTAGATTTCTAATGGCAGGCAGTGCTTTTCCATCCTTGTCTTTTCGGAAAATTGAATTTAGTCTTCCATAGTTGTTAATTAAATTCAAATACTCAAAGTATGAATTTTGCATCATACTCAAGTTAGAGTTGTGCTTCTTTCAGGGATTAACAGCTGCCTAGTTCCTTTAATGATAGCAGCCTCCATTGGGGTGCTAAGGCACTGCAACAAAAAAACTGAGATGGCATGCTGTAATAAAGATGTTAAACAAAAACATAGGTCACCAAAAGGAAATTTTTTTAAAAATAAATATATCCAATGGACATAACACAGCGACATAATCATCAACCAATACAATCAATAAATAGCAAAGTTATGAATCAAGAAATCATGAAACAAAAATGCACACCACAGGTAATAATAAAAAGACCATTAGAGCTTATTTTAAGATTGCTTACCATGAAGTACAGAGCCTTTCCCTTGCTTCGGTAACTCAGAATTCTGCAAAGATATACCCGAGCTCCCAATTCCACTTATAGCATTGCTTGTGATTCTTGGAAACCCATTCGATCCAACGTCAACTGAATCAAAGTTGTGCACATAATGTCAAGGAAAGCTTATCCCCAAAGTACATTAAATGATATGGCCACTATGTTTTGTTCTTCTTTAAATCCTTTCTGTTTTCTTCTCTTTTTTTTTGTGCTTTTTCTTTAAGGGGGCAGGTGTGATGTTGGTTGGTGACGGACTCTGTGTAAAGAAAGTGGTTAGCAGCCACAGCTGGGATTTTGGGGCTTGAACAAAAAAACTATCCTAAAGAACAGACACTTCATTGAAGTTTATGTTATAGTGAAAAACAAACAATAGAACAAAAATCATAAATACCTTCAGGAACATTCAGATTGTAGTCATCTTGAGATGCCTTCACTCCGCTGGTGGAAGTGTTCATAAGAATGGAAGCATCATCCCATGCTGGGTAGCCAGGTGCTATAGAATTGAATGAAGCAGAATATCCCATGGCCATTTGTGGAGATACTGACAGTGGCAATTGAAATCAAAAGCACTAAATCAGCAACTTGAAATTCAATAAAAATGATGATCACATTGATCAGTACCATTCACTAAGACAAACCATTTTTTGGTGCCTTTTGTGGATAAGGATGAGCTGCTTTTCGCTTGGGACGAGGTGGTGGCACATGAGCTGTTGTACCATTCTTTTGAACCTTTAAAAAATATTTCTGAGCATGACTGCGAATCTGTAAAAGACGAATCCAGAAGATAAATAATACATAATCACACAAATTTTATGGCTTACTACTTAACATGTTCAGTCATAAAATCTGCAGAAATAGCAACAAAACAAACTTGAAGCAGAGATGATATTGAAATCGAAGGTTCTGTAAAGCTTTGCAGACAACAAGCAGTGAAATCACATAATTAATATGCTGGATGTTTTATGTGACACTGCATTTTTCATTCCAAGGGAGCTTCGTTTCAGGAGACCTCAATCACAAAGGTAAAAGATGGCAATCATACCATATGAACACAAAATCGACATAATGAGATCATGAATACACAGTCACACTGAACACCGTAAGTGCATCATGACTTCATCAAGGATGAATTGCTCAAGACACTGACTGCCTAAAGTATATGAGAGCATGAAGTGGCGCTGCAACAATGTTTTGACAATTGCAGCGGAACTGCAGGACCACAAAAGAGAACTTCTAGCTAATGCAAGCAACTATTTAGAGAGCAAATGATAACAAGAACAGGAACCTGAATCACAGTTTTTGAACCAACGAAGTCTTCAATTTTCTTCCAATCACGATCAAACCTAAATGATCCAAAGACAGGAAAGAACTTATTTAAATAATCTCCACTCCACCTGTTAAATTTTTCAAATCAATTGGGCCGTAAACAAACGAGCCATGCACATAAGCTCAAATGAGGTTCCAACCCAAAACCAACTAGTAATGAGTAGAGTCACTCACAAGTATACTTATTAATATAGGACAAACCCCACTTTCACACTCCAACAACCTATATAAATGGATGCCTCAAGAGTGAAGGGGAAAGCATATTTCAAGGTACAACAAATAAACTCGAGTTCATGACTATCGTAAGGTGCTTGCAGTATATAAGCAACCTCGTCAATCAGAACAAGATTACAAAAATCGAACCATAGATAAGGAGCTGCCAGCAATGGGTCAAGATCAAAATGGTCGAAGTTTACAATAAGTCGAATTGATAGGACGCTATTATGGGTCATTCTCACCAAGAATTTAGAGTCAACTTTGAGGCAACTGCTCCATGTTTAACTATTTCATTTCTATTGCAGCCTTGTACTTACTGCGCATATTTACACGTAAATTACCCCCCAACCCCCAAAACAAAAGACCCAATAGAAAAAGTGGGTCAGACCTTGCACTGATCAAGAATGGTAGTTGGAGGACGTTAAAGTCTGTTGGATTAGTTTTTGACAGTTTAATTTGCATCATTGACCAGCACTGTAGATAAATGAAAGACTTGGTCTACCCAAACCCAACTAGAACCGAAAGCCTGACTTACGAATATGATTGACCAAAATACTCCCATTTGCTTGTTCTTAGAAAATCCAAGAGAAACGTATATATCATCCAATAACATGAGTGCAAAACTGAAGCAAATTACTAATTAAGAAGTGTGACAAATTGATGTTCATTGAATATGCGGAAAGAAAAGATTAAAGAGGAAATGGAAGTATGGGAATTACAGTTGAAGAGCTTCGAGGAACTTGTCATGCTCCTCATCAGTCCAGCTCTCACGGGACTTGGTTATGGTGTACGGCTTCCTCACTTTCTTCCCCGATGACGACGACCCTTCTCCCGACGGGTTATTCGGCTGGCTTCCGCTCATGGGAAAAGACAGAGGGTGAGAGAGAGAATCGGAGTATACTGAAGAGAAAGTCGTGGATGACGATGGAAGTTTGAAGGAAGGTTGCTGCTTGAATTTGAGCTTCTTTTTCTGACCTCAGCTTTTCGCCTGCCTTCCTCTCAGTTTTAATTCTCAGAACCGCCCTTCCTTTTCACTCTTTCTCTCTCTTCTAATCTTCCCCCACTCGCATGAGAATGGCCGGTTGGGGCAAGCCACATTTGACCTGCGACGAATGTGTGGCAGGACTGCCTTCGCTGTGGGGGCCACTGCTATTTTATTTTTTATTTTTTCGACGGATTTGTTTGGTATCTGGTTGCATTATGGACCGCACAAATTGATTACCCATTTCAATGGAGTAGGATTTTGAATCAAGTCATTTGCGGATTAATAAGATTTACTTTGATTTTCTATCCAAAAAAAAAGATTTACTTTGATTTTACTATAATCTACAGTTTAATTATTTTTAGTTTGGATTAGTTTTAATATAATTGATATTTGGTTCTATAAATTTATCTTGTAAAGAAAAATTTAATCTCAGAGGAAAATATTCAAATCAAGTTTCATGTAGATTATTTTTACTGTTCTAGGTGTCAGACCCATTATGTATTCAAGTTTTACTATTCGGCTTTTGAATTTCGAAACATTTTTTGAAATCCAGTAGTGTTAAATTAATTACCTTACAAAAATTTATCATATATTTCAAAAAATACAAGATATACTCTCAAATATCACATGAATTTTTTCATTATGTATATTTATAATTTACTCAATTTTTATTGCATATTTACTTATGTAACTTTTAAAAGCATGGAATCTTAATAATTTTTGAAAGCATATAATCCCAATGACTTTTGAAAGCATATACAATCATAAGACCTAGGGCATGTTCGGCAACAGCGTTTTGGATAGCGTTTAGCGTTTTGATTAAGGGCGTGTTCGGTAACACCGTTTTGGATAGTGTTTGGTGTTTTGACTAAGTTAATATACTCATCATGTAATTTTTAGTGTTCGGTAACGTAATATTTTGACTAGCATTTCAAGTAGAGTTTAGCGTTTCAAGTAGCGTTTTTGAAAAACTAATAGTATTAACGTTTTACATTCAAAAGTAACGCTTTATATTTTTTTACCAAAAATTACCCTTTGGAAATTTTATCTTTGGAAATTATCTATATCCTTTTATGTCAATTTACATTAATCAGCTAATCCAACAGCTAAATTTGCCGAACACATTTTATTCAACTGCTCTTCTAAACAGCTATCTGCTAACAGCTAAATTAGAAACGCTATCCGCTACCTGAATAGTTATCCGCTACCTAAACCGCTATCCACTACTTGAACCACTAATTTTGTCGAACAAAGTCTAAGTCAATACAAACATCACGCAATTTTTAGTGTTCGGTAACGTAGTATTTTTACTTGCATTTCAAGTAGCGTTTGACGTTTTAAGTAGTGTTTTCGAAAAGCTAATAGTATTAACGTTTTACATTCAAAAGTAGCGTTTCATATTTTTTTTACCAAAAATTACCCTTTAGAAATTTTATCGTTGAAAATTATCTGTATCCTTTTATGTTAATTTACATTAATCAGCTAATTCAACAGCTAAATTTATCGAACGCATTTTATTCAACTGCTCTTATAAACAGCTATCGGCTAACAGTTAAATTAAATACACTATTCAGTACGTGAACAGTTATCCACTACTTAAATTACTATCTGCTATTTGAATCGTGAATTTTACCGAATATGGCCCTAGTACATGTTCTCAAGATGTGTGGTGAAATTAGATTGATTTTGGGGACCAGTCCCATTTTTATTATAAAAAAAAAATTAAAGGGTTTGTCTAGTGTAGTGTGGAATGGAGTTTTCTGGTTTAGGAGGTTTTTTGTTTTTCTTTTCCTTTTTTTTGTTTTGTTTGTGGCGTTTGATAAGATGCTACGTAACTGAGAACATGACACGTATCTCAACCTCCACCAATCATACATAGCTAATAATAGTGGCGTCCCATCACGTCTCTGCATTAACGACCAAGTGTCCCGTTACCATGTAATTAGAATCCACTGTCATGCTCGTGTGTTCGTAAGGGACCCAGTTTAAAGGGAACATAATGAAATGGAAAAGTTACATGTTTGTTTATGTTTTATTAGTTTTGGCCCGTGCTAATGCATGGGTTGTTTAAATGAATAAAATAAATTTTAAAAAATTAATATATGAATATATAATATAAAGATATTTCATATAAATATTATATCCAAGTAACAATGTAGATTTCATACATATTTATAAAATTTTATTTCTCTTTCTCTCTCTCTCTATATATATATAGATATATATCTGTGTGTGTGTATGTATATATATATATATATATGTGTGTGTGTGTGTGTGTGTGTGTGTGTGTGTGTGTGTGTGTGTATATATATATATATATATATATATATATATATA
>JACYFF010031952.1:41405408-41417616 GCA_017589665.1 Selenicereus undatus
TTTTTTTTTTTTTTTTATAAATTTTACTATCAACATATTAAACTATTATTGTTAAAAGAGTGTAATATTTTCAATGCAGTTCATCATATCAAGCTTTTCTTGTTCCCCTTTCTTGGATAAAGAATCATGTAAAGTGATAACTCTCTTCATAGTTATGAACATGAAATTTTAATAACATTTAGAAATTAGTGTTATAAAAATTAAATTCATGTAAGTTAGCCCAACTCATATCAAATCTAACATAATCAAAGATTTTAAATATATATTAAAAATTAAAAAACTATGACGAATGGAGCGGAAGAACATGATAATTCAATTTGATTTTATGTTGAAAACAAAGAGGTAAAGCAAACAAATTACTAATAAAATAAAACGCAAATAAATAGCAATTAATGAAGTAAAAAATGGTAAACAAGGAATGAGGAGCATACAAAGAATGCAAAAAAAATAACAATGAATGAAACTTTAGTTATGGAAAAGAATTAGTATTTTTCTTTTGGGATTACATCTCACAAAATTTGATCAAAGAAACTTTAACAATTTGAGTCGGAGAACAAATGAATCAATTTGTTTTTATGTTGACAATGAAGATATAAAGCAAACCAATCATTGATAAAATAAAATGCAAACAAATAGAAATTAATGAAGTAAAAAACGATGAAGAAAGAATGAGAGACAAACCAAGAAATGCACAAAAATAAGGAAAAATTTAGCTATGGAAAAGGATTAGTGTTTTTTTTTTTTTGGAGAATTACAACTCACATGATCAAAGAAAAAATCTCCCAGAATTATATATGTTGTAGATTGTTATATTAAATTAGAAGTGTTTTTAATACAACTGATAAATGTGATACTTCGAACAAAAACTTGCATCATATAATCCAAACAACATATTTTTGACCGAACTAATACGACATCTATAACTTTCTCTTAACAAAAAAAAAATAGTCATCAACGGTGACTCTATGAATGTGTTAAGAATCGTGGATAGGAGGACCTGTTTTGATAAAGATTATAAATGCTTTGGAATTTAAAAAAAAATTTGTATATCATTATCTCTAATTTAAGTTTAAATTTAAAATTTGAAATTGCAAAAATTAGGCGGGATTGCACCATATGCTTGGAATGAAGGAGGAAAAGTTTTTTAGACATCATCATTCTGCTATTTATTATATAAAGATTTATGATTGATGTAGTTGTTGGTCTACGGTCTCACTATTAAAAATAGTCTTAAAATTCAAAAAAAAAAAAGGCCCCATTCTTTTTGTAGGTCCTTTTAAATTTATCAATCTCAATTCACTTTAACTTACTTCAACTTACTTAAACCAACTTCAATCCATCTGAAAAAAAAATATTAATCTAAACCCACTTCAACCCACCTCAACCTACCTCAACTTACTTCAACTAACTTCAACCCACTCTTTTATAATTACATTCTCATTATTTTAACCCACTTCAACTCACAAAAAAAAAAAAACCAATTTCAACATACTTCAACCCACCTCAACCCACTTCAACTTACTTCAACCCACCTAAAAAAAAATACCAACTTCAACCCACCTCAACCTACCTCAACCAATCTCAACCCACTTCACCTTTTTACCCACCGTAATTTACTCACAAAAAGAACATGCCTATAGTCTTAAATTATTTATGTGACGTTTGGTTAAAAGTAATGTAATCACTATGCAATAGAACCAACCATGTAATGCAATTGTGAGTGTAATGGAATACAATGGGATAATAATTACATTACAATATTTGGTTACAAAGTTTTTATAATTGTAATGGAATGAATTCATTTACATACAATTCTTAATTTTAAACGTGGCATGAAGTTCGTGCAATTTAATTCACATTTTATTTTGCCTACTTTAATTATTTGTAGTTTTGTTGATAATTATAATCCAATATCTTATTATCAAGATTATGATACTTCATATGAGACTTCACTGTATTTGTTCTAATTACTATAATGTAATATTGTTCAGGTTTAGCAAGTCGAGTAAGAAGAAGAAGAAGAAGAAGATGATGATGATGATGTGAGAGAGAAAGAGAGAAAGTTGATGTCTAGAATGTATCAAAATGCAGTTACAATAATATGATCATGATCTAGGTTAAACTTTATCTAATTTGACAAGAAGAGAGAAGAGGGAGTAAGGGGGACTTTAAACTTTTAAAAACGTGGTGGTATAGTATTAAGAGATGAGAATCATAGAAGAGACAATGGGGAGAAGAGATAGAATGCGTTAAATATATAATAGTGTATCGTTGGATAAATTTTAATTCAAAAGTATACAATCACAATAGTTTTAAAAAAGTCTAGTAATTTTATTTACATAAATTGAGGTAAATATGATTACAATGCAGTTTTGATTACATCTCTTAATGGTAACCAAATATAGTAATAGAATCATTATTACTATTTTTATTGCATTACCATTTTGATTGCATAGAACCAAACGGACCATTAATGAGACCATTTTGCATTGCTCATGATTTTTTTCCCTCACTGCATGGTCTTGTTGTATGTCTTTATATTTTGCTTTGTTTTACATATAGACAATATCAAAAGTTTTAAAATTTATGTAAAGCATTGTGTTATTTAGTTTCTGTCTTTAAAATATAGTATAAAGTACAAAAATTTTAAGAGATAGTATACAAGTGTCACTACTAAAAAAGTTCATAATAACAACGGAATTCGGCGACGGAAAAAATTAACAACAGAATTGGCGACGGGAAAATAGCTTTGTTAAAAAGTCATATTAGACGACAGATATGGTGACGGAAATGTTAATCCGTCGCCAGAATCGGTGTATGGCGACGGAAATTCCATCGCCATAAGTACAAATTTTTTGAAAAAAATGGGCGACGGAATTTCCGTCTCCTAAAAAAATTTTTTTTTTTAAAAAAAGGGGGGCGACGGAAATTCCGTCGCCAGTCCATCGCCCCCCCTTTAAAATAAACCATATTTTTGGTTTCATTACGCTGCTTCCATTCGAACACCCGCGTAGGAGGAGAGAGAGAGAGAGTGCGCGTCGACCACCGCTGCCCCGTCTCGCCGTGCCCAGCCGCCACCGTTGCCGGTCATTCGACCACGCCGCCACCGCCGGTCACCCTCCCCTGCCGCCGGCCGCCCCCCACCGCCCTCACCGCTGGTTGTTTCAAGTTAATTGAGGTATTTGTCTCAACTAAACAACTTGAAATTTCTACAAATTTTGGTATTACATTGTTAGAATTTCATACTTAGTTCATATTTATGTTGAAATGTGGTGTTTGTGTGAGGTTATTGGTGTAATTTGGTTCAAGATTGGGGTAAATGTGATTTAGGGTTTAGGTTTGGTAGTTTGAAGTTAAAGTTTGATATATTGGTGGAATGAAGTGGTTTAATTGATAATGTTGTTGAAATGTGCAATGTGTGTGAGGTTATTGCTCTAATTCGTTACAAGAATTTGGTAAATGCGATTTAGGATTGAGGTTTGGTAGTTTGAAGTTGAAATTTCATATGTTGGTGGAATGAAATGTTGTAATTGATAATGTTGTCGAAATTTGGTTGGAGATTTTGCTGAATGCAATTTAGCGTTTAGGATTGGTGATGTGAACTTATATAAATATATGTTGGTGGATTGAGATGGTTTAGTTTGTTATTTTGTTCAAATGTGATGTTCGTATGAAGTTGTAGCTCATATTTATTTAAAATTTTCACCCAACGCAATGTACACTTAAATTTGGTAAATTGATGTTTAAATTTGATATGTTGGTGGAATAAAGTGGTGAATTATGTATGAATTATTAGTTTTGTGATGTTGGTGATAATGTAAGTAAATTTATGACCTAGTTGTAAGTTGTTTTTGGGGTGTATGTGAAAATGTTAAAGTAAGCGTACATAATATATGATTGCATAATTTATGTACTTATTATAATTTTGATTAAAATTAATTCTTGTCAAATACCTTATGTGGTTATTGTCATTTGAGCAGAATATGAATGGTCCTCCACATCGTACGTGGATGTATAATAGATTATTACCTGATCGTAGTGGTTATACGCAAGAAATTCTTGATGGAGTAAACGAATTCGATCAATTTGCACGTACACAGACAGAGTTTCTGAATGGGGGAAAGTATAGATGTCCTTGTGCGAAATGCAGAAATAGGGTGTACTTGACACCTGATGAGGTCAAGATGCACCTTATGTATAAGGGTTTTGTGCAAGGGTATTGGTTTTGGATAAGTCACGGGGAAATAGAAGCTCATGAATATGGTTTTGGGTATCAAAATAGTGAAATTCCCGAAGTTGGAGGTTCAAGTCATGTTAATAATGACTATTCTAAATCCTACATAGATTGGATGGGGGACATGACTGATGATGCTATAATAGCAAATCAAAATGTAAGGGAAGAGGGGTCAAGAACTTGCCGAAAACCATTTTATAATATGGTTCAAGTTGCTTAACAACCCCTATATGATGGTTGCTCCACCCATAGTGAGTTATCTGCGGCGGTGAGATTGTTGAGTATTAAATCTGATTATAGTATGCCTCAAAACTGTTTCAATGAAGTTGTTTAATTAATGAAAGAGATGTGCCCCCTAACAACCGCATGCCTAACAACTATGGGCAAACGAAGAAGGTTGTTAAAGATCTCGGCAACAATGTGGTCCAAATTGATTGTTGTCGAAAAAGTTGCATGCTATTTTATAAGGAGGACGAGAACTTGGATGCGTGCAAGTTTTGTGGGCATTCAAAATGGAAGAGGCAAAGGTCACAACAAAGGAATTAGAATCCATTGCCATACTCAAGGATGCATTACTTGCCGTTAAAACCTCGACTGCAGAGGCTGTACGCATCAAGAAGTAGTGCAGAGCACATGAGATGGCATTATGAACATCAATGTGAGGACGGTGTTTTATGTCATCCATCAGATGGGGCAGCATGGAAACATTTCGACTCCAAATACCCTGAATTTGCTGCAGAGCCTCGGAATGTGAGGCTTGACTTATGTGCTGATGGATTTAATCCTTACACATTGTCTTCAAGATCATACTCTATTTGGCCGGTGGTCGTTACACCTTATAACCTTCCCCCTGAAATGTGTATGACCACACCGTTTATGTTCTTGACTTGTGTAATCTCGGGGCCCAAAAATCCCAAGAACAACATAGATGTATATTTACAACCTCTTATCGATGAGTTGAAAGAGTTGTGGGATGTTGGAGTTGAGACTTATGATATTTCTACGTGGCGTACATTTCAGATGAAGGCTGCACTTATGTGGACGATTAATGATTTTTCCTTATACGGAATGTTATCTGGGTGGAGTATTAATGGCCAATTGGCATGCCCCGTATGTATGAAACAGCAGAAGGCATTGAGATTACGAAATGGAGGTAAATTCTCATGGTTTGACTGTCATCGGTGTTTTTTGCCAAGGAATCATGCATTCAGAAGAAATAGAGCCGCATTTAGGAAAGGGAGAACTGTTACAGGGGGTCCTCCTCGCCGATTGTTTGGGGAAGAACTTTATGTCGAGGTGGAAGATTACCCAATGGTAACCACAAATGGTGACTTTGTCGTATCAGGATTTAAGGAGAATGAGCACAACTGGACGAAGAGGAGCATATTATAGGAGTTGCCTTATTGGCAACAGCAACTGCTTCGCCATAATTTGGATGTGATGCACATTAAGAAGAACTTCTTCGAGAACATTATCAACACTGTGATGGATGTTAATGGGAAAACAAAAGACAATGCCAAATCAAGAATGGATGTTGCCGAAATATGTGACAGGCCATAAGTACATTTACATTCAGGCCCAAGTGGTAGGCTGGTGAAACCAAAAGCGAAGTTCGTACTTCCTGTGGATAAAAGAAGAGAGTTGTGTGAATGGGTGAAGGAGCTTCAAATGCCTGATGGATATTGCTCTAATTTGAGAAATATCGTGGACCCTAATGAGGCTAAGTTCAACAACATGAAAAGTCATGATTGTCATGTCTTCATGGAGACTCTTTTACCAATTGCATTTGGTGCGGTCCCAGATGATGTGTTGAAACCTCTTATTGAGATAAGCCAGTTCTTCAAAAACTTATGCTCAACAACATTACGGGAGGATATGCTTGAGGAACTGCATCACAACATTGTCATCACTTTGTGTAAGTTGGAGACCATTTTCCCTCCTGGCTTTTTCAATGTCATGGAGCACCTGCCAGTGCATTTGGCAGAAGAGGCTCAACCAGGTGGTCCAGTACAATACCGATGGATGTATCCATTTGAGAGGTAAATTATACTATAACTGATGAAAGCTTCTATGAATTCGTATATGTGGAATCACTTAAAATCCATTTCAATTCTGAACTGCGTAGGTTCTTCGGCCGATTGAAGAGAAAGATAAAGCAGCAAGCGTGTCCTGAAGGTTCAATCACAAAAGCATACCTAGAGGCAGAGAGGACATTTTTCGCGTCCTATTACTTCGGCTGTAATCTGCCCTCCATGCGCAGTAGGTGCAGGAGAAATGAGGACGACGATGAACATATTAATCATTTTCCAACTCTGTCCGTGTTTGCACCGCAAGGGACCGCTATTGGCAGGGAAAGATCAAGGTATCTCACAGATACCAAATATGTTGCTGCCCACCTTCACGTGCTGTTAAATTGTGACGAAGTTAAACCTTATATAGGGTGAGTGGTATTTTCACTTCCAATTTAGTTTATCATTCATAGCGCAAGTATGTTAATAGGCTTCGTAAATTGTGATAGAATTTTCACGGACCAAGTGAGAGCCACACGTCCCAATGTTAGCGACGCAGATGTCGACACTGTCATCGAAACTCATTTCGCATATTGGTTTAGTGAGAATGTAAGTATTCGAACTCATTTATTCACAATTTGAACATAACAATTAGTTAGGTGCATTGTATTAATTACAACCACATGTTATGTCACCTTAGGTGCATTATATTCAGTTGTTCGAGATCGACAAATATTGCTACCTGAGCCAATTGGTCGCGAAGCCAAAACGGTGTGTGTCGACGTGGACAACATATACAGTAAATGGATTCAAATTCCACACAGAAGCTCGAAGCGTCGGGAAGAGAACATATAATTGTGGTGTTGGTGTTTGTGGCATTAGGGAAGGCGATATTGAGAATGATTATTATGGTATACTAGAAGACATTATCCAAATTGAGTACCTAGGCGAACCACTGAAACGATGTGTGCTCTTCAGTTGTTAGTGGTTCGACCCCACATTGAATCGTGGGACACGATCTCATAAACTAACCAACCTTATTGAGGTCCACCGTACAAGAAGGTACTAAAAGTACGGACCATTTATCTTCCCAAATACAGCATCACAAGTATACTTCATGCCACATACAGATCGCTCGAGGGATAGGGCCAATTGGGTTGTTGTCATACCAACCAAACCAAGGGCGATAGTGGATCAGCAGTACACCCTACCTACTGCGTACCAACAAATGGACATGGCGACTATCGTCGAACCTGCGAATGACGCCATCCCTGCGTCATTCGTGGATGAAAGTGCACCACCGGAAGAGGTTAATGATGAAATAGGATTTTCATTCATTTAGGGTAATGATGAGATAGATGAGGTAGAGAATGGTGAGGATGATGAAGAGGGGGAGTGGGATGACGGTCATGAAACTGATGAAGTTGAAGAAAATTTGCATTTGTCTGATGATGATGACGATGACATTGATGACGATGAGGATGCTGATGATTGAGTGGTTACGAATGCTTATGTGTATAAATAATTTGCATGTGAAACAATTGTTTGTGACTTTACTTATATTGTACGAATGAGCTTTGCAAAATATGTGTCACCTACGTACCTATTATGATGTATAACGAAAACGGTTTAAATGTGCAAGCATTATATATTTGCACTTGGCGTTGTTGTCACCTATTTCAGGTATGGATTCAAGTTCTCGTCGAGCAAAGGTCTCCCCTCGAGGTAGAGGACGAGGGCGTCGAAGCTCTGCCGTTGATCCGACTGCAATGGATATTGATCCATCTTCCCCCTAGGTACCTCATACATTAGTTCAGCCAGGAGCGACAATGGCTGCTTACATACCAGGTATTTCTGGACCCCTGCCTCCCCCATTTGGGGCTTTCCATCATTAGACCTCATACATTCCCAACCAAAGCACCACGTACGGTCAATTTGCGTACAACATTCCTCCGAACCCCCATGTTGTTCACACTGTGCACCCTACTCCCCAACCACTCCACAACCCACTCACCCTAACACAAACCAGTCCCAAGAGAACATCGGAAGTGGTGAAAGTGAAACACAATCCAATCATGGGAGCTCTCGAGCAAAGGCTTGGATTGAGCCAGATGGTAATGGGTAAGTCTTGATTTGTTCTACGTTATGAAGTACTATATGAATTTTGCATAACAAGTAATGAGTTTTATATGTAATGTTCAATTAGGTTTCTCCCCAATGATGGTGCTGTTAGTAGGATTTCGCTCATATTTCAAAGCAAGTTTGACGGAGCTTGGCCTACTTGGAGCAAAGTGCCCAAACCAGTACGAGATTTGTGGTTCGGAGAGTTCAAGGTAACTACAGTGACTTCGTATTAACACTTTCAGAAATATGTGATAAATTAGTATTGATTAATTTGATGTATTATTCGTTTTCGTAATTACAGAAGTGGTTTACTTGGAATCCGGTCCATGAGGACCGTATAAGAAGGAATTTTGAAAATCGAGGCAATGCACGCTTGAGAGACTTTTTTGGCAAAGCAAGGAAGCATAACAAGAAGCCTGTCTGGCTCGGTGATGCTCAATGGGAGGGGCTCCAGCAACACTGGGCGAATGAACATTACAAGAAATTGCGTGAGACAGCCTAGAAAAACCGACTGGGAACTCCAAAAAGTGATGGCCCATCTCTCCACACCTGTGGCTCGAACCCTATGCATGAGCAAAGGCGACGTTTGGTAAATGAATTAATGTTTGCTATGTATTCGTTTAAGTTCAATACTATATTTTGTGTTGTGCTTGACATTCGTTCTTTCTGGCACGTACATAGAGGGAACAACTTGGGACGAAGCCCACCATTGTTGAATTATTCAGTCGAACTCACAAACTCCAGGGCAAATATGATGCCCCTTGGGTTGACAAGAAATCACAACAAACATATGTAAGCAATTAGCTATTCTCAATTTTCATTGGTAGTCAAATCATGAACTCGTATACTTTATTTTAAGTTATTGTACTATGCATGACTTCGTGCGAATGTTGCGGTGTTGTAGGAAACCTTTGAACGTGATTTTCAAAATGTTATCAACTCTCAAGGGACCGGGGATGGCTCTTCTCAAGATCCAAACCTACCACTTCCCAACCCAAATGAGTTATGGGTGAAGACGTTCAAGAACAAGAAGGGTCGTATTTACGGCATTGGTGACGAGGCTGTCAACATGAGGGAATCCGGTTACTTCAGTCCCACTCAAAGATCCGGTATTGTATTCATATTAAAGTTCCAAAATCCATGGTTATACATTGAATTGACTTAGTGGCAATGCTAATATAGTAATTTACTTAAATGTTTGTCAGCAGGTTCCGGTTCTACGCCATTGCAACAGGAGCTCAATGACTTAAGGGGTGTAGTAACCAACTTGGGGGGTGAGCTATCGTCACAAGCTGAAAGCTACCGGTTGGTTATGGAGAAATGTAAGCAACTGTAGGAATCCAACAGATTGCTCACACAAAGCAACCAACAACTGAGCCAATAAATGATGAGCATCGATCAGCGCCTCCAAGCTTTCTTTCAAATGCAACAGGCGTTTGGCTCGGGATCTCAACCACCATTTACTCATCACTTGTAACATAATGAGGCAGATGGTGAGGCAGAGGAAGAGGAAGAGGAAGGCGAAGAGGAAGAGGAAGAGGAAGGCGAAGAGGAAGAGGAAGACCTTGGTGATTGAGTTGGTTGCAGTTTTCCTTCAGCTGGTGGCTCTTCTGCTTATCTTCACGAAGTACATCATATCTCTTGCTGCTTGCTTCCCCTCCCCTTTCTGCTAATTTCACTCTCCTCCCCCTGGTGCTTATTTGAGTCCCCTCCCATTTGGCGCTCACTTCACCCTTTTCTGCAAACATATATATAACTTCATTCTCAATTACTAGTAACTTCTGGTTATTTTGTTTGGATTTGTGGTTTGTGATATATACAGACTTTGCTTGGAACTTGTAGTGTGTGATATGTAGAGAGTTTGTTTGGAACTTGTGGTTTGTGAATTGAAAACCCTTGGTTGGATGTGATGTGTTGTGTTGGATGTGGAATTCCACCTTTGTGTGGCTTCAAATTGTTGAGAACGCTTTGAATGAAGCCCTATTCGAAGCCATTGGATGTCGATTGAGTGCGAAGATCTTGTAAATTTCTTGCAGGGAATGATTTGTATGTACGGATTTGATAAAAAAACAAGCGATTTTATTTTTGAAAAAAGAGGAACCCAGCGACGGAATGCCAACAGATAACGAAATTTTTTTTTTTGGGGCCAAGGGGGCCGATGGAATTTTCGTCACTGATTCTGTCTCTGATGATTAATTCCGTCGCGGCCCTTTGGCCCCCTCTTTTCCCCGCCAAAAAAAGTATGTCGCAATTTATGTCGCTGAATCCGTCGCTTAAGGCGATGGAATTTTGAAATTCCGTCGCTGGCTACTTAGCGACGAGCGAAAATCCGACAGCCACATTCCGTCGCCAAATCCGTTGCTGATCTTAAATTTCCGTTGCTGATTAACCATATTCCGTCGCTGATTCCGTCTTTATTTTGCATTTTTCTGTAGTGTGTAAATAAAATAACCAAATTTTGAATGCTAGCATATTTTACTTTAGTCTACTTAACAATAATGCACCATGTTTTAAAGTTGGATGCTAGTGCACTTAACGAAGACTCTATTTTATATATTTGCCCCAAAACCAAAACCAAGTTGGGAGGTAGTGGACTTAAATGAGTGTTGAGTAGTAGGCGAAGCTATTGATTCAGGCTTTTTAATTAGGTGTGTTCACTATTTTACCCTTGTTTTGACCAATAAAGTTGACATGTGGACCTATATCATCAAAAAATAGACCCCCTATATCCCGTTCTATTGGTCTATCTCTCATGGAGGAATCCCTTCTCTTTAACCTGACATAAAATAAAACCTCCCATGTCGTTTTCTATACAAATCTCCTAGAAATTGAGAATGAAAAACTCAACCCTTCAAAATATAGAATTTTATAAGAGCAAAGAGTAATTCAAGGGAGGATAATTTGAAGACGGATGATCAAAGTGGAGTTCAAGGGAATCACAACTTAGCATTGATTAGTGAAGGTGAAGGAGAACCAAAGACCTAATTTGGAAAGAGCTCTGCTGCTAAATAAGAAGAGTGGTAGGTAAGTTTCCCTAATTTGTTGTTGTTCACACTAATATGAAGTTGTGATGGAAATAAGTTTAAATTGAAAAAAATATGCGAATTTTTTTGTGTGTTTTAGGTTTAGTTTGTATGATTCCTAGTTCTTAGTTTTGTTTTTTGATGTTTTATTTTTGATGTGAAGAGTACAAAATGACAGAGGATGATACAATCCTTCTTCTTCTTCTTCATGGTGGAAAATTTGTAAAAAGAGAAAATTGAAATGTGAAGAGGGTAACTATAGGAGTATTGATCTCATTAATATTGATCAATTATCATATGTTGTGTTGAAAGGCATTGCAAAGGAAGTTGGGTATGATGGTGTTAAAGAATTCACTCAGTAATGAAGAATTAATTAGCATGATTAAACATTGTATGGATCATAAAAAGGTTCATGTATACATTGTGCATGGTGTAGACGAACCCAAGATTTTTCCTGGTGCTTTACCTGGTATAGATGAACATGCAAGTGGGGATAAGACCAACCCACCAACTTCACAAAATAGATCTCCCTAAGATAGAAATGGAAGCAATGGGCTGCAACGTAAAGCCTATTTTGTCAAAGAAGCAAAGGTCCCTAAAAACCCTCTACACCTAAAGATCCTTAAGTCTCAAAGCCCAATTCAGCAAAACTAATCATAATGGGCCAAGAAACCAAAGTTGGACCCGCAATTTTGGAAAAACAAACTAAGTCACAAACCATAAACCCTCAAACCCTAGGCCTTAGAACCAAAACCCCTATAACCCAATCCCAAAGCCTAGAGACCAGCCAAGTCCTAAGCTACCTGGATTCCCCCCCC
>JACYFF010031952.1:41450171-41465682 GCA_017589665.1 Selenicereus undatus
TGGCTTTTTGTATGCTATGGTGAATTGATGCTAAAATGTTGTAGTTTTAAGATGCATTCATACAACAAACCATGTTTTTTGCTTACTATTGTATTTGGTTATAATGATGTGTGGCATTACATGTCTAGTGATGTTGATTGTTGTGTTTTTTTTTGATAAAAAATAGATTCGAATGATTTAAAACCAGTGCTGACCAATTCATCCATTGATGCTGGAGGGGAGTGGGTTCCAGTTTGTGAGGAAGCGTCCTTTATACCTAAGTTGAAAATGAGGTTTAAAAACCTTGACGACGCTCTAGCATTTTACAAGAGATATGCCAATTGTGTGGGGTTTAGTGTTCAGAAGTCTTCCACCACAAAGAATAAGTTAGGGAAGATTTTGAAGGTCTTTGTTTGTTCAAAACAAGTGTATAGGGAGCCTCGTAAAACTCCACCCCAAAGTGCAGTTGCCTTAGCTAATGCAATATCAAGAGCAAGAGAGAATGTTGAGGAAAGAAGGGTTAAACAGAGAAGGGTTGAGACTAGAGAAGGATGCAATGCACGTATGGTTGTGAGCTTTATGAATGATGGTCAGTTTGAAGTGTGTACTTTTCATGCAGGCCATGTGCATCCTCTAGTCACCCCATGCCGAAGACAGTTCCTACGATCTTCTAGAAACATCAGTTCTATTCACAAGGACTTTATTTGTAAATATAGGAGAGCAAATGTTCGGGCTTCAAAGGTTTATCATCTCTTGAAAGAGCAAGTTGGGGGCTATGAATATGTGGGATGTGACCAACAAGATTTCAAGCATTACAAGAGGGATTTAAAGGCAATGATCAAAGATTCAGATGCAAACATGTTTGTAGATATCTTAAAGAAAAGAAAAGAAGTTGATCCTGGCTTTTATTATGCTCATGAGCTTGATGAGGAGAATAGGCTCAAGAGTGTCTTTTGGTGTGATTCCTTGTGTAGGAGGTCCTATGCGTTGTTTGGGGACTTGTTATCTTTCGACACAAAGCATAAGACTAATAGGTATGGCATGGTGTTTGCTCCGTTTACGGGCATCAACCATCATCACCAACTCACTTGCTTTGGTGCGGGGTTGATACGAGATGAAAAGGTGGAGTCTTTCAAGTGGCTATTCCAGTGTTTCATTGATGCAATGGGGGGAAACAAACCCAAAGCCATAATTACTGATCAGGATCCAGCAATCAAGCAAGGGGTACTCTCTGTGTTTGAAGGGTGCACCCATAGGTACTGTATGTGGCATATTATGAGAAAGTTGCTTGAGAAAGTGGGTCACTTATTGAATGGCTGTGAAGATTTCCTAGAGCGGATCAAGCTATGTGTTTGGGCATCTGATACCCCGGAGGAGTTTGAAGCAAAGTGGGCAGATATGCTAGTTGATTTCAACTTGGGTAGTAATGATTGGTTGAAACATATATATGACATTCGAGAGGATTGAGTACAAGTTTATTTCAAGGAGGATTTCTTAGGGGGCATTATGAGGACTACGTCAGGTTCCGAGAGTCAAAATGCTATATTTGGGAACTTGACAACTCCAATATTGAGTTTGGTGGAGTTTTGGGTTAGGTTTATGCATGCCCTTGAGTCTCAGCGGTATCGAGAAAGTAAGGCTGAAAATGCATCCTTAATCTCCCTGCCTAAGCTGAAGACACCTTTGGACATAGAAAAACATGGGAGGGTTATGTACACACATACTAACTTCTACATATTTCGCGACCAGTTATGTGATGCATTGTTTAATTGTGAGTAAGCATCAGCACTGTAGAGGGTGACAACACTTACAAAATAGAGGATAAAAGGCATCAGAGATATAGATAAGTTGTGTATAATAAGGAATCCCAGGATGCCACATGCACATGCTGCTTCTTTCAATTTGAAGGGATTCCTTGTGCTCATATTTTGCTTGTGTTGAAGTCATTAAAAGAGATTCCTACATGCTTTAAAGTTGATAGATGGACGAAACTAGCGGCCAAGAAACCTATCTTTGAGCTTGACACAATTGTGTCCACAAGCTATGCACAAGTGGGGCAGCAAAATAGGATGATTTCTGACGCTTGGTCAGGGTTGTATAAGTGCATGGATTTGGAAGGGCGGGATGTAGATAAGTTGCAATATGTGATAAATGTAGCCGAATCAATTCAACAGAAGCTTGAAGAAGTGGTTGGTGGTGGTTCCATGAGTAATGCATCTAAAGATCTTTAGACATATTTTGGGTGTTTGGTGCCAGATATAGTTGAAATACAACCCCCTCCAGTTTCGGTCACAAAGGGAAGAGCCAAGAGAATGAAGACAGGAGTTGAGAAAGCAATTGAGCAGCAAACGCATGCACGGATGTGCCACTACTACAAGCAAGTTACCTCTCATGACAGTAGAAGTTGTCCTGAGAAGAGGAACTAGTGCACTATGTCAAAAGTATGTATACCGATTTTTGGTTTGGCATGTTTTTCACTTTAAAAATATTGATTCTTTTTCTAAGATTTTATTCTTTTTGTATTTTCTTTCACTTGTTTGCAAATTGTCAATCATGTGTGTTTAGGGTTCATGTAATTGAATTGTGTTTGATTAGATGTTTTCTTCAGGTAGAATGCGCTTTGCTCAGCCATTGGTGCCAACCCCATTTTATGCCCCCTTTTTGCAGAACTTGGTTTGTGGTTTTTTACCTTTGTAGCTGATAGGGAAAGTTATGTAGCTGATTCTGTTCCAAATCATTGTAATGGAGAGCCCTGAATAGTTGTTTACTGATGTGTTTTGTTATGTATGGCTTACCCTTATTTTGTTTATGGTTATGAATGGTTGAAGATCAGACATCACTGTGGATTCGTACTAGCGATTATGTGTTGGAGAATGAACGTCTAAAATGTTTGCAAGAAATATGAGGTTTTTCCTTTGAAACTTTGGTGGTAAGACTTGATAATCACCTAAAAGAACAATGGACTGATATTTTGATTGAACTTGTACATATAACCCATTTTGCATTTTTGCTTCTGCCACTAAAATTGACAATGTTTTTGCATTTTTGCTTCTTTTCGTACAGCTAATGGGGTCTCCCTATAGCAAACTCTGTTATGCGTACTTTGTGTCTTGGCAATGGTTGGTTAGAGGAAATGGTGGGTGAGAAAGGAACTTTAGTATATAGCCTACAAACCAGACAAACAAGATTTTTGGAGGCAAAGATCTTAGATTAAACGGTTCCGATTATGTGTAATTGTTTCCAATGCAAATCCATTGCAAAAGATCTTTTTCCTGTGTCTATATACATCACAGCTTGCATCACAATTCACAAGTAAGCTGCCAATGGTTGACACCAAAGAAGAAGTGCATTTGTGCTCGAGACATGCATCTAATGTGTGCATGATGAGTCCTGACCATAAGAAAGATCTGCAGCATGACTGAATGCAAGGCAGGGCTTTTTAGGCAACCAACTTTATCCTATGACAATCGAGAGATTTCATGCTATGATTATATTACATAGGAAAAGGGATGGCAAACATTCCCTCGAATGACCAGTAGTTTACCCCCTTTCATCACTAAGTGTGAACAGGATATTTGTACCGTATGATGTCTGCTTTGCCCCCCTTTTTAAAGGGGTATCAGATTTATAGATTCTGAATGTTTAGTTCATTTGTATTTTAGAGATTCTCCTTTAATTTCTTGATGAAGTTATTGCTGAGTTTCCCTATCATCTTATGGATTTGTCATGAAGGGTGTTCATTGTTCACTTAGGAAAAGATCTTCTGATCGTGCAGCAATGTTATGGTTTTGAGGCACTGCACTTCAAGATATTTGGTTTTGTAGATTCCTTATGCAGCTTTGCATTTTTGAATAATGTGGAATTTTCTGCACTTTCTTCTCTGGCCATTAGGCACCAGGGCTGACAGCATATTCATTCTAGCTCCATGATGAAAAGGGGTGGAAAAGGGTTTGATTGCAATGTTCATGCACAGAGCTTGTACAAATATATGGGCATTTGTAATCTCTTTAGATTTATGATCTCTTATATCGGAATTGGTCAATTGGCTTGGAAATTTCGATAATTTCATAGAACTGTTTTAGGATTTTGAAGACTTGGGCATTTGTAATCTATTTACATTTAATTTATGTTCTCTTATACTTGAATTGGTCAACTAGCATTTGTCTTTTTTTTTCAGTGTTATTGGTCATGGTGAATGCTTATTTCCTACCACTAAATAGGTTCCTTGTATCTTTAGAAAATAGACATATAGATGAACATTGAAATTTTATAAAGTTAGTGTTTAGCAAGTGAACGCTTAAAATATAAAACAACGAATACTTAAGCTTTAAATAGTGAACATTTAATAAAGACGTACACTTCACCGAAGATTCGTTGAAGGCAGTGTAAATATAGTCCTGGATTTACATTACAAAGGAAGCAGGAGCAAAGGCAACTACTTTCATATCCATGGAAAGACTATGAAATTCCATGTGTTAGCTGCAATAGTTTAATATTTGAGTATGCAAATCAGAAACCTGTTTTTGGAGTTTTGAACTCATATAGCATATTCTGTGCTCCTTTGCTGGGGTTTTACGCATTCACTGGAATTTCGACCTCGGTATGCTTATCTATGTTTGTCCTCTCTGCTGCACTAAGCTTATTTTCAGTGCTGTAAATGTGTTTCTGTCTGTATTCGAGTTTTTTTTTTATGCTTCATGAAGAAGTGAAACTACAATAACATTCATCAATCAACCAATGCAACGTTTCTTGTGCAGGCTTTCCGGTGGTTCAAATCTGTTCAAGCTGCCAATAAGGAGGCTACAAGTTTGAACTTCATCAGGGTAGTTTGAGTACTTGAGTTCCAGAGTCAATAAGTCTCTTTAGTTTCTCCCTCCTTTTCAAAATATGAGTCCATACCAGAGATCAAATTGAGAAAAAACTTGAGACAATCCTGCCTCTATATTGGTTGGCTACAATTCCTAAGCTGTTCCATTGACCAAATAGTAATTGAAAAATATGTAACAAGAGTGTGTCTTACAATTATGTCAACGTGAAAATTTACTTTCTAAGAGAAGCTTTCTATTTAGTCATGTACATACCAAAAAAGAAATTAAACTAATTATATAAATGCTCCTCCAACTTACCCTTCATCTCCCCAAGCCAACTAGGAACAAAGTCTTCAGCAGGAACAACTTCACAATCTGAGTCTCTGGTGGTTCAATCATCAGACAAGCAAGCCCACTAAGAACAAAGTCTCTCACAAATCCTGCCACATCTTTTTTCCCAGAAGTCAGAATCGTCTCTTAATGTTGACCAGGAACATCAAATATAATTGCTGTCAGTATCGAGAGATAGAAAATTCAGACTCTTATTTTCCACATAATAATACCAACAATCACCACCATGTAGATCAGGCTTAAAAGTTGCACAGAACAAAAATAGAGAGAGCCTAACATAATTATAGATGAAAAGTTGTGTTAAGCTGGACAGATTAACGTGTGCTGGCAGAGATTCTGGTTCTTCTAACAACAGCCATAGAGTTCTGAAAATAGCACGCCTGGGACTCTAACCCTTCACCTAATATTGTTAAATTCAACTGCAGCAGTAATCCCAAATTCCCAATAAGATGCAGAGTGCATTATCTAAAAGATGACATTGTGAAGAAGTTGCATAATCCTTAGGCTTGAACAAATGTATCTGAATCCTTTCATTCTCTTTATTCTGGGTATGATAATGTTGATCATCCTTAGTACAATCAGGTCGGATCAGATCACACCAATTGAGGCCTGGTTCGTAAAAGGTTAAGACTCTTGTATTTATTATAGATGAAAACGCTATGTTAAGTTGGACAGATTACCCTGTACTGACAGATTATCATGTGGTTTAGACTAATGTCTAGTCAGCAAACAACAAAGAAATAATGATAAACAATAAAAAAAAAGCAATAATTTCACTACAGTATTCTTCCAATGATAAACGCATTGTCATGTTACATCACACCAAGGAATAGGCACAACAAGTTTACCATAAAGTCCTTCTGGACTGTCTTCTAGTTTAGCAAGGCAATAAAATATATTGATGGATTCCTCGTATAGGTAGAATTCATTAAGCTACTACATTCATGGCATATATCCATTAGTTTGAAACTAAATATCCAAACATAAGCAGCAGCATCCTAGAACTTACCACCACTTCAACTTTTGAGCTTTGTAGTTTCATAGACAACTACCATGTTCTTCACCTCTGGAGCAATGACATTGGTAGATGATGTGACGATCTTGTGGTAGTATTGCACCCTTAATTTATGAATTCCAACAACCTAAGATTGGAAGGGGGGGAGGGGGCAGCAAGAGGATCCATTAACTTGTATTAGAACCTCATAAGATAAGCAGAAACAATAGATAACGACCTGACATCGAGTTGCTATACATAAACAAATTTTATCAATTCTATTTGGGAAAAAAAAAATTGAAAAGAAGAGAGGAACAAGAAAACATAATTCCCAAACAATTGATATCAATTAGATGCATTTTTTTATTTTTGGGGAGAGGGAAAAACCATTAATGAAAATTTATATAAGATCCTCAATGAAAATCTAGTAATCAAAATAAATCCATTTTAGTTTCAATTTGACACCAAACTAGGACAGCACCCCTACCAGCTGAATCACCTCTAAACATATATAGCATTATTTTGAACACCAAATGTACTTTTTACAATCTATTCTGGGCGCTAATTTTACTCAACAGCAAAATATGAATAGCCAACCCAAAAAATAATAGAAGAAAAGGAGGTTGTGTCTGCCAACACAATACAAATATGCAATACTATTACATTGCATACCATTCTCTACCACATACAATAGCAGTATTGCATCTCACCCAAGTGACCCAACCCAAAAGGGTAGGCAAACGGACAGTGACAACATGCGATGCTAACACAGAGAACTTAGAACTCAGAACATTATCCAATATCCATGCATTTGAGCTAAGAACCCCCCCGGGAATATTACCAATTGATTCTCTCTCATTTAATAATGATGACACTAGGTAATGGAAGATCAAACACTTTTAAATGAGAAAGCCTGCAGCATGCTAACCTTATTCTTCCTCAATCCAACGTCCCAACGGGTTGCCACACCTTTGTATTCCTCCATATGCCTCATAACATAAATACCTCCATTATGATCTTGTTTGGAACTGTCGATTTTCCAAGGCATATCTATGTGTCTTTCTTGAAACTGTTGAATGGAAGTCCCTCTCCTATCATCACTCCATTCCTTGACAAGATATTCTCCCAAAAGTGTACTCTGCTTGGTTTGCATATGATTTTTAAAAAAATAGTATCATTATATGCTTCATTTGAAAAATAATAAAACAAAACAATGTGTAACCTCACCAAATGATCTGTGAAGAACTCGTATAGGCAACTATCCTTTGCCTTTTTTTTTTCTTATGGTCTATTATATCCATAGGTTTGTCCTTGAAATTAAAGCAAAGAACAATTTGTCTTTTCTTGTGTACACAATGGAAAAACACCTGAAAACCCAACATAAAGTTTTTTTTGTCAATGTAGAATATCATACCCATCATGGTGATAACCTAATTTCCAAATAATAGCTACCAGCAAAAACAGTTACAAAAAATACATTTAAAAGTAATATGTTTGAGTAAATTTTACCAAGTCAACTTCCTTGAATTTGACATGCAAAGTCAATGACAGCTCCTCATTCAGCCTATGAAAGAATGCAGCTTTTGCTTGGGCTTCATCTTTTGTCTAGATGTATAGATCCTTCAAGGCAAAACCAAAAAAAAAAAAAAAAATTTTTTTTTTACTTGACTAACTGTTCATATGTAAAAGCATATATATTCATGTGAAAATGTTATATAAGAATATTTTTAATTAACTTACCAATGCTTCACTTGTAAAGAAAACCCAATGAACGCTAAATCAATTTCTGTACTACTCACGTACATTCAGTATATGCGCCCAAATATTGATGACGGTTTTGTCAACGTCATTATCCCCAGCAAGACTTGAAAGTGCACGTCTTGTAGCCACATAGTACGTATCATCATACAACACTTGGCTACGAAAATAAATAGATAAATTCTACATTGAACTATGCTTGTATTGTACATAGAAAATGGTTTTGCTAAATTCAAAGCTATTCACGTATGAACGACTTGGTTATGCAACTTAGGACAGCAAAGAGTGAATCAATCACCTACGTCATATTACTTATCAGATGGATATAAAAATCAACTCAGAATAGCAAAGACAAAAATAGATAGATTACATCTATACCATTTCGTATATTACTCAATCCACTAGTTGATTGGCTCAAGATAAACAAAACTAAAGTATTTTATTGTTTGCATTTGCTAATATCCTTTCTACAGTCAATAAACCAATTCCATGAAGGCACATAATTGCTAATGACAAACTACTATATTTCCAAAGCAATGACATGAGCAAATGTTTGTATACTCTTCAGTAGCTTAGGCAATTTAGCCTTTGTAAACCCATTAAAATCAATGAATGCAGTGTAAACATTAATAATGGTTAATTTATTAATCTTTTATATACATTCATATATTCCTCAAATGACCATGTCCACTAATCTCAAAAGCAGAATGCTAGAGAAATTATTGATGGTCAATGCCTAATTTAAGAATCACCTACCTTAGACAATCCTTTGGGATCAGGTTCATGAAATGCACAATAGGAAGTGTAAACAATGTGTAATTACCTTTGGTCTTTTGATGAGTTAAACACAAAATCTACATATAGCTTCGGTTCATAGGCTATTGCCCCAACGATACTCACGTTCCTTTGCATGTAAGGAGAGCACAAAAAAGGTGTGAACTCTTTCCTTTTCCGGTGAGGATAGTTGTGCCTTTCTAACATTCTGTTTCCTGTATCTCCTTTCAAAACACAATTTGATATTAGTCAAGTTCATAAAGTAGTACTTTAAAAGAAGAATAGTAACTAGCAATGCATTTAAGATTTTTTAGGAAATCCCAAATAACGATGAAGGAGAAATGGAGTAGCAATGCATGTAACATTGTGTTTGCATCTAAGATTTTTTAGGAAATCCCAAACACTCACAATTCTTCACAGGCTAAATGAGCGCTTGGGCAGCAAAGATAGACTTTTCAAAAACCTGAAATACCCACCAACAAAGAAGTCCCAGTGTTCTAGCAAGTAAATTCATAAAAGTCCATAGCAAAAGACAGTGGATACAGGCTCTATGAGACTGATCATTCACAATTCGAACCCTGAAATAGTAGAAGCTTGTTGGTTATGTACTCTCTTACCTCAATGCTAGTACATGCCTGTCTCTCAGAGATTCTTTGCTGCTAAAAGAACTGTAATGATCAACCATAATCACTCTAGTAACAAAACTTCAAAAACCAAGGCAAAACATAGCAATTCAAACTCTTGGATATGATCTTCAGTATAACCCAAATTGATAGGACATGCCATGCACATCATGAGTCTAGGATATCCATATTCACATCCATGCCCCAGAGTAAGAAGTAAGAAAGGTGCAGGGTGTCCTTTGCCCACCATACTCAGGCTTCATTGCATGGTTACTTTCAACTGTACGCATATTGCCTCAAAGCAACCATGCCAATAACTCCCTCATCAAGCGACATCTTACTACACATCTTTCTATGTATCTAAGACCATCAAAACCCTAGGTCTTATGCCCAACCAACAGCTCATAAGTTCGAGTAGAAAAGGAGTAAACTATTATAAAAGAAACCATCCCTTTATGAAAAGAATGTACAAGTAAACCACAATACTTGTTGAAGTTCGACCAATTAACTGTAAAAGTTCACCCAAGTGGTACAAAAAATTACTTAAAACTTCATCTCATTCAAAAAGATACTTATAAAGTCCAAGCACACATGTCAAAATAAATTAGATTATTATTAATCCATATAAAATCTGCATAGTATTTAGGTACAGATCTATATATCATAATGAAATGTCATTAAAACTAATCCAAAAACCCTTACCCTTGAAACCACAAGTTAAATGTCATTGAAACAAATCCAAAAATTTGCAGCAACATACTAGACACTTATCATTCTATAAACACTTACGTGCTGCTAAATAAGAGTATTTGCCATTTTTGTAAGACATCGGGCTGCTCCTCCCCCCCCCCCCCAAAAAGCTCAAAATTGTGATGCTTTTTGGGCCACTACACCAACATATTTAGATTAGCATCCAACCCCTTTCACCCCTCCTGAAAAAACAAGGGTGGAAATTGAGAGAGAGACAAACAGAGAGGACAGAGAAACTCCAAAAAAGAAGACAGAGAGAGAGAGAGAGAGAAAAGAAGAAAGGTGGAAACATACCTGTTGGCACTTGCATGCTGCTGGATAGCATGGACCTCGTTGTTGGTCTCGTTGACACTTCCTCCATAATGCCTTTGCCTTTGGCAACATAGCTTGCTTCTAGTACATCTCGCAATGGAACGTTCGCACTAGCTGTCTCATCACAATTCTAGTAGCAGGGGCATCACTGTCTCCTTGGGGCTCTGTTTGATAGATGAAGATTTTTGTAACACAACCATGTGGTTACCCACAAAAAAAAGAAAAAAAATAGCAATAATAAGGTACAACTGATTGGTTTTCTTTTTTTTCTTTTTTTCTTTTGGTTTGCCTTGTTACTATTTTTCTTCTGATCTCAAACAGGTTAAAAATATACATGCAGTTGATCTAATGAGCTGCTTTGTTCATGCTTGCTTCTGTGTGTGTGATTTTTTAGCCAAAACATAACTAAAAAAGAAGCATCATGCATGCCATTTGAATTATAGCTAGTTTTCTAATCTGTATGAGTCTAGCCAGCTAGTTTTGTGCTGCTAAGAAAGTATCTCTCAGAGAGAGAGAGAGAGAGAGAGAGAGAGACAGAGACAGAACGTAATATCAGCAATAATTCAGTGCTAATTAATCATCATAACTAAATAAATAAGCTCTAAGCATATGTTTGTCATTATCAGTAGGCTAGGCTTCTTCCATAGTCATCAGTAGGATCGGGTGCACCTGATCAGAGCTGCATGAAATAGTAGTTAGACATTTAAGAGTGATTTATCTCTCAGCTTGCTCAGTTAATAAGTGCAAATCCCCCTTTTGATTACAAGTTAAGATATGGCATTTTCATCATATTACCTATTGTGATGGTTTTTGGGCCAGTCCACCAGCATATTTAAACTGCCATCCACCCCCTTCCCCCCTCCCCAAAAGTGAATGAGTGGATGAGTACTTGATTTTCTTCTGTGAGCCAATGTTTACATTCATTGTGCTTGTGTCAGGCCATGTTTACATTCATTATGTAAAGAGAGAGAGAGACACACAGAGAGAGGCTAAGGAACAAAGGTGGAAACATACCTGTTGGCACTTGCATGCTGCTACATTGCATGGACCTCGTTCTTGGTCTTCTTGACACTTCCTCCATAATAGCTTTGCCTTTCCCAACATAGCTTGCTTCTTGTACATCTCGCAATGGAACATCTACATCTAGTTCTCTGATCACAACTCCAGTAGCAGGGGCGGTCTCTTTAGTCTCTTCTTCATGCTCTTCTTCATGGATGAAGAGATGAGTGGCTGTTGGCTCATTCTCTTCTTTAGACAAGCCAAGGCTGAAACTTGGCGGAGTAAATTGTGGAAGTGATGTTTGCTTTTTTGGGCAGTCAAAAATTGCTTCTTGATTGCCTCAACTGCCAACAAGAAATCTTCCGACTCATATGGGTCGGGTGAGAGTATCGGTTTGGTACTCTTTGACTTCCCCGACAAAGTTGTCTCTGCAAACAGTGCATCAGTTGTGGTCTGCACAGCTATTGTTCTTACTCTCTTTAGTGAAGCATGTGCTTCAGGAACCAACTTCTCTAATTCCATGATCACCCCTGCCAAGACACGAGTATTGGCGATGATCTCATTGCTCGCCTCTTAGCATCCTCAAGAAGTGCATGATCAAAACAAAGACAGGCCAAGCAACATAAGGTTGATGTTGAGTATGAGTCCTAGGTTACGTTCATCCTTGAGACTTCACACAAGTCTACCTACTTGGGGGCTATTTTGACATTTCCTCATGAATTTACATCAAATCAAAATACTAAACAAGTAACTATATTTCAAGTTTAACTTAACCTTGGATTTGATGGTCAGGGCACATGATAAGAATATGTGAGCATTATATCTACTTCTAGATATCACACACAAGAATATGTGAGCGTTATATCTACTTCTAGATATCACACACAAACATAAAAGTATGGCCATTTACCAACTGCATAGACACCTAAATGTTACATATAGTACAGAGTAAAGAGTCTAACGTAGGGGGTCATATACCTTCATCTTTGACCGTACAGTATCATGTTCAACTTCAGCAGCAGCTTCAGGGGTTGCATTAGATGGTTCCTCTTCATGAACCACTTGAGCTTCAGCGGGCCTTTCAGTCTCATCTAGATAGTCCTCAAGGGCACCTTTGCCAAAACCAACTTCAAATTCTTGTTCTTCCCTTGATTTCACTTTATCATTTGTCCATCCTCTCAAGGTTGAGAACTGACGCTTGACGGTCCGTACTTTGGAAACAACCCAATCAAGATAACGAAGCTGTGAAAATAAGAAAAAAGTTCAATTTTCTTTTACAAAACTTGCATGAAAAATTAGATGATGTAAAATTTCAACGATTCCAATTAAGTGCATGAATAAAATGAATGAATAGAAATTCTCAACGTACCATTAGGAAAAGTATTGGCCCTCTAAAAAACCTCGACGTCTTCTTTTTCCACTCATCAACTGATGAGATAAGGGTTGCCATTGTGTATCACGCCCAATTAAGTTCTCTCACTTTGCTTAAGTCCAATAATGAATCAAGTACCAAGCAATTTACTTCACCTCTTTGGTTCTCATTGACACAACTAGACACCACAAACACTATGAAGTTTCTTTTAAATTCTTCTCCCCCATCTACCTGACTACAAATCATGTCAACCATCTCCCCAGATTTAGGGACACTATCTCGGTCAGGCCATTGTTCTTTCCATCGCTTGAGTAAGGTTTTGAATTCCGTACTAGAATTCGTTTCACTTTCGGCGTTTCACTTTTGGCCTCAGTCACCTCAAAGGGGCCCTTGGGAAGAGCTAATGTCATATAGACATCATGCTCAGTGACTCTCAACCTGCCATGGGTGAGGGGGCAGGGAGCATGAGCAAGTGTCAAAATTGCGAACCAACCACACTGCTAGCTTCCCATGAATCATATCAACTTGCAAGTATAAGAAGCCGCCGAAACCAATTTATTTAACGGCTTCTTTTTGCTTGTCATTTAGCTTTTCAATTAGCTGCCTCAAACCCTTGGGTGACATCCGATTGTTGAATTCTTTTGGTTTGCTTTTCTTTGTTTTTGGTTTGTTTCTCAATGGGTAGTGTGAACACCCATTGAATTGCTGCCTAATGCTACTACTCCTTCTTCTTCTTGTGTCATTGGTTGTGTATCACCCATATCATGACTTCTTAGTGTACCTTGCTGACCATCCAAAGGTGTTGCTTCTAGATCCATTTGAGAGTGTACATTTGAAGGTTCAAGACTTGGTTGGGAACATTGACCGGGAAATGTTGAGGTAGGTGTGGGTGTGGGAGTTGCTGTCTCCAATGGGATGTACTCTTCCGTGTGTGCATCACTAGAAGCTTCATTAGATGCTTCAGCAGTGGTAGCAATATACACTAATGTTGGTCTCTTTGAATTAACTTGAACACACAATCTTTTTGGTTGAGCACGAAGCTTCTTCCCCTTTCTGTGTTTTTGTTCTCCTTGAGACCGCTTACTTCCAGAGTGTTCACTGTAAAAATAATTTTAAAAAACTGATATTAGTATACACTAGACCAACTAAATTAGCGTAAATGTTTGCTATAGCTTAGGGTTGTATTAATAAGCATGCATTTAATATACATATTTGGTGGACAATTATATTGAATGAGTTGTACACTTAAAATGGATATACATACGATATTGAATCTACATTTGTGAAAGACGATCACATTGGATGAGTGTTTGAGTGGCTTAGTATTGGAAGTTAGCGGTAATGCATCTTTACATTCAAACCATATATGCAAAAACATATATCCAACCTCACCAAAACAAGTGCATAAGTTTATTACTCATTCATAACCAAAAAGAGCATGCATTAATTGACAAGACTGAATATACAAGGGGATTGAATTAGTTCACTTTCCAAAAGGCACAAGTTCACCATGATGAACACCCAAGTTTACTATAATATATGTGCAAGTTCACCATGCAATTTCATTAATATGAATGGACAATTTCACTAAAACAAAGTGTCCAAATTCACTAACATGCATATTATTTAGTGGCAAAAGAGATTAGGATAAGTTTGTCATAAAATCACATTATTTAACGCAATCAACCTGCAATACAAACTCAATGCTACACATGAGTAAAGTTGTCACCAATATATGCACCATTTGATCGCAAATATATATATATATATATATATATATATATATATGACTTCATTAAAACATATAAAAGGGATTTAATTAGTATTTGATAAATATATACATCAGTTGAACCCAAATATATGCTTGTATTGAATAAATATAAAAGGGATTTATTGAATTCACTTTTAAAAGGCACAATGTTCACCATAATGAATACAAAAGTGCATTAAAATACATGTGGAAGTTCACTAAAGTACATGTATAAGCTCACCATGATGACGTTTTATTATTTCTTCCATTCTTGTTTCTTGTTATTGCTAAAAAAAGATGCTAATTACTAATTTTAGATTCACGTAATTGAGTAAATGATTTACATAATACCTTTGAGTGTTGTGCATTTCAATGGCTACATCTTTTTCACAATCATTGCGGTTTTTTGACTTTTGACTGCTTCTTGTATGAACCATTTTACCTAAAATGAAAAACAAAACCAAGTCATTAAGAGTACACTAATCATAAAGCTTGCAAGATAAAAAACATACAATTTGCTATATGCAATTTCATTAGTATGAATGTACAACTTAATTATTGCAAGTTCACCCCGATTAATATGAATGTACAAGTTCACTAACATAAAAGTGACTAAGTAGACTAATATATAAATTCATTAAAATATGACTGCAAAGTTCACTAAAAAGTGAATGACTTAATTCACAAGAATGAATGTATAAGGCAGACATTCACTTAGTTCACTTTTTAAGAAACGTACATGTTCACCATGATGACTAGCCATGTTCACTAAAGTACATGTAGAAGTTCACTAAAGTACACGTATAAGTTCACCACGGTGAATACATCCAATTTCATTAATATGAATGTACATGTTTACTAACACAAAAGTGACTACGTAGACTAATATATAAATTCATCAAAATATGAGTACAAAGTTCAATAAAAAATCTATGACTTAATTGACAAGAATGAATGTACAAGGCATTGACTTAGTTGGCTTTAAGATACGTAGAAGTTCACCATGATGAATAGCCAAGTTCACTAAAATACATGTGCAAG
>JACYFF010031952.1:41471381-41491021 GCA_017589665.1 Selenicereus undatus
TATATGTATATATATATATATATATATATATATATATATATATATGTGTATATATATATGTATATATATGTATATATATATATATATATATATATATATATATATATGTTTGTATATATATAAACCTTCATGTGTTCTTTGGTTGCAGAGTTAGGATGAAGATGACGAATGTCTAATTTTGAGGACATTGTCCTCTTAAACACCAATGCTTGTATGGTCCTTGGTTATGAGGTATCTTTCCCACTAAATTTGTTGTAGTGTTTTTGACCTCCTCCAGGGCCAGAAAGACTTAAATGCCCATGATCGAAGTACTCGTGCTTCATTTGATAAACTGTGTGACTTTGGCAGTTGTGACGAACGTTACTGTTTTTGGATGCATACCTACTTTGGGATTCTTTCTGAGTGATCACTTCAATAAGGAAGTGCTTGTATGACCTTTCCTTATTATTTGGATTCAATCCAAGACCTTGCTTATTAAAGGACGCACATTGTGCTCCAAGTGATTTGTCTAAAGTTTCCTGACCCTTAGTGAGTTTCAAGAGGGATCTGTGAGAATCATCACTCTTGTTTTAGAAATCGTTTTCAAGGTCATTGATTTTGGTCGTAGATTTTCACAAGGTCTCTATGAGCCCTCATTTTCTTATTTCTATTTTTTTTTTTTTTCTAAGTGCCTTGATTTTAGACATATTTTCTTGTTCATAGTTAACACACTGTAGTAGGACCTTGTGCTAGATGCTCATTTGTGAAGGTAAGAAGGCATTCCAATGTTATCTCTTCGGATTCTTCACTTTTTTCAATGTTTTCTCTGGCCATGAGATAGATATTTTCTATTTCTTCACGTTCATTTTTACTTTCAAAGCTATTACTATCACTCCATGTTATAACCATAGCTATGTTGCCTATTTTCTTGGCCTTGAATCTGGTTCTATCATTTTTCTTTTTGATTTTTGGACCATCTTTGATCATATGACCTAAATGTCCGAAAGTATAACACGTATTTTGGTTAGTATGAACTTTTGATGCAAATTTGACTTTGAAGTTTCGTTCATTCCCCTTGGAGGTTGATCTTGTCCAAATTTCTCTGAATTCTGGATGTTTTTGGAACATCTTTTTGAACCCTTTGGTTATCATAGCCAATCATTCATATTCATAATCTTTAGACATCTCAGGTTGTATCTCAATGCCAGCATTTGTGGACTTCAGTGCAATTCCTTATTGTGGTGCATGTTCTTGATTTTCTTCCTGCAACTGGATTTCATGAATTAAATGTTTCCAACAAAATAATCTAACTTAACGGTTTTTAGATGTTGGGCTTCTTCAATGGTCGTGACTTTGGGCCCCACTTGCTTCATGGAAGACATCACAATATTTTCCTCACCATCTAATCATTGATGTATGTCTTCCCCAAGTACTTGAGGTTGTTAATTATCTCAGTAAAGAGCATATACATGTCGTTGATAGATTCTCTAGGCAACATCTTGAAGAGCTCATATTAATGGACATATAGACAGATTTTAGACTCATGAACTTGACTTCTTCCTTCAATGGTAGCCTCCAATGTGTCCTAGACTTCTTTGACTATGTAACATGCTGAGACAACGTTAAATTCATTAGAATCCAAACAACAAAATAAAATGGTCAAGGCTCCATAACTTTTAACAACTTTCTTAGTCTCTTCAGGAGTAAATTATGATTTAGACTTTGGAATAACTTTGTCTTCTTTCTTCACAATAGCGACACAGTCACCTTTGGAAATAATTTCCTAAAGTTCATAATCATGGTCCTTGATGAAAATGTGCATGAGCTTTTATCAATGTGCAAGGTTAGGAACCATGAAACAAAGGAGTTCTAGTGAAAGAGCATCCCTTATCAATTTCAACATTCCTAAAGGAAACCATGATCTTTTCCACAAAGCAGTTAAGTCAATGTGAGCGAAACTGACTCTGATACCAATTAAAGGTCCCAAAAGTCAATGGTATATCAACCTAGAGGGGAGTGAATATAGTGATAACTTAAAAATTAAAATGTAAAGAAATTCTAATGCACTTTGAATCTAAGTTGCCAATGTCACAACAAGCAACTATGATAATCAGTTACCAATGTCAAAATTAAGGCTTTAAACATAAAAAAAAAAGCAGAAATAAAAGGAGACAAAACACAGGATATGCTTATGATGTTCACCCTTCCAAATAGAGTTAGTCACCACCTAAGACTCTTCTTCCCTTAGGATTTAATCACCTCCACTTCTTGTTCACTTAAGAAATACACGTTAATCATTTTGACTTTTCACACTATTTAGAGTTCAAAATTCACTCAACTAAGCAACTCTAGCCAGTACATTCACTAAGTATTGATATCTCAATACCTAGCTACCCAAGTAAGTTCCCCAACTTGTTAAAATCTCCCTTATCAATGTTCAACTCACTAAGGAGTGTAAAAGAGAGTATAAGAGAATTATTGCACTTGGGCACCTTTCATGATGTAATAAATTCTTATGTCTTGTCATTTGCTTTAGCCCTACCTTTTATAGAGCTCAAAAACCTTTTTGACCATTAGGGCACTTTTTGCCAAATTTTCAATGCACTATTTCCAGAATTCAAAGTCTCTAATTTAGTCATTCGTGTTTCCAAAACTAGCTCTTGATTGACGAAATTAATGGACATTGATTGAGGGTAGATAGAGCTTGATTTAATTAAAGAAGATCTCACTGAAATCTATCGAAATAATTACATATAAACTTGAGATTGATTTAATATAACTTTCTTCAACTAAGATAAGACAATCTTTAAAGAATCTCAGTTTACGGCAAGGATATTGCATCAAAAAATATAATCCACTCAATTGCTAATAAATTCTTTCTAATAACACATAAAACAATATATTCAATTGGCATCTCGGAGATAAAATAGGATAGCAATGATATAAGATATTGTTTAAAAATTTTCTCAAGAAAAACGATTCTTCTAATACCAAAACCAAGCAATCTGACTTTGACATTAGATTCATGCAAAAGACAATGCGGGATTAGAATAATATGAGTCAAGGTAATTAGAGTTTTTCTCTTTCACTCAAAACTTCCAATGTCTTTGAGTGTGACTTTGAACTACTCAATGACATTGAAGAAGTCTTCACATCTCATTTTCAAGTTAATGCTACTTAAGTTGCATTTTATATGATTAATCACTTTCCTATACCAATTCTTTAGGGTAAAAGTCCTTATAAAAACTTTACTTTGCAGAAGATGTTTGATTATGCCTTCTTATATAACTTTGGTTGTGAGTGTTTTCCTAATCTTACTGCTTTTTCAAATAAACTCCAACTAATGTTGTCTAATGTATATTTTTAGGGTATAAAAATCAATACAAAGGACACCACTATTTAAATCCTAAAATGGGTAAATATACATAAGTCCATGGTTATATTTTCATGAAAATATCACTCTTATTTGAATGTCATTTTATTGATGTTTCTTAAATTTAATCTCAATTTTCCACAATAATGACGAATTACCAAAGGAGGCAGTGGATAAAGGTCCAAGCAATAGCACAATAGGACATATGTGAAGGTTTAGCACTTTGGGAAAATCGCTCACTATACTTCTCCACTACTACTAACAAAGTTATGCAAAAATCCTTGAAGTGCAAAGATTAAAAGTGTAGGGATTGACATAAGGATTAGTAGACATGTAGAACATATGGGAAGGTTTTAACATCTGGGGGAACAAAAGGGTGTTATATGGGAAACTCTCTAGTTGCATGAGTATAAAAGTGACTTATAGAAAGGAGGGAATATTTGTTAGCAAGAGCATGTGACAAATAATGTAAAGAGTGAAAGGGAGAACAAAATCCCACATTAAGATAAAGTTGAGAATTATTGATCTGAAATGGGACCATGTTCCCATTCAATATTTGGATATGGCAATTAATTCATGTAAGCCATGGCTTTAACAAATCTCTTTCCATAGTTGAACTTGTTAAGCTCAGGCTACTGGTTGTCCTATTTAGTTGAATCCATGTTGCGCTAGGCCACTAATTTTCCAATTAGATTAGCAATGGCTAACTTGAGAAAGTTTAGAGGGAACAATAATCAAAGAGCGAGAGAAATGACCAACTCTTGATTTTTGTAGTTTTTCAAAACAATATTACCATGGAAAATAATATTGCAAGGAGACAACAACATCCTTTGTATGTGTTATAACAAGAGGGAAAACACATTATTGCTTTATGCCATATAGGTAGGGTTTAGATGGTTCAAGTAGGTCGGATATCATCAGGTCCACGTCAGATTCAAGAACTACCTATTACTCCCTATCCCTAAATCCTAATAATTCCAACACGATGAAAAGATATGAAACAATTATAACTAAACTTATGAGTGCATATTTGGCAACCCAACATCACAGGATCTCGTACTACTCCTCTGAAGTAGTTTCATACAAGGGGAAAAGCCTTTAGGTATACCATATCTTTATTTATTAATCTATGCTACATGCTGGAGTTTGCTTCAAAGGAAGAGGAAGAAACCCATTTTTTTATTGGATTACCTTTTATTGTCCCACAAGGAACTTCTTCAAAGAGTAACTTATGTTTTTATACCCTTACCTCCCATGACTTACTGGAAAGCAAGTGAGTAAAGGAATCTTTAAACCACACACGCGGGCGCACTACCCATTGTGTTGGGTCAGCTCATGGGCATAGGCATGACCTCTGATTGACTAATCTTTTTTGATCAAGTAGGTTACTTAATATTTGACAAGTAACCATTATAACATTTCGTTTCGGTACTATAATTATTCTCTCAGAATGGTTGGTGCTGATTTTTCTCCACGAAATCAACCTTCTTTGTCTTTGCCAATATATTGTCCTCCCCTCTGTATAAATTAAGCCATTTGCTATAGTTTCAGACAAATAGAAACAACCACTCCTCATACACTTTCTCCTGAACTTTTTATTTTGGGTAATTGATCAACGAAATCCTCACCATTGTTCGTTCTAGTATACCACTTAGAATATTAGAAGGTTATCCCTTGAGCTTGATTATTTACGAGTCCCTCATGTGCAGTTAGCGGAGCAAATTCAGTTTTAGGGCAACGGTTTATGCCACGGCTTGCCTTCCGTTCCTAAATTAGATAAGTTTGTTTTTTTACTGTTAATCGCTACCTCTATTTTGTAACATTCTAAAACCTAATTTGTATTGTGACTAATGGCTGAATCAACATACATGCTACTTTGGGTTTGCTTGAAATGCCTAAGCTTAGTAAGAAAAATTATTTTGTGTCGGTTGATAAAATAGAATTTTTTCTTACTCAACTTGTGGTTAAGTATGCTTTAACTGCTGAAGGAACTTATAAAGGATGCAAAAGGAGTTATGAAAAGGATAATAAAACTTGTCCTGATTTACTTTTGCATTATATGATTGATTTAATGATCCATATTTATTATAAGATACAAAGTGCCATAAAAATTCAGGAGGCTTTGGGTATAAGTATAACTATGATGATACTGTAATTTAGAATTATGCTTGTAGTAGGAAGTAGTCCTACAAAATGACTGAAGATAAACTTGTTCTTGAGCAAGTTCATGGGCATGAGAATTTATGTGCTCAAATTTTGGCTAATGACATGAACATATGTGATATCTTTCAAGCTAATTGCTTGGTGGACAAATTGCCTCCTTCGTGCTCTAATTATGTTAGCACCGTGAGGCATAAAGAAAAAAACCTTAAACTTTAAGAACTGATTGCAAATATTAAAATTAAATAGCATAACCAAATTTAATCAAAGGGAAAGAAATCCAATCACACTTCACCTGCTGCTAATTTGGTTGAGTCCAAGAATGGTTCAAGGTTTAATAAGACTATGGAACCAAAAGGAAATGGGCCAAATCAGTTTCATTAGAAGAGGCACAACAACAAATTCAAGAGATAGGGATCCAACCAAAAGAAGTTCAAAGGCAAGTGCTATGCATGCAGCAAGTATGTACATCCAGCGAAAGATTGTTGTGAAGGGTTTGGACCTCAGGTAAAAAATTCAAAGAGAACAAAGTTTAAGCTAATCTAACTGAAGATGTCATTATTGTCGTGATTTCAGAGGTAAACAGGATAAGCAACATAGTTGAGTGGGTGGTCAATTCTGGAGCCAGTCAATATATATGCGCATACAGGACCTTTTACAAGAGTATGAAAAAGATGTTAAGGGTGAACATGTGTTTATAGGTAAACCACTTCAGTGTCTGTTCTTGGTAAGGGCAAGGCTCCTCTTAAACTAAATTCTAGAAAAATTCTTTCTCTTCAACGTGTACTTCATAATCTAGAGATCGGTAAAAACCTTATTTCTATTGATTTCTGAATAAGACTGGAGTTTGAGTTACTTTTGATTCTGGAAATGTTCTACTTTCCAAGGGTGGTAAATTTGTAGGAAATTGTGTTTGTAATTTTGGGGGGGGGGGGTTGTGTTCTTGATCTTATTGTTGAAAATAAGATGAATGCTTCTATTACTTATATTGCTGAGCCTTTCTCTTTATGACATTCTAGATTGGGGGCATGTGAACATTGCATCTATAAAAAGGCTTAAACAACTAAGTCTCGTTCCTGCATTCTACAATTGTGATTTGATAAATGTGAAATATGTGTAGAGGCTAAACACCCCAAGAATCACTTTAATAAAAATGTAAATAAGACCTTTACCTTATTAGAACTAATACATAGTGACCTAGTCAATTTCAAAAACACCATGAACTGAGAGGAAGAAGTACTATGTCAAACTTTGTTAATAATTGCTCTAGGTTCACCAAAATATATCTTTTGAATAGTAAGGCCAAGGCCATAAATAAATTCTTGATTTGCAAATTTGAAGTAGAAAATTAGTTGGACCGAAAATTAAGAGAGTGAGGTCCAATAGAGGAAGAGAGTAGACACCACCTCTCTTATTGTGAAGAACAAAGGATTATTCATGAGTTAACCCCCTTATGCGCAATAAAAAGGCATAGTTGAAAGAAAGAAGAGGACTCTTAAAGACATGATGAATGCTTACTATCTGTTTGAGGATGCCTACAAACTCACTTATGTGAATGTCGGGGTTGATGTCCACCCTCTATCAGAGTTTTAGGGCTAAAAACTCTCTAGAGTGATCACAAGAATCCAGGTATTGACGCAGGGAATTTCATGCATCAACATAATACGAGAATCTTTTATTTGAGGGAAAATAAGCGTGCATAATTTGACATTTACAAACATCACTCAGGTGCAAGCTTTCCTCACCCTAATGGATGTGAGATAGATTTGTAAATACTAGATATTAATTCAAGTCTAGAAGACAGTCATATCTGAACATTTTTTCTTTTATTACCCAGAAGTTCCTATTTCTTTGTATTCACTCCCTTTGACTCATGTAGGGGAATGTTGGAGTTTGTTTCAAAGGAAAAGAGCGAAGGTTACCTCCTAGTGTCCCGCACGAAATTTTTTCAAAGAGTAACTTATTGACTCCAATTACTTCCCAGAAAGCAAGTAAAGGAATATCTAAACTAGACACACATGCTGCCAGACCACCATGCCGGGTCAAGTAATGAGCATGGGCTTCAACTCTTATTGACTAAACTTTTTGGGTCAAGCTAGTTACTTAATATTTGGCGAGTAATTGTTATAACATTTCATATCAGATTAGTTCTTTTTTTAGTTACCATGCATCCCTAGAGAGCGATTGCTCTCAGGTCCTTGTGTGCAATTGAAGGATTAAATTCGATTTTAGGACAGTTTTCTACCATTGCCACCGCTCCAACCCTCATTCATATATTAGATTAGTTCATTTTTTTTTTCTGGCTATTAGTTGTAACTTATATTTTTCAAACACTGGACTTTGAGTTGACCAACTTAAAAGTAGAACTTATTCCTTCGATTGTCTTTTACACTAGCATGACATTACACCATGCACTTAGAATGTCGTCTTCAACAAGATTAGGAGGAGGAAAATATACAAATAGAAACACAATGATTCAATACAAAAGTCCTATGTTCTAGCTTATTGTCGACAGTTACATTGACACACAACATAGACACAAGATGAGCTCATAACAAAGCTTTAGTTACAAACATGCTTGCAGAAGCCATGCTGAAGATCTTCGAATAGGTGGCATTTTTGAACTTCCATCAGTGTTGAACATCTCACTCTTCTTCCGCGAATCTAAAATGAAGAAAGAAATTAAAATGAAAATATAACATTCAAAGTTATGCCATCGGATAAAATACGATATAATTAGCAAAAAATGGCCAAGTTTTGTAGCACTCACCCAAGCTCTGACAACTTCAAATGGGCTGCAGCATAGTCCTCAAAGAAAGCATCCTCATCCTACGACATCAGAACAACCGATGAATCATGTATAAACCTTGTTTTTAGCACCCATCTTTTCTTTAAAAGGAGGGTGCATGTAAGTCACATTAGTCAATTGGGAGCTTAAGTGGACCTCTGACTCAAGCGAGGAGGAAGGAGACTAACTCTTAGTAGTCTCCAGATGCCTACCTATATTTCTCACTGACATAAAAGTTTTAGCTAATAAAATAGCCCTTACCCCACACGAACCAGCTCTTCCCAGATACTCAATGTCATAATCTGGTCCTATCCAATTGTTGGGGACTACGAATAAATGTTGTTTGTACTGGTGGCAAAATTATGTCACACTCAACAAAATTGCTAGATGCCTAGGATTCTCAAAACATGTTTTCCTCCCTCAAAATATAGAGGATTTGAATCCTAGAGTCACGCACACACCTGAGCATATTTTTCAACATAGGGACGGAAGGCTGGATCCTCGACAAGTGCTTTGTCTGATGGCAGCTGGATGAGACCTTCCTTCTCCCCGCTAAGGAGCTCCCTGTAGAAAATTCAATGATAAACAATCCAAACATGATAAATAACCACAATTTTCGAAGGAGTAAAAGAGTAGAAATATGAGATAGAGTACACGAAAGAAATTGCGTTTACTTGAAATAGGAGTTGTCAAAGATAAGAGGATTGTTGGTCCAAGCTCCCTCAAAGCCAGACCTCTCCTTGTGACACCTTCCCTGTCAAGGTTCATAACCACCAAGTACTGTTGATGAGCAATCAAGTTGAAGGTAATTAGTAATTTAGTGTGCAAAGTTGTCACTCACCAAAGTGTGACCACCAGACAGGGCAACGATATCTCTGTCAGTAAAACCCATGCGGTAGAATATCTCCCTCAAGTGGTCTGGACCTATCATAGTACCAAAAACAAAAAACCCAAAAGCAGAACATTTAGTCTTGTAACAACACAGATTCATTAAATATGTGGAAAAGCATGTTATGCAAAAACTATTAAATTGACCTTTCTTAGCATCAGGTAAGCGACCTTCCGGTGGCGATTCAGTTTTGTCCTGAATTAAGATTATCCATTGAAAATACTTGGTCATATTCTCACAAAATTGTATATGACATTACAATCACAAGTGGCTTTGCAAGGCTCAAATACAATGCTATGTGCATATACACCATCCCCTTCCAAGCTTAGTACATATTAGTCCTTTAGTTGGGGCATCATATGGCTATGCTTTATTGGTTTGGTGAAATAATCATAAATAAGCTATGTTATTTAGCATGGGAGACATCCATAGGTTGTTTAGCATGGGAGACATCCATCAATTCAGGTGTTTGCTTTGAACCTTTTTGGGGGGGAGGGGATAATTCAATTTGTAAAAAAAATAATGTCTAAAATAGGTCACCACAAGTTATTATTTTGATCATAAGGGTTTTGAAATGTCAAACATTGAGTGTAGTTTTACCTTATTAACTTCCCTAGATCCTTGCATACCATTGTGGTTTGATCCTTGTGTTGAGTCTTCACACTCACTTCCCTTGAGTCCAGAAGGTTATTTAGGAGTACAATCTTCCAACACTCGTACAATATTTCACCCCATCCTCATTTCTTATGCATGATGAAGTATCAATACAATCTAATGCAATGCAATCAATGGTACATTGGGTAGCTTTCATTTGTTAACTACGCTCCTGTGTTAACTATATTGCATTACACTACATCACATTGTACCGAACATAGCACCATTGTGATGTCTTAGTATTGTAATTCCCGTCTTTAAGCTTTTGTAAACATCATCTTCAGATGCCAAAGAAGTTCTCGACTTACCGATCTGCCTGGATGGAAAGGGATTTCAGGGCCGCCTGTGATCCCCACAGCAACAACTCCAGCCAACTTCATTTGTCAAACAAAGAAAGCATTGTCATAGGAAGTTACAAAACACACAATTGAGACAATATCAACCAAAAAGCCAACAGTAAAGCTTTCACTAATGAAGAAACCTGGTAGAAGTCAGCATAAGTTACAATAGGGAGCATCTCCTTGATGGGCTCCAAAAGCCTGACGGCAATATCAAGACCTCTATTTGCTTCATGGGCCAGTTCGTGTTGGTTTCTTATAGTCCCAAATGGCCCTCCTGTTCTTGTATGCACATCATATGTCCCAGCTGCATGCCATCTGTCAATATTTCACACCATCCAAATTTCAGACTTCCGTCTCAATTCATCTGATTAATCCAAACATTACTTTGAGCTCAAGTCAGTATTCAGTAAACTCTCTCAAATATGGATTCAGTAAATTCATTTTATTAATCCACACATTGTTTGGATCATTTTCAATTCGATTGACTTTCAATTTACTAATGATTGATTCAGTAAACTCTCAAATAAAAACAAATTTTTAGGAAATTCACTTGATTACATTCCAAATCCAAGTCAAATATGAATTCAAATAATCATATATGGTATTAAAAAAAATAATCAAATGTGAGTTAATTTTGCCAAGTTTCTTCAACACAAAAAAACAAAAAAAAGTGGCTCCGAGGCAATGTCACAAAAGAGCACATACTAGAACTCATATATTGATAGTTGACGAGCACAGGCAAAGATGAGCGTCAATACAGCCTAAGGTTCACCCCAATTTATCTGATTCCCCTCAAATGTTTAAAAAGATGGTCCTTATGAATATTTTTTTTTTATAGTTTTTGAATGCTTTTCGACTTGTTTACCTAGAAGAATGAAACTCTACAATCATAAGTTTCTCCCTTCACAGCATTTGAGCTTGAGACTCTAAAGGAAAATAATTACCAAGCCACTAAGTTATCTTGAGCTAGTATTAATTCATTATAAATTTAATGATATGTACTCAATACTTAATAATTGACATCTTAATTTGTGAACCTGATTCGCTCTTGTATATTAATAAATGTAAATTTCAGGAAGGCACAAGTCTATTTTTGTAGTAACAAAGGGCACCCCAACCCCCTCCCAATAATATGCTCAAACGTGAATCTCTTAAAATTAATTTCTTTATGAAAGCAGCCTACATCTAAATCTTCTCAAACTCTGTAAAAGTAGAATCCACACTGAGATGAGTTGTTGTTGGTCTTGCCCAAAGTATACAAATTATATTACAGTCCATAAAGTTATAATCCTTTCTCTCTTTCCCCCCCATTTTCTGAACTCACCGCCAATTTCACTTTTACTATCCATTGACATATGGAACGCATCTATATCTATAAACCAAGGTCAACCAATAAGTATCATACATAAACTGTAGCTTGGAATTAGTAAGTCATAAAAGGAGAAAGGGCTATACCGTCTTTATGGCTCATTTGACCCCCCTCCCCAAAGTAGAAAGGGCTAACAATCTTATGGTCATATCAAATAATAATTTTTTATATTCTATTTTGTCACTAAGAAAAAAAAATTGGGAATATCTATACAAATGTATTAAGGGCCCGTTTGGTTCATCACTAGTAGAATGGAATGGAATGAAATTTGAAATATGGGAGGAATGAAATGGAATTTAATTATTTGATATCATGTGCTTGGACTCTTGGAATCAGTCTCTCTACGGGTAGGAATGCTGATAAAGGTAAGGTTGCCTACAGCTGGATCTCCCCAGACCCCGCGAAAACGGGACCCACATTGGGAGTTGTTGTTGTTGTTGTTGTTGATATCATGTGTTTGGTAAATTTATGAAATGGAATCAAATTTTTATTTTTAACTTTTTTATATCAATGCAGACTTATTTTCCTTCCCTTTCTCTCTCCTCTCTTGCTTTCTCTCTCTATTATCATGTCTCCTCCTCCCACTCTGGCGAAGGGTCGACGACCACTCAACCACCACCTCTTCGGCGCCTTTTCTCCATCTCCAACCCAGTCTCTCCTTTGTCGTCGTCCATTGCCTCAACACCACACATTCTTTTCTGTCGGCTTCTCCTCCTTTCCTCCCTTTCTGTTGTGTCAGATCTGGGCATCGATTATCTCTTTTCCGGCATCGCCACCTTCTCCTTCTCCCGCTCCCCCGCTGTGTTCTTCTTCTTCTTCGCCCTTTGTCTCTCTCCTCATCTCTCTCTCTCTCTCTCTCTCTCTCTCTCTCTCTTTGGGTGTACGGGTTTGGGTAAACTATGTGGTGGTTGTCGGTGCAATTTCCGATGGTTGCCGGAGCCGGTAATCCATTCATGGTGGGTGAATCTGGTGAATACACTCTCTCTTCTCCCATGGTTGTTGAGAGATTCTTGAATTTTTTTTTTAATTGAAAGTAGAAAATGGGACTTAATTAAAACCCCTCCAAAATGGGGGGAATCAAGTCCCACTCAAATTGACGGAACTTGATACCCTTAGATATCAAGTTCTATACCCTTGAAAGTCCAACCAAACAATGAGTATAGGAACTTGATATCTAAAAGGTATCAAGTTCCATTCCTTTTCTACCAACCAAACATGCCCAAAACAAAATGAACTCCCTTCGCCAATTGTCACTCTCATAAAATTTGACTTTTTAATTTTTTCCATCCAATCATTAAACGAATTTAAAAATATCTATTTGATATCTCTTTCGGCACCTTCAATATTTTTACTTTTGCCTTTTTCAATTTAAAAACCCAATTTACATAATTATAGATTCTGATTTCCATTACACCAAGAATTTGGCAACAATAAATAGTAACAAAGTTTCGTTTTTATCCTCCCTCTCCTCCAAAAAACCCTAACCTCCACCTCTTTAAAGGGGCTACCATCAATGTTTTTGTTGATGGTAGGTCCTATTTTGATTGATTTCTATGCAGTTGATAGTTTAATACTAGTTTTTCCCCAAATAAAGTCCACCTCTCCATATGTAAGTGCTTTCCTTTACCCTTTTATGAGAGTATTAGTATATCTTTTTATGCAAGTTGTATCAAATTTGTTCGGCATAAGATATTGGATGAAGATTAATTTTCAAATTACTGCAGCATGGATTGTGAGGTTCTCTATAAAAAATAAAGATGCAAAGTTATCAAAGATTATTCATAACAAGATTGCCACAATTTCACAGTCAAATGTAAATGAGATTTGTATTAGTTATTTGAAAGTTGAATTTCATATGTATGTTTTAGATCAACAATTGTTCATTCAAAATTTTTATTGTAAGTCCATTTGGTGTATTATTAATTAAATCGTTATGTTTTATTAAAAAAAAGAATTTATGATTAATTGCATTTTGAATCTTATGATTCTTATCAGGCAGGAAAGACATGGAGACGAATACGGTGCCAAAGATATATTACTAAATAAATTTGACTGTTTACATTAAACTAAAATTATTTATGACAATATCACAACTGTGGCAAGATTTTGATTATTATTATAAAAAAATGAATAAAAATGCAGAACACATGCATCGTGTAGATCCCTAATGCTAATTGTAGATTGTAACTACTGTAAATATTTTTTCAGCTTACTCCAATAATCCGTGACATGAATGTTAAACCAATTTAATTCTAACAAAGAAAAGGAAAAAAAAAAAAGAACTCCAACGTGAATTGATTTAATGGAGTTATTATTTTTGGGGGGCGGGGGGGATTGAACACATGGTCTAATGTTTACAACATACAATTGCAACCCTCCTCTGTTAAGCCTTGGGTGATTACACAAGACATTACCAACATTTAAAATGTCCTCATTTGATAAGACAAAAGTTCAAACAAAATAAAAACCACTAAAATTTAATGAGAGAGAAAAAATATGAACAGTTATAAAGGATAACGAAAACTATAGGAAGATGGGTGGGCTTACGCCAAGCGAAGGACGATGGGAGCACAGTGCTTCTCCTGGATCAACCCTCTCAGCTTTCTCTTGCATTTCACCACTGCCTTCTGGTAATCTTCACTTACTACCGGGTACTTCTTCATCCTTCTCCACTAACAAAATCGCCAAAAACAGACAAGTATGGCGATGATTAATTTGGTTGATGACCTTAATTAATGGAAGCTAGGAATTGAAGGCTCTAGAGAAGACCGGGAGGATCACGAAGAAAATGCGAGGATGGAGGTGTCGAAATGGAAGACGTGGCGAGTAGAAATACCCGAGCAGCGCACGAAGTCAAGTGGAGCTTTCTAGTTGAAGAAGACCGATCGTTTTGCAACGAGTTTTATAGAGAGGATTTTCGAACGAAGAGGGGTAATCAGGAATGTTCTAGTTTCTGATTGCACCCGGTTTGGGGGGATTTTGTGCGTTAGTTGAGCCCAATTGCAATTACAAATTAACAACATGGGTCAAGCCGTTGGGCTCGACTTGGGCCCGAGTCAAATCGAGTTACAACCGCGTTTGGGCCAATTTAAAAGCTCACCAAGCTCGGCCTGAGCTTGAGTTCTATACAGCTTAGTGTGGTTCAATTCAGCTTGGTTTGATTTGATTTAATTATTCACTCTTTTTAATTAAGCACTTGCGTGAACAGCATGAAATTACCATTAGTATTAATAAATTTTTATTCCAGTCTTTATTTCTTGAAGTCAATAAAACTTATAATTTAACTTTGTTTTGAGCAAAAGCAAAGAATACTGATATCAAGCCGAATCAAGCCACGTTGCAAATTACGTAAGTGCACCTGAGCTCGAGGCCTAGCCGAGCTTATATTTGTCAAAAAAAAGACAAGCAACTCGGTTCAGCTACACTCTGTGTTGGGAAAAAAACCACACAGTTTTAATATTTATAAACCCCAAGTGCAAGGTGTATCGTTGAGTACTTGGGGTGTCGTCCGCAGGGAGTTGTGTTTCCAACTACCGAGGTTAACTAAAGCGTCTCAATCTAGGCCAGAGTGAGAGTGGAGGAAGAAGGACTAAACTACTAAAACAAATAAACAAAAAGGGACTTGGGGTTATGACTTCACCAAGTGATGAACCAATTAATCAAGACGAGTCCTAACCTACCCAAACCACACTGAGAACAAGAGATGATCGGTTGCACCGTCAAAGACCACCCAAGCCCTCTCTCAAGGGTCATGAGCTAGTCTAATTCGCTTAACCACCTACTTTCGTGGGGTTAGTCGAATTAGACTACAAAACTAGCAACCCCGGACCTAGCTCGATTCGGATACTACTTTCGTGTCCCGAACTCGGCTATTCCCTCTCCCACACTAGCTAATTGACCTCACCTCTCAGCATAAGTCAATCGCCCAAAAATATGGATGAAAGCTCTCTCAAGCATTTCATCGAACACTTGGTGGGCGTGAGGGAAAACTCTAGGTTCTAAGCATAGTTTAGGTATGGTTAGGCCTAATACAAGATCAATTAGCCATCAAGAGGCTAATCACAACCCAAGTTCACAAATTCTAACAACAAAACATCACAAACACATGAAAACCTAAACTAACAACTAAGAACATAAACTTGAACAGCAAAACAAAGAGAATGAAATAAAACAATTCTAAACAACTAAATAACATGAATCAACAATGAAAACTAATCATAAAAGCTTAAACAAATCAAACACAAGAATTAAACCAACAAAACATAAACAAGAACAACTATGAAATAAATAGAGAAAAGAGAAGAAAACTTATGAATTGAAGTGAAGAATCTTGAAATCCAAGTACTTGAATCCAAAATTAATCGAATACAATCCTAATCTAATCTCCTCAATGGAGTTTTTATTGGCTAAACATAAACTAAACTATCCTAGAAATCGCCAGAGAGAAGCCCCAAGCGAAACCCGAACCACCTCCACAAAACGCACGAAGGAGGGTTAAATAGAAAAAACCCGAGCGAACGGCGAACAGGAGAGGAGGCACGGACGTGCCAAGTGGCACGGTCCCACCGTGCCACGTGGCACGGTGTGGCCGTGCCACATTGCTGGCCGGCTCTGCCGGCTAGCTCCCATTTTTCCGTCTTTTTGCCCGTTTTGACTCTTTTTCGCCCGTTTTCGCGGTAATTGCTTGGTTCAACTTATTACCTGCAAAAATAGACAAAACAAGTAAAAATCTCAAAGAATACTGAATAAAACAAGAAAAACTCTAAAGATTACGTTATTATACGAGCTAAGATTAGGCGAAAAAGGCATGTAAAAGGTGACAAATTATCCCCTAACACTCTGCTTAGTCACTCCCCTACTAACAAGAATTAGTGTGTTTTAGACAAGAATGTACTTTTAGTATAAACATAACAAATAGTATCAATAGATAATGAAAAAAAAAATTCTAATAGGAAGTAAAATTTCCTCACTTATATTTGTTTGTGCTACGAGAAAATTAAATTTTATTGAAAATTAAAATATAAATCAATGAATGAAACTTTCATTTGATACCTTGTAAAAGATAAAGCAATGAATGAAACTATCATTTGATACCTTGAAACTTTTACAATTACTCGGTGCCAACTTCTCTATTAATGTCACCGACAGCCCCCCCGCGAATGTTATGGTCTAATTGTTTGTATCCTTGTGCACTTGAACAACTTAGCAATGTGATCGTTACAATCTAGCAGAAAATGTCCTTTAAAAAAAAAAAGAAAAACTAAGAAAGCACTATTCGTCCAGTAATGCTTGTGATGGTGAAGGGCATAATTAAAAATGAAGAAACCATTTCATTTAAAACCTTAGTCCTCTTCTTGTCGTGTATAGAGATGGACATTAAAGGGCATCAACAAGCGAGAACAACAACTTTGGTTAGGAATTTTGAGTGGAAAATAGTCAATACCACATATGAGGCAGATTTTGTGGTCATTCCTTTGGAGGGGTGTCATATGATGTTCAGAGTCCAATGGCAATACACACTTGGACTATTCAGCGGGACTTCAAAACTATACACATGGAGTACTTACTATATGTGAGGAGTGAAACAAGTACTTAAGGTTGCTTCTACAAAGGCTTTACAACCAATTAGTCTGAAACGTATCACTAAGCTACTGCAACAGCAACCAACTCTCAACATACTACAAGCTGCATAAGGGCATCCCCAGCCCAAGTGCCAATTTTTGGAACTCAAGTTTGCCACGTCAGCAAAAATTCCATATTTTTAGAACTTGCATTCCATCACTTCTCCAACCCATGGAACTCCAATTTGAATAACCCAATAAAAAAATTTATCATGCACCCACTTCATAACACACAACCTAGTTTTTTAATCATATAAAAATTATTTATAACCTCAAAAAAAAAAACCAAAAAAAAAAACAAAAAACAAGGAAGGATGGCACGCGGGTAGGCACGGCTGACCGGGTAGGCTCGCGGATTCTGGTACGCGTGGCCTAGGCTGGGAGGGGGGAGGGTGACCCGCGTGTGGGGGGGAGCTCGCAGGTGTATGGCTGGAGATGCCCTAATGGCTCCATGTGAGGGGACAAAAGTAGACTGTGTTCAAGTCCTCCAACAGAGATACAAAAGAAGTATTTGCCCAATATTCTGATGTCTTCAAGGAACCGTCTGGTTGACCTATGAATGGTCAGAAGATACCGCTTATTGAAGGGAACCATTGAAAAAGAGGAGCTTTAGGTATTGTTAATCCAATAAAATATCATTGAAAAACAATAAAATAACGGTCCTTATGCTTCCCCAGTGGTATTGGTAATTGAAAAAGAGGAGCATTAGTATTGGTAATCCAACAAAATTACTCCGTTAACAATAGGCAATATATGTACTCATCTCTACAAAACAAAAACATTGAAAAAGATGACCCCAGAGCTGTTGGCTTCAGGAGTAATCCAATAAAATAACTGTGACGCCCTGAAAATTTTATTTCATTTTTATTGCTAATGCTTAGCCTATTTATTGCAGCGGAAATATTCTAATGGGCCTCACTGTCGTATTTCACAATGAAATACAAGGCAAAAGGTGATTAATTAGAATAAACAAAAGTATAAACCAAAATCAAGGTCAAGATCTAGTGTCAACTACAACCTCAACACTATTCAATGCAAACAAAATTTAATCTAAATGTTAAGCCAAAAATCATGCATTGTTTTATTAAATAATCCGATTGTATTATATATATTATTTCATTTAATTTGCTCTATTTTATATATTTTTCAGGATTAGCATTAATTAAATAAAGAGGAGAAGAGAGGACGTCAAAATTCGGGTTTTACACGCTTGGCTATAAAGACGGAACAAAAATAATAATTTATGAAAAATATTATTTCCATAATTATTAATTTGGGCTAGGGTTTCAAGAGTTGAAGATGAGCTAGAAGTCTAGAGGGAGAAGAAGTTTAAGGAAGAAAGGAAGAAAAAAACTCTAGTCACTAAGTCTAGGCCCATATCATACCTAACCCTAACATAATCAATCTCCTCACCCCTTCTTAAATATCCTCCACGCCTAATCTACATTCTCACCGCCATAATCAGCCACGGCAACAACAAAACCACAGCCAAGCTCCTCCACGCAGCCTTCTCCATCATATCCTCCTTTGTTCATCACCTCTTCATCCTTCCCACTATCATCACCACGATCAACCCATCATCTCATCTCCACAATTAACCCATCTTTACGCTTTGCTCCTCCCCCATCTTCATCGTCCCCTCATCACCCATCAAGCCCCTTTATCATCACTACAAAGGCCACGGCACCTCTCATCAGCCCATCATTATCATGTTCAAAGTAGGGTGCTTTTATATTATACTATTTTATTTTATTTTATTTTGCGTTATTAGTTAATTATTAAACATGAATTCTTTGGTTAATTGTGATGTTATTTTTAATATGAGTGAGTAATTTTCTTGCACTTAGTATAATCTATTTGAAACCATGCTAAATTAATTATTTTGAAACAAGTTTCAAGCTTTATTGTCTAGTTGATTTATATTCATGATTCTATAGCGATTAGTATTTATCGTTCATGATATTCGTATTATATTAATTAGAATGCATGCTAGTTAGTTTAATATGAATTCATATGATAGTTTAAATGACTTTAATACGTAAAAGTTATCGTCTTTTAAGCATTAGTATCACCCTAATTAATCATGGATGGCTCAAACCCATCTCTTTTAATTAGGTAATCGTTATAGATCTTTGTTAAATCGATTTGTTGATAAATTGGTTACAAAGCGTTAGATGATATTTTTCTAATACGTAATGCTCTAGTTTGATTAAATTCTTGTACTGGTATAAGGTTTATCAAATTAGTAGGGTTTATATTATGGCTTGACCTAATTAAACTATAATATAAGAAAAAACGAGAAAGATCCGCTGGTAGATGTCTTCTCCAGTTTAATTCATGAATGAAATTAACTTGTGTGTTAATGATAAATATTGATTTGCATGGTGGATTGAGATTATACTAAGCATCCTTCATAAAGTTGACAACTTTTGATCATTATTTGTTGCGTAGAGTTAATTTGATTAG
>JACYFF010031952.1:41506021-41525829 GCA_017589665.1 Selenicereus undatus
AAAAAATGAAAAATAAAAACTAAAAATTAAAAATTAAAAATCAAAAAAATGTAAAATAAATAATAACAAAGAAAAATTTCACAAAATTTGGATAACTTCATAAATTATCACACATTAATGACATTGTCATTATTTTCAGCCATTTCAACCCACCACATAAAAAATATACCAAATTCAACCAACATTAACCAACATTAACTCACTTCAGCTTAATTCAACCTATTTCAACTCACTTCCAAAAAAAAAAAAAAACCAACTTCAACCTACCTTAACCCACCTCAACCAACTTTAACCTACCTTAACTCACCTCAACCAACTTCAACCTAATTCACCCTTTTACCTACCTAATTTACCCACGAAAACAACAGGCCCTAAATCTCACATGATACTTTACAAATTATTAAAATTATGAAGGGGTGGGTTGAAGTGGGTTGAAGTTGGTTGAAGTGGGTTGAAGTAGGTTGAGATAGGTTGAAGTTGGTATTTTTTTTTCAAGTGGGTTGAAATAGGTTGAAATGGGTTGAAGTAGGTTGAAGTGGGTAAAAGTGGATTGACCCGCGAAAAGAACAGGCCTGTCTTTTACTTTAGGATGAGTATAATATGAATAATCTGTTTGACTTCCCGAAAGCCCAACCTATGTCAAATAATCTTCTACTACTTAACAAAACAACTTAAAACTTGACCTGCTCACATAAGACATTCAAACACAACACGATGTTCCACATTTATAAAATCATAGAATCGCCCGTTGCAGTTCATGGTTTACATATAAGGTCCCACTGGCATACAACGTTCAATAACAGTTCATAAACGTCCAAAATCATTTCAAAAGAGCAACCAAGAGGAGTTAGGGCATAGACACTCAAAGAAGCGTATGTGCCTAGCTTGAGCTCAAACAAAAGTGTTGAGCCTAAATGATAAAATTAAAGCGTCACAATATGGATTATTCCAAGTGAATTCTTACACCCAAGACTTTTTTAACCTAAGAGTCAACTATACCACTAGGACCACTTGAGTAGAACCAACATTCCTAGATTCTGATTTTTATGAACCCATATCACTTTTTAAAACTCAAATACCTTAAAAAAAAAAACAATTAATGCAACTTAAACCTATTAGAGCTTTGGGCAGTTTCAATCATGAAAGAGAAGTAATTAGAGTCTAAAAATTGATTGAATTTGCTGTAAAAATTCGTTCATCAAAAGCATAAATATTTTAAACTTAAACAACCCAAAAACTAACTTTCTCACCCAAGGAAAATCAAGGAGGAAGGAACGCTTGGAGGCATCAGTGGGCGGCGATGACAACTTGGTGGTGGTGGCAGCGGTAGCTACTGGTAGAGGGGTGGTGGTGCTGAAAAGGGACAGGGGTAGAGGTGTTAGGGTTGTGAGTTGAGAGAGAGGTATGAGGTGAGGGTTGAATGGTGTTGGGGGGTTTCACGTAAGAATGTAGAAATTTTCTTTTTTTCCCCCTTTTTTTATGGGCGTCACGGTTTCTCAAGAGGGGAGAGGGGGCTTGGCTAGGGTTTGAAAGGAAAAAAAAAAGAAGAAAACTTTTGTTTTATAATATTTGGGGGATTTTAACATCCCAACCACAAATACCTCCTAATTAAAAATTATTAAAATTTAAAATTTTGAGAGAACACTGTAATTAATAAAATTTGAATTTCTCAAATAAAATTTATAATTCAAAAATCTAAAATTTTATTTTATAAATTATTAATTTCAATTTAAAATTAAAATTAATAATTTTTCGTTAAGAGCTTAGATTGGGGCCAATAATGAAAGATGAGGTTGGTCCGAAATTCTAACTAATAAAGGTCTGTCTAATATATTTCCTACGAGCTGAAGTGACTAAGGATCGTCTCAACCATTTTTCAAGGATTATAAATATAAATTTTCGGGGTTTTACATTCTACCCCTTGAAAGAAGTGTCGTCCTCGAAACTCCACAAACAACTCAATAATAAAAAAAGAAAAAAAAAACATCCAGATTCCCGAGGTTTTACATCTCACCCCTATTAAAGGAAGTTTTGTCCCGGAAACTTACTCATACCTGGCCCCGTGAATAGATGAGCATACTTAGATCACATTCCTTCTTTCGATTCCTATGTTACCTTGGCTGTGGTGTGGTTCGCCCATAAGACTTTCACAAGTGGAACTACTTTATTGTGAAGCTGCTTCTCCTGGTGCTCCAAAATTTCAATTGGTTGCTCCTTATAAATTAAATCCTCTCTAAGCTATAGAGGTTCCGGCTCGATCACAAGGGTTGGGTCAGGAATGTACTTACGCAGTTGAGACATCTGAAACATATAGTGAACTCCGGAAAGTTCATCTGGCAGTTATAGCCGATATGCTACTTCTCCAATGCGCTCCATGATTGGGTAAGGGCCAATATACCTTGCCCGATTACTAGAACTGTATAACACCCTTTGTGGGTGAGACTCGCAAGAAGACTTGGTCTCTCACCTCGAACTCCAAGGGTCTTCGTCGCTGTCCGCATAGCTTTTCTAGCGACTCTGGGCCACCTTCATCTTTTCTTGGATTACTTGTATCTTTTGTGTGGTGGCCTGAATGAGTTCAAGCCCAATAGTGAATGCCTCGTCGATCTCTTGCTAGCACAAGGGTGTTCAGAACCTTCTACCATACAAAGCTTCAAATGGGGACAATCTTATGCTGGAGTGATAACTGTTGTTGTACGAGAATTCGATCAATGTCAATTGCTTGTCTCATGCCTTCTTGAAATCCAGAACGCATGTAGAGGGTGACATAAGAACATTCATATGCTTCGAGAATCAAAATAAACTCATACCTTCCATATCTACTATGTTCACAAATATCACAAATACACACAACATATTTATGTCATGGAACAAGCAATTAGAGTAGCATAGTTGTACTTGTCCCATACCAAGTACGATTCAAGGACTTTCGTTTTCACTTAAGTCCCTAAACAAACTCTGCTGTTAGTCAATTCACTAAACTAACCATGATTGTCCCATACCAATCATGTCCTTTGGGCTCATAGTCCTCACTGGAGTCCAAAAGAAAGCAAAATCTACTAAGCAACCTAACGGTTCGCCCATAACCATAATTAACACATACATCAAAACGACTTTATCACAAAAGTTCACATAACAGTCATAAACATATAACATGTGTCTTAAACACATGCTTATCAATCACAAGCTCATAGATATTTTGAATGAACCTTCAAATCCAAATCCAAATCCAAAACCAAATCTAAATTGCAAAACTAAGATCAAAATTAATTTCATAACTTATCCAAATTTCAAATCCAAGCCAAACTAATTTCACAACACATCGCATATTCTTAACTGAATGTAAAACATTTAGTTTAGGGGCAATCAACTCATGACTCACACAAAGAACCATCACAAAACACAAGGGTCACAAACACGTCCTCACGGACCAGGTAATGCCCACTCAATGTACCAACCAAGGACCCAACGCTCTAGAGTACATAGATGCCCTCAAAACACAAACTGTCACATTCACATCTTGAAAAACCAGGGACCTACATAGATCTCAAATAACACAAACTGAAGAGTTAATTGGCGGACCGAGCAATGCCCACTCATGGTACCAACCAATGACTCATACAGCTCCAAACACAAAGACAACTACTTCTATGGCCATAGCTCTAAAACGCTCTGTAATAGTCTAAAGCAAGACAAGAACCTTTTTCCTCAAAAATACAGCTTATTGAAATCGTATAATCCATGCAATCACTTTTTTATTTTCGAAGAAGCTTAATTTCTCAACTTTTAACAAAACATAGTCGAAACAGGGCATAACTCTACCCAAAATAATTTCACAAGTTTCCCATACTTTATCACACAATCAGAGTTCCTAGGAAGCTCAACAATGGCCTTTTCATATCTAATTTACGGATTAAACATACAAATAATTCATAATTACACTAAACAAGGTACTTTAACTCAAAAATTCATAACTCACAACATACACATTCAATATTCACCAAAATTTGCAAAAAATTAAAAAATAATATATATATTATAACATATAAATTTCAAGATTTTTCTCCAAGCCCATCATTCCCAGAAATTCAAACAGTCAGCCAAAATAATCAAAAATCTACGAATTAAACTCAAAAATTCATAACTTTTAGCATACACCACCAACATTCACAAAACTTTACCAGACAACACAAAATACCATGAGGAATATACAATAATATTTTGATAATTTTTCTCCAAGCAAATCCTTCCAAAAAAATATTAAAACAGTAACTGAAATCAAAGACCAAAATAGAGCAGTCCCAATAAAAAATTCGTAACTCTTAAAATACACATCCAAAATTCACGAACTTTTTCAGGATACTTTATGACATCAGAATTATTCTACAGTAAAAATTTTGTAATTTTTTTCCAATTAAATAGCTCACAATAATTCAAACAGAATCTGAATTTCTGTACTCAACAACAGGGCAATTTCACTCAAAACTTCATAACTTATAAACTACACATCTAAAAATCATGAACATTTACAGAAGGTTGTCTCATATCATGGGTAATATACAGTAAAAATTTCAGAATTTTCCAACAAGCCAATAAGTCCCAGAAATGCAAACAATATCACCAAATGCAAGCAATCAATCCAAAAATTCATAGTTTAACATACATATGAACAAACCCACAACATAAATATCAATTCAAAACACTCCCATAACCCTAAAATCACAAATTACCATAAAAATATGAGTTGTGGGTTTCTACCAATTGAAATTAGAGTTCTAATCTAATAAACCCTAAAACATCAGATTCAAAGTTTCAATTCGAATTCAATTTTGCAATTTCGAATAGGAATCTCAAATTTAGTCTTCCCCTAATCAATTTTAGGTTGAAGAAGAACAAAAATTACTCACATTGAATTGATTTCAAAACCAAAATCTTGATCTCCTTCTTCTTCTTCTTCTTCTTCTTCTCCTTCTTCTCCTTTTCTTCTTCTTCTTCCCTCCTCTCTGCCTCTCTTTCCCCCTTTGTCGTGGTGTTTGAGTTTCGGGGCAAGAAGCAGAGAAACCCCCTCCCTTTTTTATAAACATCAAGTGATAAATATCCCCCTTCCCTTTTTAGTTTGTTTTCCTTTTTTTCTTAACCGACTCTCTCTCTCTTTCCCCCCTTCCTCCTTTTCTTTTTTTGAAAAAATTTGAAAAAAAAATCCTAGCAGAACCATACCATAATTAATTATTCCCCAAACATAATCATATGAACTTAAATCACACCTATATATCGAAATAAAACACTTAAAATACATAAACATAAAACACGCATTCACATATTAATCGAAATTAGTAACTGAAATGTTCGGGGCGTTACACCTTCACAGTTACATAGATAATTCTATTAAGTCCGTCTCAACATGGACTACCATAATCATTGTTATGAAATTATTAAGAGCAAGACTTTTACTCAACCTCATACATATCAATCGATGAACTCATCAAGTGTGTCTCAGTAGCACCACCCCAACGGGCTATGGACCCATTAAGAGTATAAGAGCTCAACCTCTCCGAAGCACTACTGTACGCCATAGGGGTGGAGATGTAGTGCATATTGAGACCAATATGGCTTCATTTGACCACAAGTGGGTATCCATCATATTATTTCAATCCATGGACTTTAGTCCCACCCCCTCGACATCTCGAAAACTATTCGCGTAGGCAAGCTCTTGGACTGTGGATCTGCTAAATTTCTCTCGGATATTACATATTCCAAGGAGATGACGTTATGTTTTAGCATCTGTTTCACAGCACTGTGTCTGATGTGAATGTGTCTATTCTTTCCGTTGTACACGCTGCTATGTGCAACTCCAATTGTTGCTTGCGAGTCATAGTGAAGGGAAATAGCCGTAGGCTGCCTCCCCACAGTGGCATATCTACTAGTAGATTTTTCAGCCATTTTGCTTCTTCACCTGCCAACTCATCAGCAAAAACTTTAGCTTCCATGGTGGAGCCAGCTATATAAGTCTGCTTGGCAGACTTACACTAAAATAGCTCCTCCAATTAAGGTAAATACATAACTACTAGTAGAACTAACTTCATGGTTATCGGAGGCCCAGTTTGCATCATAAAATCCTTCTAACACAACAGGAAATTTACTAAAATGCAAACACCAGCCCATAGTAGCTCTCAAGTCCTTAAGCAAATGAAATAATGCATCCCAATGCTCTTTACTAGGGTTATGAGTAGAACGACTCAGTCGACTAACAACATAAGCAATATCAGGTCAAGTATTGTTCATAAGGACCATCACACTTCCTATGATTTTAGCATACTTAGTTCGGGAGACACTAGGCCCTTTTATTCTTTTTAAGATGTATGCTAGTGTCATAAGGAGTTCTAACTCGAAGCACATCAAAACAGTTAAATTTCATTAGCACTTTCTCAATGTAATGAGACTAACACAAAGAAAAATCATCTTTAGTATTTCTAATCTTAATCCGTAGGATTGCATCAGCTTCACCATGTCTTTCATTTCAAAATGAGAAGACAACAATTTTTTAGTCTCATTAACATGTGTATTAGTACCAAATATCAACATGTCATCCATATAAAAATATATTTGCGCACAATCTAAACCTATTACCTTTCAATACACATAGGAATCAGAGTTGTTCACAACAAAGCTATTTTGTACTACTATGCTGTCAAATTTTTTTGTACCACTGTTTAGGAGCTTGCTTAAAGCCGTAAAGAGATTTTCTAAGTTTGCATACTTTATTCTCCTGTCCAGGAATTGTACAACCCTCAGGTTGAGTCATATAAATCTCGTCCTCTACATCACCATTAAGGAATGTTGTTTTCACATCCATATGATGTATTACAAGACCACGGATGGTAGCTAAGGCAGCTACAGTTCTAATGGTGGCTATCTTAGTCACAGGAGAATATGTGTTGAAGTAGTCAAGCCCCTTTTTCTGGTTAAATTCCCTTATCACTAGTCTGGCTTTATATTTATCAATATAACCATCAAGTCTTAACTTCTTTTCGAAGATCCATTTACTACTAATGGGTTTTACAACCTTTAGGTAATTCAACCAACTCCCAAGTTTGTTTAGATACTATGGAATCTAATTCACTTTTAATGGCTTCTTTCTAAAACCTAACATCTATAGTTCTTATAGCCACTTAATAGGTTTTTGGATCTTCTTCGATGAAGAAAGCATGTACTAGTTCATTAGAGAAGAAATTAACATCAAAGTCTTCAAGCAAAAAATTAGTGAGGAAGTCAGGACCTAAACTAGTCTCAACTCTTGGTCTCTTACTCCTCCTAGGTTCATCAACTGAAATTCTATCACCAGACCTAGAAGCAAACAAAGACATATTGTCATGCATAGGTATGGTTTCATGCACAATAGTAAAATCATTCTTTTTCAAAGGAAATACATGCTCAAAAATTTTGCATCCCTAGACTCACTAATAGATAATTCACTTCTTTTTTCTTTTTTTTTCCTTTTGTTTTCACTTTTCAAGAGCTCAAAAGGAAATTTTGACAGACAAAGAATTCACTTGCCAACCTAACAACAAGACCCCAAGAATTGACGATAAAGTGAGCAAGGTAGGCACAAATCACACAAACGAGACAGGGTTATTATGAAAGAGCGGATTTACATCCTCAACTAGACATCTCATCATGCGAACTCTATTTACATATAACTTAGTGACCTAGCATATGAGATTATAATCGCCCAAGAAAGCACACAAAACCCTAAAATCAAAAGAAATTTTTTTTTTGGATTTTTGAAAATTTAGAAAAATAGATACAAATGGGCACCTCATGCAACACCCCTAAATCAAACATGTTCCACTATATGCATTCCCCTAAACTAGGACTAATAAACATGATGATAAGGGCGTTACCACCGTCCAAAAGGACAAGACTTGAAGTACGTATACTAGAAATAACATAGTTAGGCATAGCTTCAACCATACACATTCACACATTATCAAACCGTATACAATCAATTGTTGATTCCAAATATGGTTTATATACCTCAGTAAAGTAATTCACCTCATAATCTACACCTCCATCCACTGAAGATTTCAAAATACGGCTTCAAAATATGCATGTACTATATCATTGATTGATCCATCCAGATTTTCTTGGCTCAACTTATTCTCTTCAGCTGGTTTGCTGGCATGATGGCGATTCATTGAGCATTTTCCTAAAACAAAACATGGAAAATATTTTGAAATGTGAGCCAAAGCTCAGTACTTGCATTTCTGTATTGTTAAATGATCTCTACATAAATTGGTTGGGCGCCTGCTTTGCAATTCATTTTAAGTTAAAACATTGAATAAGATGAATGTAAACTGCAATTGCAAGTTATTATTTAATAGTGAACCCCCTTGATGTTGTTACGATTTATGGATAGGTGTATACCTACCAAGCCGATCGGGAGACCTAGCCTAAAGTCGCACAAGTAATTGACGGACAATGCCCTGTAACTGATAACTGATGGGGTCATTAATTATGTGACAAATCACTTATTAAACTGATTCATTGAGGTACTTACCAAAATGTTATAATTTTGATAAATACATACTAATTTCTAAAGATACAGGCAATGAACGTACCTGAAGTCTTTAAAATACAATGTCACTTGATGATACTTATGCACAATAGGAAACAATAGACTAGACCCCATTTCTGCTTAAGAAATGTAGTTATAGGCAAATGCAGTTAGTAAACAACTTTCACTCCCATAATTTGTAACTTTATGGAAATTGATTAATAAAAAGGGCATCCATGATTCAAACAATTCAATATAAGATAAGTCACACTAAAATGATTTGAAAACCAAATAAGTTAGGGTCATTGAACTCGAAGTGAAACAAGTTGGAGCAAAATAGAACAAAATGAAATAAATGAGGTGATAATGAAAAGACCTTAATGGATATAAATGCAATATGGGTTTTTGATGTTTCTGAAATGAATAATAGAAGGTTTAATGCCAAGAAGGGTGTTGTGAGGTTCAATAATGCTCATATAACCTTAGCTTGTGTCATTAACCTCTTCACTTCTCCAATTTCATTTCCATGCCCATTTAACTCGGTTTTCCAACCCAAGTAAGCTTCTATACAAAATGAAAGTTGTTGAACTCACTAAGCATTGTAATTTCTTTGCAATATCCATAATTATGTAGGGACTCCCGATAATATTTCCAAATGTCATGATTTCTTTCTTCCCTCATATTACCATTTGAAGGTCTACTTTAGAAAATCCAAATCTTTCACCCCCAAACTCCAATTGAGCTACAAAACCCCAATATGAAAAGCTTAGGAAGTCCTACAACACTTGATTCATAGTGCAAAACCCAATTACCACAACAAGAGCCCAAAATTGAGCTGAAACACAACTGTGCACAACTCGAATTTATCCTATGCAGTCTTAGCAAAATGGCCATAACCTTTTCCACACAACTCTGAATGAAGTGAATTTTTTAAGGTTCGTGGAGGAAGATGCACTCCACGTCGTCTTCACTCGGTAGCTCCAACATGAGCTTCAACCTATGCTCATTCACTTTAAAAACTTGGTCGTTGGTGGGGTCCATAATCTTGACCACCCCATGGGAAAACACTCTAACCACAACATAAGGACCAACCCACCTAGATCGCAACTTCCTGGGAGAACACGGGAATCATACAATAGCACTTTTTGACCTGGAGAAAACTGCTTCCTATTAATGAGCTTATCATGGAAGAATTTGGCATGTTCTTTGCTCAAGCCAGTGTTATCATATGCTTCCCGCCCAATCCCTTCTAATTCATTTAAGCTAAGCTTCTGCTCCTCACCGGCTACTGCCAAGTCAAAACTTAGGGTCCGAATTGCCCACCAAGCTTGATGTTTGAGCTCAACGGTGAGGTGATGAGGACGCCCAAAGACCACCCTATAGGGCAACATACCCAAAGCGGTTTTAAAAGTCATCCAGTAGGCCCAAAGTGCATCAATTAACTTATCTGTCCAGTTCTTCCTATTTCTATTCACGGTCTTTTCAAGAATTTGCTTGAGTTGCCTATTCAAAACCTCTACTTGATCGTTAGTCTATGGGTGGTACAGGGTTGCTATGCGATGGGGGACTGAGTACCTCCTACGGAGTGCATCAAAGAACCTATTGTCAAAATGAGTCCCCTGATCACTAATGATGGCCTTAGGCATCCCATACCTAGCAAAGATGTACTCTCGCAAAAATCTCACCACCATCTTGGACTTATTCGTCCTTGTGGGAATGGCTTCTACCCATTTTGACGCATAATCCACACACACAAGAATATACTCATTTCCAAATGAATTCAAGAATGGACCTATAAAATTAATACCCCACACATCAAATATGTCCACAACAATGATAGGGGTGAGTGGTATCATGTCTTTCCTACCTACGCTACCCATTTGTTGCCAACGCAAGCATCGTTTACAATATTCATGGGCATCTCTAAATAGGGTCCTCCAATAGAATCCGCGTTGAAGAACCTTCGCAGTGGTCTTTTTTTCCACTAAAGTGTCCTCCATAATATTGATCATAGCAAAAAGAAAGGACACTTTGAAAATGCTTATTAGGGACACATCTTCTAATGATTTGGTCCAGACAATATTTGAACAAATACGGGTCATCCTATATGAAAAATCAAACTGTGAATAGAAAATGATCCCTATTATTCTTGTTAACCCCCCAGGCATTTCCCCAGTCACTAGATAGTTCACTATGTTAGCAAACCATGGCTCATCGTGAACCTTAAACAATTGTTCATTGGGAAAACAATCAGAAATGGGGGGTCCATTTGCATCATGTACCACTAGCGTAGATAGGTGATTGGCTACTAGGTTCTCGGAGCCTTTCATATCTTTGATCTCACAATCAAATTCTTGTAAACGCGTAATCCACCCAATTAGCCTAGGCTTTGCATCCTTTTTTTCTGTGAGATGCTTTAAGGCGGTATGGTCAGTCAAAACAATCACATAAGACCCTATGAGGTAAGGTCTAAACTTTTCAAATCTAAAAACTACCGCTAAGAACTCTTTTTCAGTCACGGTGTAATTTACTTACGCCTCATTCAAAGTATGACTCGCGTAGTAAATTACATAGGGCTTCTTACCGATTCTTTGTCCTAAAACTACCCCGACCACATAACCTAATGCATCACACATGAGTTCAAAAGATTCTCCCCATATGGGAGGATGCAGGGTAGGTGCAATAGTGAGTGCCTCCTTAAGCTTCGTAAATGCCACTTCACACTCCTTAGAGAAGTGGAAGGGTGTCTTCGTAGCTATGAGGGAAGATAAGGGCTTAACAATCTTGCTAAAGTCCTTGATGAATCGTCGGTAAAAACCAGCATGTCCAAGAAAGGATTGCACATCTTTAACGCAAGTAATGAGGGGGAGGTTTGCAATCAAATCCACTTTCGCCTTGTCTACCTCTATACCCTCGTTAGAAATAATGTGACCTAAGACAATCTCCTTTTTGACCATGAAATGAGATTTTTCCCAATTAAGGGTCAACCTTTTCTCCCGACACCTTCTTACTACTTTTTCCAAGTTAGTTAAGCAATGCTCAAAAGAGTCTCCATACACGAAGAAGTCATCCATAAAAATCTCAACACATTGCTCAACAAAATCAGAAAAGATCAAGATTATACATCTTTGGAACGTGGCCGAGACATTACAAAGACCAAAAGGCATCTTCCTAAAGGCGTACGTGCCAAAAGGGTAAGTAAATATGGTCTTTTCTCGGTCTTTGGGGGCAATAGGAATTTGGGTATAGCCATAACATCTGCCAAGGAAACAATAGAAGACCTGTCTAGCTAATCTCTCCAACATTTGGTCTAAGAAGGACAAATGAAAATGATCCTTTCTAGTGGTGGAGTGCAACTTTCAATAATCAATGCATACCCTCCACTCGGATTGGATTCTTATGGGAATAATCTCACCCTTGTCGTTCTTAAGAACCTTTATCCCGATCTTTTTAGGAATGACTTGGACGGGGTTCACCTACTCACCATCCGAGATGGGGTAAATCATGTCATGATCCAACCACTTAAGGATGTCCTTTTTTACCACTTCTTAAAGGGTGGGATTCAATCTTCTTTCTCGGTCTCGGTAAGGTTTGGCATTGTCCTCAAGGTGTATGTGGTGTTGTGCTATGGTAGGACTAATGCCATGAATGTCTCCTAAGGTCCACCCTAATGCTTCTTTGTTTTCCCTTAACAAGTCTAGGACTTGACTCTCTTGGTCCGAAGTCAAATCATTAGCAAGTATCACAGGAAAAGCTTTATTCGAACCCTAGAATGCATACTTGAGTGTGTTAGGAAGGGGTTTCAAATCAAGAGAGGAAGATGATGCCGCACTAGGAGGTGCTTTATGAGATGAGGGGGGAATAGAAGTGAGGGATGCAAGAATGGATGCATGTAATGAGTCATCACATTGATCCTCAATTGCAAATGCAACATATTCGGGTTTATACTCCTCGTAAAATGACTTATACACACACGACATTAACTCTTCTTCATAATCAACCCCGACTTGCCCCAATGCAAGGTCACTCACCCAATTAAGGGATTGGTGATCAATATCATCAAAACCCAATGGTTGGCACATTAAACACATTCAATTCCATGGTCATATTTCCAAATGTCAATTTCAATTTCCCATCCCTACAATTCATAAGAGCATTTGAGGTGGCTAGGAATGGTCGACCAAGGATGACCGATATTTCATTTTCAATACGCAACACACCCTCGGTATCTAGCATTACAAAATCCACTGGAAATATGAATTTCCCTACTTTGAATAATACATCCTCAACCATCCCTCTAGGAAGCCTAGTGGAACGGTCGGGCAACGAAAGGACCTTTTTAATAGGCTTAAGCTCCCCTAAACCCAATCTCTCATACACCGTGAAGGGTAAGAGGTTCACAATAGCACCAAAGTCAAGAAGGGCCCAGTGAATGTTGTGATGACCAATCACAATTGAGATTGTGGGGGATCTCAAGTCCTTACATTTAATTGACACTTGATTTGAAATGATGAAGCTCAGATTAAAGGCCAAAAATGTGCGCTTGGGAACATTAGTGGCTCTTTTAGTGGTGCACAAGTCTTTAAGAAAACGAGCAAAGGGGTCATTTGTTGTATCGCATCAAGCAAGGGGATGTTGATCTTGACTTTGGAGAAAGTCTCCCTAATATTGTCAACATGAGATTAGGAGAGTCCTTAGGAGAGGTAGAATCATGAATTGACTCGCTCTCCTTAGGTTCATCTCTATCCTTAGATGGGATTGGGATCATTAGGGAAAGACACATATCATCACCTTGAGGGGAAGGGAGAGAAGATGACAGGGAAGGGGATTCATTCACATCTTGCTCACCCACATGGGTGTCAACTTTCTTACCCTACCGTAAAGAAATTACGACATTCACTTTCCGAACATCATTGGGGTCAAAGGAAGAGGAAGAGCTTCCTCTTGGGTTTACCTTGGGTTGACTAGGAAAAACCCCTTTCTCCCTATTAGACATGGCCACTTGACCAAATTGTTCACTTATTGTCTTCATCATTCTCTCATTTGACTCCTCAAGTTCTCTAATCATCCTTTCCATATCATTAACATTCTTATTCACTTTATCCAATTCATTATACCCAGGAGGAGGATATGATTGAGCCACACGTGATTGGGAAAGAGGAGGGCCCCCAGGAGCATTGTATGGCCCTTGGAAGGGCGCCTTTTGATAAGCCGAAGATGATGAGTTCCCTTGAGGACTCCCACTTTGATTGGTGGGCATCAAAGCATTAGGTCCGCTCCGTGAAAAATTAGGGTGCTTAGCCCACCCCGGATTGTAAGTAGAGGAGTAAGGATCAAATTTAAGCCTTTAGAAGGCTGCATTCACATGACTTTGCTCTTGGCTAGTAGCCAATTGTTAAGCAAACAAGGGACATCCACTTAGGGAATGATCAATGACTTGACATTGAGAGCATGAGACCATTTGGAGAGGGGGGTAGTTACTTGGTGTTTGGGTCAACACAAGACCCTTTAACATGTTTTCCAAAGCAGCAAATCTAGTATCAATGTATGGAGTATCCGCCACCGCATGACATCCTTTCCTTGGCTATTAATCCTAGCCCCTACACTCTCATCCCTAATAGTTTCCCATTGTAAGGTCTTTTCAGCCAACTCCTCTGGGAAATACCAAGCTTCAGTCTCACTTTTGTTCAAAAACCCTCCTTGACACATAAACTCTACCATGGTTCTAGTGGCTTGGTCAAGACCCTCATAAATAATTTGACACAAACACCACCTTTCTAAACCATGGTGTGGACATTAAGCAAGCAAGTGCTTAAACCATTCAAAACACTTTCAAAAGGACTTCTTCTCAAGTTGGACAAAGTGGTTAATCTCATTCCACAATTTCACCATTTTACCATTTGGGAAACTAGTCTAGACCCTGCTTTTGCACGGAGCATGTCAATCATTGAAAATATTTTTGCAAATTGAAATTTTTTGGTTAAATTTCAAATAATGTAATATACAAAAATCACCACTTGAAAGTGTACTTTAAAATTCAAATGAAGCTAAAAATGAAATAATAAGAGATAGGAAAACAAAGGAAAATGGTAGATATGGAAGTTGCCTTGTCCTGTAGGGATGAATCCATAACTTCTTTAACTTTCGATTTCTCAGTTGCTTTTAACATAGCCGATGTTGTGCAGAATTATGGGAACATAATAATTGAGTAACTATTCTAACCAAAATCATTTTTGATCAATAATCCTACCAGAATTGAACATATGTTAAAGAAGATTTAATAGAAATTAAACCCGGATAAAAGGAGGGTTATAGGTGATTAAAGATATTGACTAATTTGTGTCGAAGATGACCAAAATAGCTATGGACGTCTTTACAAATCAAAACAATTTAAGATCAAATAAATTAGACACATTAAACACCCAAAAAAAAAACTATTCTAATGAACTACAGAGTACACCCAAAGTTCCACAAGAACTAAATGCCCAATTGCTAGCCACCTTTTCTCTCTCTTCCCCATTCTCTGTTGTTTAGGGTTATCTGCAAGCAATTCAATAATTATAGAGCCAGAAAGAAGAAGCAGAAGAAAAATCAACCCTTAGAAACATTTCCCCCCTTTTCTCACTCTCTCCCTCTCTCTATATCTGCCAACTTTCTCTCTAGATTCTCTCCCTTCTGTTTGTCTCTCTCTTTCCAATCGTTCTTCATCTTCCCTCTGATTGGCACTCCTCCAATTGGCGAATTGAGATTTCTAAGCCCTAGGGTTTTTCAATTGTATGTTTCTTGGTGTGGTTTTTATTGATTGGACTTCGATTGGGGGATGCGATATGCAATTCTGAGATTTTGAGAGCTTGTTGTTGTAGTAGAAGGCAAAGATTTTGTGGATTTCTTGCAGTGCTTTAGATTCATTTGTGTTTGTGTAAGTAAGAGTTTGATTCTTGTATTTTGTATCGATCTCTGGATGGATTCGTGAGATTCATCTTCAACTACTTCGGTGATTGTGGCTAAAGAAGTCGTCGATGATGACCGTGTTCTATCAGTCACTGCTTTGCTTGCCAAAGAGGCTTCGGTGTTGTTTCAATCAGGCACACCTCGCCCGTACCCCTCCTTCTCTGCTCCCTCCCCCCTCGCAACAATCACTAAGTAGCAACTCGCAAGCATTTCCCTCTCTAAATCTCACCATCTCTCTCGAGGGTGATTTTGGTCCTTCAATGCCCAGGATTTTGTCGAGTTCATTGGCGGCTGGAAACCCTAGACCTAGAGACTGTCAAGTTGCTAGCTTCGCTTTTTGTATGGCAGGTGGCAACACCGGAAACATCCAATTACGGGATTTGGAAGTTGCCCTTTTCCTCAATTTAGGGTTTCTGCTAAACGCATGACATAGGGGTTTTCTTTTTCTTTGTGAGTTCCTCGATCAGAAGGTCCTTCCATGGCGCCGAGTAGAAGGAAGGGGGCTGACAAAGTTGTCGCCGCTTGCCGACAGTGGAAGGTCGGTGATCTTGTTCTTACTAAGCCATAAAGCATCAATTTGGTGTTATGCAAGGCATAAAAATTGCACACGATAGAAGTGTTTTACTTCAAACTCAGGTTAACATCATTATTCCCTTGCATTATTTGCTTCTGCCCGGGGCTCTTACCACTAGCCTAGGGGAAAAATATATATATTTCAATTAATGGAGCAGTAAAATGTGGGAGAATTAGTGATGAGGAAGCATACAGATCGAGGAACTCATCAAGGAAGTGGGTATGAACGGAGCCATGTAGAGCCATTGGTGGGAAAGGATTCTAACCTGAGATTAAGAGGGGGGAAGGAGTGTTTTACAGGGTGTGAAACGTGGGGCAACTCATGATAGTTACGATGATTCTTCAACTGAAAACTGCATGTTAATGAGACATGGTGTGAAACGTGGGGTAACTCATGGCAGTTGCCATGGTTCTTCAAGTGAAAACTGCATGTTAATGAGAATTACTCGGGAATTTTTTTGAAATTTTTTTTTTGTTTTTGGGGGGATCTAAATTGTGATAATGGGAGTCAGTTAAGGAGAGAGAGAAAAGGAGTGTGAGGAGGCTGAACTTTTTTTAAAAAAAATTTAAATCATGTCAATTGCACGGTGGAGATTTATTTAGCAAAGTAAATCAAAGGTTATGATTTTTTCCAACTTCCTAAATTCACTCCTATAGCAGCATTCTCCATTTCCTCAATGTTCAGCATGTTACCCATTTTTTCATTTATATTATAAAGATATTTACTCAAGAACACCCTCACAAACCCATCCTATGAGGAGATTGATTTTGCCGGGAGGCTATGCATCTATTTTTTTGTTGAATCTTCTAAGGCAAAAGGAATGAAGTGCAACTTAACAATATCCTATGGCACATTAAGGAATTGTATTATTGGATATACTTCATCAAATTCGCTTAGGAATAAGTAAGCATCACCATCTTCGCTAAATTTGGGAAGCATGGTCGTGTATTCAAGGCTGAAGGAGAATTGAACATCCCCAGCGAGTTGTGGAATTTGAAAGTAAGAGCGATTAGTTGATCTCGGTGGGTAGAAGATTTGATTAAGACTTCTTGGAGCTGGGGGAGGAGGTTGGGGAGGCCCTTGGGCTTGTTCCTCCGCTATCTCTTCGGGATTAAGTGCTATGGTTGGGATTGCATGAGCATGGGCAACACGAACCAGTCTCCCACAACTAGGCGATCTACTCCAAGCACTCATGCATTCTCATTTTTTAATGGTTTTTCTTTGTTTTCAATTTTTTTTTCAAAATTATCACAATCAAAAACTATGTTCAACACTAAGTCTAAATCAAAAGCAAATCAAACGCCATCATCCCTGGCAACGGCACCATGTTGTTGATAGAATTTTTCGGTGATGAGTATGGGGTTTTGTCATTCACTGGGATGAAGGGTGATTTACTGTCGATTTAGCTATATGAGTGATCTCCATTTTTAATTCGATTAAACGAACTTAACATGCGAATCTAATAACTCTAAAAAAATAATTTTCTAAAGTAATTGAACATAATCCTAATCTAACTAATAATCTCTAACACCTAGAAAACACATAGCACATAAGAAATAGGGGACCGAGCTCGACATGGCCCATCAACACATCCAAATTTCACCTCAAAGGCCACCCCAAGAAAATTCAACTTCAAAGCTAAACTATACTAATCATAGCACATGCAATGAAAAGGTAAGAGTGAAGTTACCGAATGTAATCAAGCATTCTCGATAAAGAATAAGCGATATGTTCTTCTTCAATGCCTTGATTGAGCTCAATACCCATGGTCTCTCAAGTTGATCTACCTCAACAATCCTAATAGTTGAAATGGAAGAAAAAAGAAAAAATGAAAATTACTAGAGAGATGTTGAGTTTTGAGGGATGAGTTAGGCTTTCGATCCATGTTTGTGTGGAATTGGTGATGCTCAAAAATTGCATCTTTGCAGAAATTTAAGAGAGAAAGAGTGGATTAAGCATTCATGGAGAGAGACAACAAGAAATCTACCATTAAATCCCACTAAAACTTAAACTTTTGTTTTGCATTAATGGAGGAGAGAGAGAGAGTTCAACCCAAGCGAGCTACAGAGAAAGCTGCTAAAATAAACGAAGAACGACCTAAAAATTCCAAAATCTCCTTTTTACTCTTACATCATTTTCTTAATTAAACGAAAACAAAATTACAGAGTTTGGCACGGTCGTGCCCCATGGCACGGGGCACTCGTACCAAATCTCTGTCCGGGATCCTGCAAATTTGCTTCTTGGCACACTCTTCCTAAACTTGTGACACGCCCTTGGAGATTGTGGTAGGCCCTGGAACTCTCCCCTTTTTGGGTTGGGCTTGGCTTCCTTTTTGGGATTTTCTCTCATTTTACCCTACAAATACAAAATTAAACTAATTAACTAATTTTAAAGATTATTTAGGAGCAAAAAATCTAACAATGAGTGTCAAAATTTGTCCGGTTGACAACCGAACAACGTGTCTTGGTTGGGAAGTAGCTACAAGATTTACTCCACCAACAATTTGCAGCGAGTGCACCCATCCTCCTTCTTCAATTCATCAAATTGTAGCTACAAAATTGCAAAATGGTCTATTAGGCCATCGGGTGGCTAGAATTGAGTCTCTGCTTTTTTTTTTTTAAATTATGTTAAAGAACATACATTAAAAGCAATTAGCGCGAAGTCAGCAAACGAAAAGCAGCAGCAACAAGATTACTTACTAAGGCACAAAAATGCTTTTTGACCCAGTTTCAATTCTGCAATGCATGGTTTTCTCACCGCTATTTCAAGTTTGTTTTTTCCGCTGCAATACGATTAACAATTTCAACTTTTTATTATGTGCTCGTGTTTGGAAACCAAAAAAAAATCTAATTAGAGAATAAAATATTGTTTCATAAATGGATTACAAATTTATCTTATTCTGTGACAAATTTTATTTCATAAAAAAGTTGAAACTGTTAATTGATATTGCCGCAAAAAAAAATTAAAATAATAGTTCGAAAACAATGCGTAGTAGAATTGAATTGGACACGAGTCCCGAATTCATCATTAATTGCCTTAGCGACCCTGCTAGTGTTGCTTTTCATCTAATGATGCCACATGTAATTTAATTTAACTTATACTATTTAACAGAAATTTACTCAAAAAAAATGACTCAATTCTAGCCACCCGTTGACCAAACTAGATGCCCCCGCGGCCATGCCCAATCCACCAAGCAGTTGTTGTCCGGCGTCAGTATCGCCCCACCCTATTGCAGGAAAATGGATATCACTATCGGCTAAATGAGATAGACCGTCACACCATTCGGAGCTTACCGACGAACCACCGTCGAAAGAGGAGAGATAGAAGGTGGACGCTGGGAACAATGGCTTCTCGTTTGGGCTTGGACCATTCGCCGGTAACAATGTCTTCTCCTTTAGACTTCGACCATTGGCCGGTGCCAATGGCCTTTCACGGCTTGCCAAAAACAATGGTTGACGGTAACAATTTGTTTTCTTTCTGATATAATCAACATTCAACATTAATCAAACAAACCCTTATAAAATTAAATTTTTTAATATCTAGTGACATTATGTAATTTTATAACACATTTTTAATTATTTAAGAAAAAAGATAAAATGAACGGTTAAGATCGACTTGTAACAAATGAACGTTATAGATGTTCCCAATTATGGTGGTTGTCATATAGTGCAAACTGTTATAACTTTTGGGGGGGGGGGCCTGTGTCTCTCTCTCTCTCTCTCTCTCTCT
>JACYFF010031952.1:41532117-41546133 GCA_017589665.1 Selenicereus undatus
ATATATATATATATATATATATATACTCAAATTTTGTATAGCATACATTATTAAATGGAGATACAGAACTATAAGACCACCTACCAAGTACGGACAGAAGGGGTTGAACGGCATAAGATATTGCACACTACGTAGTACAGTTTGTACGTAGTTTTTTTCAAGGAACTATGAGAAACACATTAGACAAGGCCTTGTGGTTCACAGCTAATAACATTGTTCAGGAAGAAGGTGCTTCTTGGCATTAATGGTATTTGTCTATCTGGCAGGGCAGGTGTACCATCAAATGCTTAGACAAAGAAAACAGCTGAAGATTGACAGCATTTACTTGGACAAAAGGAGGAGCTCTTACTGCCAACAGACCAAGTTTTTGCAAGTTTCCAGGTCTAAATATTGGTCTCCTTTTTCTTCTAGTTTTCAGGAACTTGTCCTTGAGGGCCATCTTTCATCGTTTTGGACTTTACAAGGTACCACTTGGCTTAGACAGTTAGACTTGATAAATAAATGGTTTGAATTGGATACGAATCATAATGAATTTAGATCAGAACATGCTTCGAATTAAAAACATTTTTTAGTTTGGTCTAGGTTTGGATGGTGTGATTTCCACCTTAGGTTGACTTTGGATGCATAATTATTTCATCCAATAAATTTACCTTGTAAAAAGAAACAACTTTTTAAGAAATTCTAGGCTCAGTTTGATCCGGTTCAAGTCAATTTGACTTTTGAATCCACTTTCAAATGAGTTTGTTTTGTTTGGGGTGTTGGGTGGGGATGGATATAGGTTGTTCGGTTCAGATTTTAAGGTTTGAGTACTAGGTCATTTTCATACCTATACTTGGAGAACCCTGCAATCGAAGAAAATCACCCATAATTGAAAGGAGGGATGCAATCTTACCGTCCACATGTTTAACGGTTGAGGTTTTAACTATTAAATAATTTATCGTTAGTGCTAAAATAATTTCACCACTAGTGACTAAAAAAGTTGATAGAAAAAAAATCTCAATTCTTAAATGAGTCTAACTATAGAAGATTTCAACCTCCTAGTAGGTCTTAATGAGACCATTTCATTTAAGACATATTATGAGATGGACACTGTTATAGTAGTTCTGATTATTATGAATGTAACTAATACTCTATAAAAATCCTTATTACATGAGTTATTAGTCATCATTGAATGATAAAGTAAATTATTAATTATTAAAATATTTTAAAAAACTTGAAAAAAAAAGTATGTCCCAGAACTCTTATTTATCACAGCTCTTATTTAAGACATCTTTTACAAAAATGTATACATCCCTCTAATACATCGCGGGTGTAAATATGCCTGGTAAAGACCAAGTTTGGGTCCCAAGATTTGCCCTATGCGCACCAAGGCTATTTTAATTCACTAGATTGCGCAGACATTGCATCAGTGTATGATTTTGCCCATCAAAGTACAGTGAAAATTTTCAGATGTGCACACAGACATACCGGACGTACAGCTAAATATTATGTTTTTGTCCTTTAACTTTTTGAAATTATTGTACAATTTTTGTCTTTTTAAATATTGTTTTTATTAGCGATAAGGTCTAATGGATGTAATAATAATAATAATAATAATAATAATAATAATAATAGTAGTAGTAGTAGTAGATTTTAGAAATCTTCTATTATTTCTTAATCAATGTGTATTTGTAGTGGATGGGAACTATAACTAATCATCATAATATATCTATGGCCGTGTTCGACAATAGCATCTTGGATAATATTTAGTATTTTAATCAAGTCAATACACTAATTAGTTAATTTTAACTGTTCGGTAAACTGGTGTTTTGACTAGTACTTCAAGTAGCGTTTAGCATTTTAAGCACCTTTTTTGAAAAGCTAATAGTATTAATGGTTGACATTTAAAAATAGCGTTTCATATTTTTTAGCCAAAAAATATCCTTTATAAATTTTATCTTTAGAAATTATTTGTATCCTTTTATGTTAATTTACATTAATCAGTTAGCCTAACAGTTAAATTTACCGAACATATTAGTTTAAACCTCTTATCTACATAGCTCTCCGCTAACAGCTAAATTAGAAGCGCTATCTCTTATATAAATAGCTATCTACCACCTGAATCGCTATCCGTTATCTAAACAGCTAATTTTGCCGAACATAGCTTATATCCCTAATATTCCAAATTTATAATTGTGAAAATATTTTATTCTTTATTATCTTAATTAAAAATAATAATTTATGTGATTGAGAGTTAAGTTTCATATTAGGCTAGAAAAATCCAAGCCTGTAAAAATTTGACACATGTCATACGCTATTTTTGGGTGTAGTGAAGGCAAAACTTAAAAGGAAACGGTTTGACATTATTATTTAAGAACCCACCACAACCCCCAAAATTTATCACTAAAACTCAGCCCATAAAACAATAGATTTGAATATATATAGTAGTATGTTTCTCCAGCATTAATGATACAGAACAGATCCACTAGAATATTAGCTGAGCAACTAGCCTACTATGCTGTAACTTCCAAAGGCAATCAACAGGTTAAAACAGGTAGCAGAAGGCAGCGTTAAACAAGTGACATCACTATTCACCACTAGATGGGTAACCAATGCTTGTTCCATAGTTAGCAAGTTACCAATCAAGGGAAAAGTACACGCCTCTAATTTACTTTCATGAATTAGCATAGGGCTTAAATTTACACCTACTCATTTTTCCAAGTAATATGCCTGTCCCGTAAAGAAATCATAAAGGCTTTAGCCATAGATCATATCATACTCTTCCGGAAGCAGTCTAAAGCTTTTGCAGCACTTTGTTTTAATGTCGTATGGTAGGATATTGTAGTGAAGATGAGCTGGGAAAGTGAGATACATCAATGGCAGCTGATGAAGCAGTTGCAATTGAAGGGAATCCTGATGATGCTGCAGCAGAGAAGACTGAGACTGGCATGACATCACCATGAGCACCTTGAATTCGGGTTTGCCATGCCCAGTTTGCCCACGGATCAGCTTCAGTCGTCCTCTCTATTGCTCTTTCCTGTCAACAGAAATAATTCAAAGCTAAATTTTTAAGGATATGGCAATTCTAGTTCTCCAAGTGATACGGCACAGGAGAGAAGACCTGGTAACATTGACCGATACCGCATCAACTATAATCAATATAGACTTGAAACCCAAAATTAACACAGGTCAAAATTGAAGCAAGTTAAGATCTGCCAATTTGTTAGTTATTGCATTTTCAGATTTTCGTAGTAAGTTTATTGGAAAAGTCAACAGCACACCAAGATACAACCTGAACCCAAAATGAACCTAAACCTTGTCCAACTTGAATATTCTAACCTGTTACGAGCTCACCTGATTAAAGCAATCTAATTGACCTGTTTGCCAATTCTACCCATGAATATTACTTCACTAGGTCATTCTAAACCTGCAATGAAAATCCTCCACAACGAGAAGGGTCAAATCCTGTCAGTTCCTTAGCTTCCACTAGGGTAGTCTGGCTACAGAATTATATATTTGTTTGGAAATAGTATAAGATCATTTTAAGACTTTCTATACTCCTATATAGCATGCAGCTGGATCATAGAGTGCACCAAGCAAAGAGCACTTGCCTATGCGAGGTTGCTAATGCCATAAATATGAGCAAAATTCAGAGTAGTTTGCATTGCTGTTTACCTCAAAGCCAGGAAAGAATAAGGGATTAACACCATTCCAAAAAGAGGAGTGCTGAGATGAAAATGCTTGGCCATGATGTGTTGGAGGCAGTCCTGGTGCTGTGATCCAGTTCTGGTTCTGAAAACACACAAACTTTGACATCTTTGAAAATTCTCACTTGATGTGATTCTACGTTTCAAGCAAAATGGGTCAAATGACATGTATACACTTGCCTTCGTTTTCCTATCGCTTACCCTGTCAATTGGATCATTCTGAAAAGGATAACTTCCTGCATTATGGCTTTTATCATGAACATCAGCAAGAGAAGGGTTACCAATCCCCAGGTTTAAATCAAGAGTGTGCTCTCTTCCTGCAACATAGGTTTGATGAGTTTTTTTACTGTTGGTCTAGTTTCAAATGATATTTAGATAGAACATTAAATGAGATATCAATATTTACACCTCCATAATGTGCCTCAGAGATAAGCTCTTGTCCATATATGCTTGGATCAAAGTTTGTGACAGCTTCCTTTCCATTACATTGTATAGCAGCCTTGTCATAGGCCCTAAAACCATAGAACAAAATGGTTAATGCTGTTTAATGAAAAACTCATCCAAAAGCCAGAACAGATAGTAGTATAAATGGTGACTAGGACCTTGCAGCTTCAACTTCACTGTCATACAGGCCAAGATATATGTACCTACACACAATAAACACAATGAAAATGAATCTAAGATTTCTGAAATAACAGGAAATAATCAAAATAATTGACATCTGGATATGATGATAAACACTCAGTTTCAGGTCACAACATCCTTACTTCTTCCCCAAGAGCTGCCCCATGCGAGCCTCCCACCGCCCACATTTATGCAGAGTTACTCCCCTGTATTTTGAGCTTCCTCTAGAGAATCCAGTGCTCTGGCGACGAAGAAGATGCACAAACTCCTCCTTTGTCAAGTTTTTCATCTGCATAGCAGTGTCAAAATCCCTATTGAATGTCCAGACAGAAGACCATGAGTTCATTTGTAACCTACCTGTTTTAGGTCGTCTTCATAATCAATGACATCAAAATTGATATCTGCATCAACCCCACGAAACTTGATGGCAGCTCTATCATATGCCCTGCACCATATAGCTAGTCCGATCTAGTGTTTAACACATAACAACCCCAAAAACACATCGTACGTATAAAACAAGGAGGGGAGAAGATCCATAGAAGCTAGTCTGGCTGAATTGTTTACCTAGCAGCAGCGTGTGCAGTATCAAATCCACCTATGAAAAGTCAAGCATCCAAACACAATGCAACAAAAAATGAGCATAAAAACCAACTTGAAAGACAACTTTTGCAGTCACAATTAATCAAATTGACGTTCCAACTCAGGCTAAACAAGAACGCGTCTTCTTACCCAGATAAACCTGTTTTCCATTGTCCCTGTATGGAAAGAACAAAGCCATTTAAGAATACCATGTAATCCAGTGAAAGCATACTAACAAGTAACGGCAACGCCCCGGCCCTGGCAAGACATGGAGAACAAGGAAATATAACATACACCAACTCTCTCGTCCCGGGCAAGTACAAAGTCTGCCCTCAAAAACCACTAAACCAGGCTAGAGTGAAGAGTCCCACCTAGAGCAAGGTGTGAACATGAAATGTGCAGAAACTTAGCACTATATGTCTATATTGATGAATTATAGAGACGTCGTTTTGGTGATCCTTAGAAAGGAATCTATTGATTGCCCATTGCTCCACAAAAAAATAAGACATGGGAAGAAATGACCTTGCAATCTAAATGATCATGATAACTGGAAAACAAAAAAACAAAAAAAAAAACCAAACCATTGGGTGACGATCACTTTTACAATATGACCAATAAAAACCAACAGAACTAACAAAATAGCACTAGACTTTACTACAATACAATCCACAAGCATCCAAAGTCAAATTCGCTATTCAAATACCGCATAGGCACATCATTAAACTAACAATTAGATTATAAAACCGCAGATTATCATCTTGTACAAGTACGACAAATCTAAATTGGACTAACCAGATATGCGATTCCCATCTGCCAGTCCTCCGATAGAACGTGACCCCACGATACTGGGAACTCCGCGACCTCGGCCCCCGGCGGCTCTTCTTCGCCGGTGGCACCGCTGATCTTATCTCCGGCGGCCCAAACTGCCGGAAAACATGCTGTTGAGAACCGCCAGTCACCGGAAAAAGCTGTTTTGTGACAAAACCATTTGAGCGATCCTCATTGGGATCAAAGTCCTTTAGTATACCGAACTTATATGCCACAGGTTGAGAGGCAGAAGAGAGAGAATCGGCGTTGTCAATGGAGGAAGAGTTGGAGGTGATGGAATGTTCTGCGACATTCTCGGTGCTGGAATCGGGGGAGATTACACTTAGATTGAGATCCAGCATTGCTGCAATAGAAATCGCAATGCCCAGTTTGTCTTTCCTCTCAAAAGCTTAAATCATACAAATTGAAGAGGAGATTGTAACAGACATAGCAGTGGTAGTTTGATTTATGCAACTACTGTCATTCTTCATTTTGGTGGGGCTGGGAGAGGGACAGTACATGTTTGGATTAGTAATGTCGCGTTGCGTGAGTGGTACGGGTGGGCAGGTTCAGGTAGCTGGGGAAGGAGGGTGGAAGAGAGAATAATGGTGTCAGAGAGAGCGTGAGAAAGTGAGCAACGTTTCATTTTCCGGTGGGTTTAGGAGGGGTTTAATAGGGTAGAGAGGACGAAGGCCCGCCAGGTAACTTTCTGTGTTCGCCTTACTGACACTGTTTTTTGGGCTTTTTCTTGCCCTAATTGTAAAGCATGTTGTCGCTATCTGTATCTATAAGGTACACCAATGAACTGAGGGAAAAGAAGAGCGTAGTCAATGGAGGCACTCTATAATTTCCTTCTTTTCCTTCAACTAGGAGCAGCGCCCTTTTAATTTGTAAAAGTGGTGATTCTCATGACTGCCTCTTTGCATTAAAGGCCAATCCACTTTGAGGGATGAGCTTCTTAACTTGTAGATTTAAGGTGCAACTGTAGCTGAGGTTGGGGAAATATGTAAGTGTAGAAGACCAACATGACGTAAAAATAATGTTTCCGGAATTTAATATCCGAAACTTTGGGGCGATGAAACTAAGAATTCAACATTAAGAAAAATCCTAAACGTTTCGAACTTTGATGATATAATATCCAAATAATTAGAGCATCCACAATTAATAACAACTAATCATATTACTATTTGTTCCACATCATCAAATTTATAATTAAACAATTAAACTTCAATCGGTACTCCAAAAAGTAGTGCCATAAATACCGTACTATACAACCCAATATCAGCCGAAGCCTACCGTACCAGTCAAGAAATGGTACAAACTATTGTCCGATATTGTACCCATCAACACCGCTCTGTACCATGAACTACCGAGCGGTACCGCTATTTTCGGTCAAATATCGCCTGGCAAACTAAAATTTCAAATTTTTTGTACTTTAGTTTTTATATTTTTTAAAATTCAAAACTGTACGAGTCCAGTACAACAGCATATAAATCCAGCATGTCTTGTTCCAGTGAAAAAACGTTACAATGACTGATACGATATTTATAACTTTGCCAAAAAGTACTCAATCCTCTAATAAGGAGGGCAGTTTTTGAGACTACATGTGAGCCTACTTTTATTGGCTACTCATACAAATGGTTGAATCGGAGGGCTCACTTTTGTTAATAGTCTTGTGTATATTTGAACCGGTTTTTCATGCCAAAAATAAAAGTACACAATAAGAGGATAGTATTTGGACCAACCACTTATGCTTGGAATTGAATGTCGGTTCTTGCTATGGATGCTCTTATACTCTAAAACAAACATGCCTATGTTGTCATGGTTTCATACATATGTGGTCCAGTCAAACTCCTGTTTTCTTTTACCAATTGTGACATTTCCAATTAACATAGATATTTTTTTTTTTGGGAAGTCGGCCCAATCCACCACTGAGCCCGTATCGCATGGGTACCCAGTGGGCCTTGAAAGGACCAGAGGTAAGGGGATGTCAAAGCCCAGACCAAGGCTCAGGACCACCATTCGCCCACATACAACTCGCAAGGCACAAAATCAAAGTTGTGCCCCCCAGGCTCGAACTCAGGTGGGGGGCAGAAAGTGTAGTGTGTGGCCAACCTGCCACACACAGCCTTGACAATTAACATAAATGTTGTAAGTATCTATAATTGTTAGAAAGTGAAAGTCAGTCAATTTAACCAAAAAAGTCTTTGAAACTAGTATCAAAAACCTAAGTTTAAATACTGTGTACATCAACTTTAATACCTTCCTCTAAACCTTTCATTTGGGGCAGGGGGGAGGGGCTCCTTATTTAGTTGACTCAATTGCAAAAGCCGCTCTCTCTCTCTCTCTCTGTGTGTGTCTCTCTTTTTGTTTTGTTTTGGGTGCTTTGAATGTTGCATACAAAAAGAGCATTAATATTTTGTTGTTCCTATCCTTTTTCTTCTTTTAAACAATCCTTTTCCATTTTTAATTCTTTTATTTGTAAGTAGCTTTAACGTTGTTTTGAAGAAATACTCTAGTACATGTTGCAAATCACTCACCTTTTCCATGTGAAAAGTTAAGGATTTGAAACCTACTATGCTTGCATTGGATTAATTATGTTATCCATTTTGAATCCTCCATGTATTTGTTCATGTTTGTAAGTAAATGTTTTACCACACAAGCAATTCATGAGATACATACAATTTAAAAAAGCTTCTAACTCGATTAGTAAATTCATTAAGAATAGTTGTCAAAAATCTACCTTTCTTGTCAACCTCATCTTTTGTGTCTCCCATTGTATTATCTAGAAAAGTATATAAAATAATAGGATCTTCCACTTTTGAGCTAACCAGTGTAGATACAATCATTGGACTTCACATCTTAGTAGATGTGGAGTGCCTAGACTGATTCATTACATTGGTTGTAGTCTATGCCTGATTTGGAATATTTAGGGAACAAAGAATAACTTTTAGGTGATTGGATAAGTCCGTTAATAGCAAATGTTTTTCCCTTTTGAAGTGCAAAATAAGAAAAATAATAGTAGTTATATTAGCCGTTATGAGACAGAAAACAACACTCTAGAGGCAACGTCATTACTTGTAGACCATCTAGCCACCTAACATGTCAAGTCAAAACATTATAGATATTATTGGAAGAAACATAGAGTTACATATTACCAAAAATTCATTGATGTCCAACTATAAAATCAATCAAAGATAATGGAAAAATAGTGAAAAAACAATATTTCATTGTTTTCACTTCGAGAAGGCAGTGGTAAACAGTAAGGGTAGAAATTCATTTTCACACTATTTCAATAATGCCCTAGGCAATTTCCCACTATTTATCTATTAAATGAATAAGTGAGAAATTTTTCCACCATCTTCCATGTGAAGTGAAAAAATGATTTTTCCTACTGCTTTTTCAACTTTATGAAAAAAAAAAATCTATTGTGTATCCATTAAATGAGTCAGTGGTAAAATTTCTCACTATAATATTAGGTGTAATTGCAACTCAATTAACAACTTTTTTAATTTCATGGGAAAAATTCAATTGCGTATGCCCATCGTTGTCATCATCCTCTTCATGTTACTCACTCCACATGGCAATTTAATATTAGGTGTAAAGAGATCGGGTTCAAAATTTTCATAAGAAAGTACCATTGATTCATGTGTGCTCCGATATGTTCCGCCATTTTTACCATCACAGCATTTGCTCTCTTCCTTCGAACTCTTTCCTACTTTAGTTTTTCATCCTTGCAATTCGGTCGTCTCCCCTTTTTGCTTCCATAAGCTCCAAAGATTTCTCTGCTCTCAAGTTGTGTAATGACATTTACCATAAGTAGCACCTTGGATCAACTTTTAACAGATGGTTGGCTTGAGTGAGTACATAGACTACTTTCTGGTCTAAAGCCATAAACTTGGCCTCTTCTTTTTGGGGGCCACTTGCATTAGTTTAAATCTTCATCTGCGCCTTGTATGTTGCCTTATAAGAGGTAGCTTGGGAATTAGACCCATCAATTGACATCTTACTTCAACTTCAGGAAATTGCATAATTCTCTTAAAATTGAAGTATAAGACAATTTGTAAATTCATAATGCAAACAAATACCAAAAAAATAATACTAAAACATGGCTTAACTTGCAAATTAACATTGGCTCTGTCAGCCACCTTCGCAGCTCTGTCATCACCTATTTGTTGCCCTTTGTTTGGTGGAGTCAAAGAAATAACATCAATAGAAGGCTCAAAACCATTCTCAATTGTCTTTGATATTGCATGGGCAAGTAAACTTTGTTAATATGAGAAATAACTCCATTTTAACATGTATAATTCCTCACACATTTGAAAATAATAACAACCTCTATAACTCATTGCATCCTTATTGTAAATTATCAACATATTTACTACAATTTTATACTTAACTTTAAGACTTCGTAGCATACAACAACAACAACAACAACAACACCTCCCAGTGTGGGTCCCACTTTCGTGGGGTCTGAGAAGATTCAACTGTAGGCAACCTTACCTCTACCGGCATTCCTACCCGTAGAGAGACTGATTCCAGGAGACCCACAAAAAAGAATTTTGTGAAAATATTTTATAGAAGAAAGCTTTTAAGAAAACGTTTAAAGGGAAAAATAAAGGACACATAGCGATGCCAGACTAAGATAAATTAAAAAGATAGGTAACTGAAGCTATGAAACGCAAGAACAGTATAACAAAAGAAGGTAGTATACCTTAACAATCAGATATAAGCAAACGCTGTCTCTTCCCATAAGAAAGTTCTACCTACATACACACACAACATACGAAAAAACCTACCAGCACTAAGCCACTGCTACCAAAAGACAACTATAGGGTCGTTTATCTGCAATCTAAGATCTTAATCCTATCCTGCCACAACCTCCTATCCTGAGTCAAATCCTCCGTCAAACCTATAACTTTCAAATCCTTTCTAATCACCTCGTTCAAACTCTTCTTTGTCGACCCCTCCCTCTTTTGCCTTCGGAGATGTTGATCATCTCACATCTCCTCACTGGAGCGTCCAAACTCCTCCTTTTCACGTGGCCAAACTATCGGAATCTTATTTCTCTCATCTTATCTTCGATGGGAGCTACTTTAGCTAAGTCCCTTATCACTCCATTCCTAATTCTATCAATTCTCGTAAAACCACATATCCACCTGATCATCATCATCTCTACTACAGTCAACCTTTGAACATACATCTTTTTTTAGGGGCCAATATTCCGATCCACAGAGAACAACCGGTCTAACTACCATATGATAGACTTTGTCTTTCAATCCTATAAGCACCCTCTTTTCACACAGCACACCTGAGGTATACTTCTATTTTTGCCAGCCCACTTTTAATCCCTGGTTAATATCTTCGCCAATATCCCCATTCTGCTGAATGATCGAGCCTAAATACTTAAACTTATCAACCTTAGGTATCGACCTCCCATCCAGGGTGGCTTCTCCCCCTACATCCACCCTTCCAATGAAACAACAATAAAGGTATTCCGTTTTCGATCTACTTACTCTAAAAACTCTAGCTTCCAACGTATGCTTCCATCGCTCCAACTTTTCATTAACTCCCTGTCTAGTCTCATCAAGAAGAACAATGTCATCTGCAAAAAGCATACACCATGGTAGCACATCTTGAATCCCTCTTGTAAGTTCATCCATAACTAGAGTGAAGCGGAACCCTGATGCAGGCCCATACCAATGAAGAAGTCATTGGTGACCCCTCCTGGCATCCTAACACTCGTCTTACCTCCCTAGTACATATCCTTAATAACTCGAATATACAAGGGTGAAACTCCTTTCTTTTCTAAGCATTTCCATAACACTTCACGCAGACCTCTATCATAAGCTTTTTTCAGGTCAATGAACACCATGTGAAGATCCACCTTTGTATCTCTGTACAAACCCATGAGCCTTCTAAGGAGGTAAATCGCCTCTATGGTCGACCTGCCTAGCATAAAGCCAAATTGATTCCTGAAATCGAAACATCCTTCCGCAACCTTCTCTTAATCACCATTTCCCATAACTTCATAGTGTGGTTGAGCAACTTTATACCCCTAAAATTATTACACTCTTGAATATCGCCTTTGTTTTTGTACAGAGGGATAACGGTACTAGACCTCCATTCTCTGGGCATCTTAGCGATCCTAAAAATAACATTAAAAGGGCCAAGGCTCTACTGGGAGTGGCCGGACTCACGGGGAAGGGGACTGAAACACGAGAGACCCGGGGGATTAGGGGGTAGACTCACCACCGGTGACTGCCGCTTGAAGCCACCAAACTCACCCCCTGAAGCAGACGAATCGTGTTGTTGAGTTACCAGCTCCGATACACTGGCCGACTGGGTGTCGCCAGCGAGGCACCGGCTCACTACAAGCTATCGACGACTTGGGCTGCTGGTCACCTTGGGCTGTTCCCAAACAACCCAGTTCTCCTTCGCCTGCACCAGTTCTCCTAGAACACTCCGGTCGGCTATTGAGGGCAGTTGGGCCGAGTTGCCGACTGGTGCTGTTATCGGGAGGTACCTGAGGCGGCTGGGGAAGGAGCGAGGCTCGAGGTGGGTCAGTCGACCGTTCGCAGCAACATTAACTGAGCAAAATGCAGATAGAGTCCAGAGGATGGCTTTCCGAAAGTGACTTTAAGACTCCGTAGCATGAATATGATAAATCACCATCACTCGTTTAGTAACCATTAATAAAATAAAGTAGTGACCATAAATAGTTAAAGTCCAAACCTAGTAAAGAACTTAAAGCCTTTTACTTCTGCCTATCTAAGAAGGTGCTCTAGCACTACTTCTATCCATACATAGGTGTGAATTTTGAAGAAAAATTCCAAACATCAAACCAGTTACTATACTTGACTAATGTTGAAAGAAGCAATAACAAGCAACGCCTTTTACCAGCAGAATAAAGAAACACCACATGAAACACATATTTTCAACTGCCAGCAAAATCAACCCACTTGATCAAATGTAACATCAGCAAATGCATTAAAATCAATATTTTAGATTCACTCGAGTAGCTTACAAGGAAAAATAATATAGTCACTGTCAATCTACATTGAAAAGACACAATTAGAAGCTTACCACAATAAGTCACTAGAAACTCACTTTTTCTACCTATATACATTGCTTGGCATAGAGCCAATCGATATGCATTGAACATCCAACACCAGACATTGATTCAAAATTAGTCTTGGCTTTTGCACTCTTCTTCTTAAACGCGACTAAATGCCAATATTCCCACAACTCTTTCCAAATTTCCTCCTGAATCCAATAAGCCCTATTGGCATGATCTTTCAGGACCTCTCATAAATTGTCGTTAAATGTCCCTTCCTACTCAATTCAAAGCAATCCTTACTATTCTGCCATAGTACTCTTCCCACTAGTAGTGTTTCTGTAAAACTAATAAACTTTCGTCATCATGTTGATCATATACCCAACAATAATCTAAAAGCATGCAAATTAACAAAAGTTTAAAATCCGAATAGTATTTATGTTAAGCTCTTTAAACTGCAAGTCACGTAAAGGAATGTGAACCTTCTTTCATAAACTATATGCACCATCAACCATCTGAGGGTGATGTTTAACACAAAATAACCTTATAATTTTTTTAAAAGAAGCTTCATGTCATATGCATTTCTAAAAACACTAGTGTATTGCAAATTATGCTCATACCCTAGACCTTGGGTCCACATTTCTATTGTTTTTATGTACAGGGGATTTCTTTATACTTTAAAATCTTGGACAGATGCAGATGCTTAGATGTAGTAGCACAAATAGATGCAAGAGCTTAAAGAAATGCTGTTTAAACTGCTTAAAGAAATGCTGGTTAAACTGCTTAAAGAAATGCTGGTTAAACTTATCCTAATGGTGGTGTTAGTGTTGGTGATGATTGAGCGCTTTGATATTTGGCGGACGAGGAATGGAAAGGGGTCTGACATAGCATGACTAGGGGTTGAATTTGGTTGTGAAGAATGTGAAGAATATGAGATAATACTAGCATTTAAACTCATGCTACGCACAGTTTATTGTAAAATTTTGGCTAAAATACTTTTAGAAATATTATAACTAACCTTATAATTTAAATTTTTAGAAATAATGATATTAACATATCTGTAATTTATTTCTTTTTTTCCTTAATTGAAATAGTTGTAAAAATACTATTCATTATGATGTCTTTAAATCACATATTGTTCAAATTGTTATTTTTAAATAAAATCTTAATAAATGTATTAACATGACATGCATCTTGACCGCAACGTTGGAACTCACTTATATATATATATATATATATATATATATATATATATATATATAT
>JACYFF010031952.1:41546533-41609158 GCA_017589665.1 Selenicereus undatus
AGAGAGAGAGAGAGAGAGAGAGAGAGAGAGAGAGAGAGAAATATAAATGATTACATAGGTACGGGTTACTATTTGTCCATGATAAGAAAACTATGTATGTTTTCTTCTCCATATCTACCTAAAGGAAATGAAAATGATATAAATATGCCACTACTACCAACCGAATGGTCAATTCATACACCTTAAAATGTCATCAATTCTTTAGACTGAGGAAAATATCAAACCCTTATGTATCCTACATTGGAATATTTAAAAAATAATGAAGAATTTGTTAAGTCATGTGATAAGTCTTTTACAACTTAAAAATTTAAAAAGAAGACCCCAATAGAGGGAATCTGAATAAAATTTATTGTAATTTTAATGAAGCAATCAGTAGAGGCATTTTGATCAATGAACTTACTTGAAAGCTAAACTCTTTCATAGAACCATTTTTGCCCTCACCCTATGTCCAAATGAGTAATTTAATTATTGAGTGTTCAAGTAATCTAAAGTTTTTAGCTTAACTGATAGTCTTTTCAAGTTAAAAATATAAGTGAATTGACCTTACACCACTAAAATAATAGAATATTCTTTAGTTGTGCTCTATTATCTTACTTAAAATTCCCTTAAACAAAATTATGCTTGAATGGTGCAATTTTGTTAACTAAATTACCTTATATTATTCCCTCCTTTAGACCTAACCAAAATGCCCAAAAAACTCTATATTTTGTCACTCCATCCTTTGTGGAAGAGAAGCATACATGACTACCAAGACACCAATATTGTGAAATCATGCATCAATATATAGATCAAAAGTGTAGATATACTTTTCTCTTCTTCTGTTTTTCTTTTGGTCAAATATAGTTTGTAGGTAATCATTTATAGGTTAGGTTCATGCCAACTGTTGAATAGCTATGAAGTGGTTGTTTCTTGACTAGAGTATCCATTAATTGCAATCAATTTTATTGTATTCTCTTGATAAATATACTTTACAAGTCTAGCACTACAAGGTTTTTTTTTTCTCATTTTCAACGAGTAATCAGAATCCAACATGTAGTTTTCTTTACCCTCATTATATACACCTTAGAGATTTACTATAAGTACCTGAAATATACAACAATTAAGTTACGAGTGTTGGATTAATTTAGCTTCTTTATCCAGTAAATTTCGAGATCCTGTGACGTATTATATTTTGGGCAACTAACCATTTGTAATTGTGTGTGACTCAAATTGATGTTTTTATCCTTGAAATTTAGACTTTTAATATTTCTTAATGTGGGTCAAAACTCTAGTCAAACACTAGTTAAAGTGAGTCAACCTAGAATTTCAATTTTATACTTGGATATATATTTTTCAACCCAACAAAATACAAAAGAAAAGAGGAGTGGTTAGGGTTGACTCACATAGGAAAGGAAGAGGAAAAGAAGAAGGAAGAAAAAGAAAAAAAGGGGATTGAGGTGGATTACATTTAGTAGAAAGGCAGGGGCTCAGTTTTCACGATAGGGCACACATACGTGCGACAGAGAGGGAAGGAGAGAGAAAGCATGTAAGGAAGAAGAAGAAGAAGAAGAAGAAGAAGAAGAAGAAGAAGAGGAAGAAGAAGAAGAAGGTGAGAGCGAGAGCATGCAAGGAAGAAGGAAAGAGAGAGCTAGTTCACGATATTGTGCTTGCAATTTGCTTCCTCTTCACTCAAAACTCAAAGTGAGTAACTCTCTCCATAAATTGTACCAATTTCAAACTAAAATGATTTTAGGATTTTTTGTAGAATGCATGTGATTTTGAGTAATTTCTAAGATTTATATGCTTGGATCTAGCAATTTTGAGCAGAATGTGGACTTGAAGTTGAAAATTAGGGTTTTATGGTGGAATTTGGAGATTCGAAGGTCGTGGTAGTTTTTTGGGAAAGAAATTATGATCATATGAGTGAATTTTTACTTTTTTAAAGACCCCTGAGTTTCACATGACCAATTGTTTAATTTGTATGAATAAGGTTTGGGTTCATAATTTTGGTGGACTATGACTTAAAGAATGTGGAAAGTTGGATTGAGGTCGAAGAGGGCTGTTTTAATTTTTAAAAATGATGGAAAAGGAGAAAAAAGGAAATATATATATATATATATATATATATATATATATATATATATTATATGTACACATATAGCTAGCTTGTCATTTGTTGTGGATGTTTCCAAGTTATGGGTAAACCTTGCCTACTATGAATTCCTTTGAGTTATGAGAATAGACCTTTATAGTGAAGGAGTTTCGGATGTGGGCTTTTGGTAAAGAGACCTTAAAATGATGGGTAGCTTTACTTATGTAGTAAATGATGGATGATGAGGTAATTGGCCAAACACTACGGCGAATAGTGAGAATTGAGAAAGAGAATTTTGCTCATGAGTTACTAAAAGCTCCTTTGTTATGTTAAGCAGTTGATGGTCGTTTAATACGATCACAAGTCTCTTTCCTAATATTGCTTTTATACTTGTGATGCTATGTTAAATAATTAATTGTTGTCTTGTAAGATGAGCTGGATGCGAGATTAAGATTATAGCAAGTTCTTAGAGATCTCAAATTTTAGTGTGCCCGATGCTTAATAAATAGTGTGTTCATGTTGCCAAGAGCTATTTTGTGCTATTAAAGATGTTTTTATCAAGATTTGCACATTAATGTGATTTCTAAACAGTTTTGAGTGAATAACTTAAAGTTTTAAAAAGAAAATTTCTCTTGTGGGAAGCTCTTTATTTTGCAAAGCTATTATTCATAGCAAAATGCTTTGATGCTGTGAATGATTTAAGGGCTATGTAATATTGCCTAATTCTAAAGAAGGGCTGGACCTATGCATTTCAGGCTTATGGGATTTCCATTTGTCCCTAGGTTTCCAAAACTAACCTACGCATTTCAGGTTAATCTTATCGTACCAAGGGTAGCGTACATCTTAGACTTTAGTGTGTCTCAGGAACCTAAGTGTCTAGCAGGTATGCGTTTCACTCATATATGAAAGAACTAGAGGCTAACAATTATTCAATGTCAAAAGAATGAATTTTTAATCCAAATAAGTGGAGTTTCATAAATCCCCTAAGGGTTTTAACCCAAGCAGCGAATTAAAATATTTTTCGTTCTGTTCAACTGAAATTGAAATTGTATCCTCAACCTGTTTGCATGTGATTTGCGATTGTGTGAAAGAAAATCATTTTTGGGGTACAAGTGAGCCACTTTCATTCAAATTTCATTTAGAAGCAAGAAGAGAGAGAGAGTTCAGTTTCATTCTCCTGTGAGTTTGTAAAAACAATTTCTTACTGATACTCTTAAGCTATTATTATGGCAATAATATTCGTGTGCTAATATATTTAATATGATGTCCAAATGTTTTTAGTTTAAAAGGTGTAAGTTATCCATTGAGCATGTAGTTTGCTCACCCCCTTCTTTTCCCCTTTTTTTAGATTCAGATTAAGTACATTCTTCTTGGGAGGTTCGTGCTTTTAGTTGATAATCCATGTTGGGGATGTTAGTTTGTTGTGTTGTTTTTAAATGTCGCTCATGTAAGTTGGTTTAGTATGGAGGTTGTATTTTGGACTTGTAATGTTGTAATATATTATAGTTTGACACTACTGACCTTCTTAGGGTCAACGCCACCTACCCCATCCCTGAACATATCATAACACTTTCTTAAGTGCGTTGTAGGGTTAGGTTGCTACCCCAATTGTGTAACATGTGGAGGCTTTTATTTCCCTTCTTTAAGCTTGGTTAGCATGGGCTTGTTTATAGGCGATAAGTACTCCGTGTGGGTTGCCTGTGGAGGATGTTTCATGAATATTTCTAATGAAACATTACCAGGTTGATCAACTTTCTAGTCCTTGCTTAGTGCGATAATTCAAGCAGAAGGTAGAATTTTTTTTTAAGAAAATTACCCCCACTTCTCTTACTTCCTAAGCCCACTTGAGTGGGTTTAATACTAAATTAGCTTTATGGATTTCTTAATGGAGTCCTGGCAATGTAATATTCCTCCAGATGGAGATGAGTGTTATATTTGGTGGTATCAGAGCTATAGGTGGCATCATGATTTGTTAGTGTAGATGAATTTCCTAAAAATGTGTGATTTATGCGTAATTTATTATTATTCTCATGAACCAAGAACACATGCTTACGTGTCTAATGCGATGGTTAGGATGGTGTTCAATCTTATTGATTATGCTTTTATGCCCTTTTAGATGATGATGTGGAATGGTGTCTTCTTCTGGAATGCATTGAGGCTTTTAACTGATAGGGTCCAATGCGCCTTACACCTAGTTATCTGGGTTATGTACTTTATGGGGAAGATCTTGATTGCAATCCCTTAGGCTAAGATTGCTACCAGTTTTCGCTAGTGGATGTTTCCCCATCGATAGACTGACTTCATCCATAGCAAGATCGTCAATTTCATTTGCTTTATTGAACCTCAACTAGATAACCTAGGTGATAACCTAGTCGAAAGGCAAGCAACAATAGACTAGCCTGTGCTAAAAGAGTTGGTATGACCTATTTAGGGATGAGTGATTCTAGGGGGAGAAGATGGGAGGATAGTATTTGAGAATCACCAGATGACAGACCTAATCATGCATTCCCACCAGCCATGATATGTAAGAGGATAGCTTGTATATGGATACGTTCGGTAGATGCCCATAGGTTATATTACCCTAGGGGATGAAAGGCACTGTGGCTTGCATGCTTGATCTAGTAGAAGAAGAGGTTGACATATAGCTTACACCTATCACACAGCGAACAATGTAACTAGCCCTGAACAACGAGTCTAAGGGTTCTAACTAATATGTTGTAGATGATCTTAATGATATGGAGGTGAAAAAAGAAGACCCATATGAGATTAGCTCCTCAGGTGAAGAATAAGTAGCACTTGCCTTGATAGCATGGAGCGGAAGGTGTAGCTGACCTTACCTAAGTTGTAGTAAACTACCTTAGTATGGTGTTGCAGACTTAGCTAAGTGGTTATAATCCAAACTCTGGTTGGGATTAGCAATGTAGGTGGCATTCATTTTGTAACCATGAGTCCCAAATTTTGTAACTAACTATTTGAGTGCAACAAAAGCACCTATTAGCATGGTAAGTACCTGAACTACTTGTATTTTCTTAACTATTTAAGCTTTATAAACGCTACTAGTATCTTATGATTAATTAGTATTTTTCTATGAATGTAGGAAATGATATATGCATTGAAATGATGTACATGAATGAACTACTAATAATGTAACCCTTAACTCAATTGTGTGCATCTATATGCATGAGTGTAAGCAGATGCCAGCTAGGAGAAGACTACCACCTTCTTATCCTATGCCGAGAACCATGGATATGGTTTGTAAATTTTTCAACCTGTAACCCCCAAAATTTAAAGGATGACTTGACCTATTACTATATAAGGAATGACTAAGGAAGATGCAAAACTTGTTCTATGTTATAAAGTGCCTTGAGCGATTTAAGGTTCAACTAGCCATCCATCAATTTAAGAAGGAAGCAAAGTATTACTGGGAAACTATTTACCCTAAAGGGAGAGCAAGCCTTGAGATGAGATAAGTTCTAAAGTCTTATGGATCAAAAGTGCTATCCTAAGGATGTTAAATGGGCTAAGAAGTAGGAATTTCTTAAGTTCAAACAGGGGAAGACCATGACCATGTTGGAATATACAACTAAGTTCAATGAGCTTAGTCACTTTACTCCGACCTATGTGCCTACTAATGAGATAAGATTAGAATGATTTGAGCATGGGTTGAAGAGTTAGCTTAAGAAGGCAGCATCAGGCTATTCCTATGTTAATTTTCAAGAGATGTACCAAAAAGTAGTCAAGACAAAAATGTTAGTGAATAAGAATAAAGCAGAGAAGGAGAAGCACATGCTAAGAGAAAGTAGGGTTTCAGAAGCTCTAACTCCCAACTTGGGAGGAAATAAAAAATGTTCACACCCCGAAGAACCAAAGCAAGGGAAAATAGCTTGAAAGCGGCAAGGAGAGGAAGTGTTGTGATAAGTGCTTTAGCCATCACCTTGAACCGTATAGAGGGGTTGAGGGACAATGCTATGGTTATGGGAAAGCTGGACATTTAGTGGCTGACTGTCCAAAGGCCTCATGGAAGAACCAAGGCAACACCTAAGGATAGTGGTACAAACCTCAAACTTCAATGCAACAAAGTTGACCTCCTGTCTATAATAAGAAAGAAGGCAAGAAGCCACAAGTTACATGCCAAGTTTTCTACCTCGGTGAAGGCAAACCAAAGGTTCCTAATATAGCTGTGTTAGATACTCTTCTTCTTAATAAAACCTATGCTCATTTTGTGGTTGATTTAGGTGCAAGTCATTCTTTTGTGACTCCTGAATTCACTAAAGAACTTTTTGGAAACCCAATCAAAATAGATCATAAACTATGTGCAGCCACCCTAGTGGGTTCTATTCTATAAACATAAGTTATGCTTAGAAACTGTCCCTTGAGTGTTAGTGGGAAGAACCTTACTACTGACTTGGTAAAGATAAAGATAAAGGCTTTGATTTTATTTTAGGGATGGATTGGCTAGCTATATATCAGGTGACTATTGATTGAAAATGGAAACTGGTCTCCCTTACTAAGGGACAAAGCATGAATATGGGGGAGCAGTTCTCAAAAATTAATCTTTATTGCTTTGCTATGCAAGCCTTTAGAATGATGGTGAAGGGTTGCTAGGAAGACTTATTACTGTGAACTCAACAAGGTGATTATTAAGAAAAAATATTCACTTCTAATAATAGATGACTTGTTTGATCCATTGGCAGACTAACAGTGTACTCTGAAATTAACCTAAGGTCAGGATATTAGGATATCATCAATTAAAAATTAAAGAGAAGGATTTATATAAAGCATCATTTAGGACTTAATATGGGCACTGTGAGCTTTTATAGATACCCTTCAGGCTAATGAATGGCCAAGCTTTCTTCATAGCTCTAATGAATAGAGTGTTTAAGCCTTATCTGCATAAATTTACTGTGGCATTCATCAATGACATTTTAATTTTTTCTCGATCCAAAGAAGAGCGCGATGAACATTTGAGAACAGTGTTAAGGACCTTAGAGGAGCCCAGCTAAACTCAAGAAATGTGAGTTTTGGTTGGAAAAGGTCCATTTTCTAGTTATGTGGTGATCGAGAATGGGATATCAGGTGACCTCGCTAAGGTGGAATGATAGTGAAATTGGCTTAGACCCACCATTGTGATAGAAGTTAGGAGTTTCTTAGTTGTGTTAGGCTATTACTGGAGATTCGTGGAAGGCTTCTCAAAACTAGCTTTGCTTATTACCTAGTTTATTTTCAAGTGCACTAAGCTTGAATGGTTAGAAGAGTGTGAGCAGAGTTTCCAAGAACTAAAGAAGAGGCTAGTATTAGCCTCAATTTTAGCAATTCCGAAGGGACTGGTAGATTTGTGATATATAGTGACGCCTCTAAAAAGGGATTAAGGGGTGTTCTTATGCAAAGAGGGAGAATGATTGCATATGCTTCAAACCAACTGAAACCATATGAAGAGAATTACCTTACTCATGATCTCAAAATAGATGTTGTGGTTTTCGCTTTGAAAATTTGGAGACACTATCTATATACGGCAAGATGTGAAATTTTCAGCTTTTCACTGACCACAAAAGCCTTAAGTACATCTTTTACTCAAAGAGAGTTGAACATGAGGTGCAGAAGATGATAATTAGAACTCTTAAAGGACTATGAAATGGAAATTAATCACCATCTAGGGAAGACGAACGTGATGGCATATGCTTTAAGCAGAAAATCAACTAGGTTAATTGCACGCTTGCCAACCCATTAAAAGAGGTTTCTAAAGCAACTGGAAGAGCTTCAAATTAAAATTGTTTTACCCAGAGAAAAAGGATACTTAAGCAGTTCTTTGTTTGATTTCTCCCTAGTGGATAGAATTAAAAAGCGACAGAGTGAAGACAGTTAATGAAAATTAAGAAAGAGTTAAAAAGGGAAAGATAAAAAAACATTCACATTAAGGAACGTGTCCTTTGGTATCAAAGAAGGTAATGTGTGCCAAATGTTTCAAAATTCAAGAGTGAATTGATGAAAGAGGCACATAACTCGACTTTCACTACTCATCTCAGGAGTGCCAAAGAGTACCATAACTTAAAAACCCACTACTAGTGGCACTACAAAAAAACTTATCATGCTACCACACTTATCCAACTACACGTGACTTTGTGTGGCCAACAAAGAATGGAATTGAGTACCTGGAACTATATCCGCACAAATTAACTGAAGAGGATATATCCACCCTCATAAGTGAGTTAGAATCTCATTAACATATGTCCGCACATATTAAGTGCAACGTGTAGGCCTCATGATTGCTCTCACATATTAAGCGTGGTAGATATAAATATGTTGTAAATTTTTATTTATTAATTTCAAAGGAGAGATTTCCTTAAAAAGAAGGAACTTAAGGTGCCTTTTATGTTGCTCCGTGAATAGGTAGAGATGCCTTTTTTAATTATTATTCTAATTAATCCCCCTCCCCCAAAACCCTTCTCTCAAACTCACCCATCAACCATCTCGATTCGACTCTCCATTTTCTAGCTCCAACCCAGCTAATTCATGACTGTGAAGGAATTAAGCCTAGCCAAGGTAGTCAACCAAGTGTTGATGTGGCCTATGAATAACTAGATCCATATTATCAACATTTGCTACAACAACACCTTCTTCTTCACCAGGTTATGCGTCTCCTTCTCTCGTGATTACCATTACTTACTTTGAGTCAAAATGGGATAAAACCAGACATTGGTTGACCTAACTTCAAAACTTTGTAATCAAAATTTGCAATTCTAATTTAATTGAGTTGAATCGCGAAAAGAATGCAGAACATGAGGAAGATGATTCGCTTTACTTCTTAATAAGCCATTTCATGAAGCAATTTGACCCACTTAAGGCGATACATGGATGAAACAATCAATTTGGCATGGAATTGATTTTGCTAGCCAGATATGATTTGTAGATGCTGCAAGACAATGCCTTTTTTTTTAATTGCAAACAAGAATCCTTATGTCATGAAAAGATTAGACCTGCGAATTATAGATAATATTTACTTCAAATTTTAGCTTATGCAATTATAAGTTCATATCTTGAGTTCATATAAGTTTCATTATTATCAGTTTCAAGGCTCCTAGTGTCATAGAAAGAAAACTAAAAAACAAGGAAAAGTAAAATGTGTTTAAAAAAAAAATGGCAGAGGAAAACATAGGGGAAATTTATGAATCAAATCAACTTAACTAGGCAATGAATTGTTTTTGGTAGCTGATTTGGTTTGTTTCTTAATTAGCATGCAAGCAATTTGAGATAGGGATGAACTATGCATATAAGCAACTTTGTAGATATGCTATGTATTGCCACTTTAGTGATTATGAGATGATACTTTTGAGTCTTAGCAAGCAATAGGCTTATAATATGTGATGCAAATGGAAAATAGATGGCCTGTAAACCAGTCCAAGAGTTAGCACATCAATTGCTAAAATATATTGTTAATTTTTCCTGATTCTTTTCTAAATACCTCAGTTCTTATTAGTGTTTTAATAGCAACAATTTGACAATTTGTAGAGATTACATAGGTTATGTTAGTGAAATTGATATGCTTAAATGGAGCCTAACTCCTAGCTATTGGAGGAGCTACAACATTTTCTACCGACATGACCCTGCAATAGTAGACTCGTCAACTGCTAGTAGTTAGCTCTTACACTTTTAAGCAAAGATGATAATATTTTAGTATTATGTTCTAATTCTTTGACGTATTGCATATTGACATCTTTGATCTACTTCTACCTAAATGTTATGTTCTATTTCTTGAAGTCTGTGCTTAGACCCATATTTAGGTAGAATACGTATTAGAATATTAGGCCTATTTGGATCCTAGCTTTTTCATTCGGTTGCTACCTTCACTATCTGATCACGACCCGCCGCATGTTCTTTGTTGTGCATCAGCAGCATATCACTAGCAACTAAAGTTATTGACAAATGTATCAGAATATTAGAAGATGTATTAGAAAACCAAATGATATGGGCAAATCACTAGTAATTAAAGGGGTGTTGTCAATCGGATGGTCACCTGTCCCCCAAAAAAATATATTATAAATTTGGATCACTTTATTCATCACAAATGTAGGAAGGATAATTTAACATTATGTGCAGTTTCCCCCGTTTCTATTTTCACTCTCTAATTTAGCATCATGTGTTTCTCTTTACTTGTCTTAGAACACTGAACATGGGGACATGGAGCATTGTGCTCAATTTGATTCACTCTCTTTTAATTTTCCCTAATTTCTCCATTTTCTTGCTATAATTTTGCAATATGTGTAGCTTCCCCTGTTTTCGTTTGTATACTTAACCCTTGAGCAAATGGGGGCCTCTTGATAGTAATCTTGATATGGTTAATAGCTCTTGTAGCATCAAGTTAGATAATATCATTCCTTTAAATCCAAATTTCACTAAACATTGCAAGGATGGTAGACGTAATGATGTGGTTATGCTTGTTGTTTCACTTCTTATAGTTTGCCCACGTTATTAGCCTATTAACACTTAAAGCTTTGCATTCTAGTTTAAGCCAATTAAGCACCCTAACTTTGAAAGTTTTAGCAAACTATCAAATGGGACATATGCATGAGTTTCTAAGCAGAATGAGCATCTAGAAACAATAAAGCTTCTAGTTTAAAGCTACAGAACCTAGAGATTTCCTTATATAATATAATAGGGGAATTTGATTTTTTAAAATTGTTGCGGGAGCTAATTGCTAAGCTCTTGCTTTTTAGCCTGCCTTTGGATTTTTTTTTGGCAAAGCTTTATTTTTTTGGTGTCTTTCTTGACTTCTAATGTTTTTGAGGTTCAGATGTCAATCGATCTATCTGCAATTTGAGGACAATGCTAAGTAAAAGTCTCACAGTGGTAGGCCCTTTATTGTTTGGAGGTATTGGCTTCTTTTACTGCTATTTTTTAGGTCCTATGAATGTGAAATTGTGAAGACACTTGAGCTTGGTATTATAGTCAATGGTTGAATATCGATTTCTTATGTTATCTTAGACCTTTGTACGGTTCTTCATGTGGGGATGTGTTCAACTATTGGAGTTGTTTCCCTATTTCTAGATGTTCTTGTAGTTTCCTCTCTTATTTAAATTTTGAAGTGTTATCGCTATTTGTGTGTTGAATATCCTGATCAATATGCGAACTCCTTTTTAGTCCCTTATATTGAGGATAAGGATGGAGAGGAGGAATCTGTTGCCCAAGTAAATAGCTACTTGATGGTGTGGTCTTGCTTTATAAGTTTGCTTTCTTCTTGTTATGTTCTTTTGTGTGCTAATGCAATTTTTTTATTCACCTTTGAAGCTCAGTTTTTGTTAATAACATGATTTTAGTTTGTTCATTTTCTTGACCTATTTTGGCATTCTAGCACCAATAGATATATTAGATAGCTAACAACTCCATGTCATCTCAACTCATGAACCAAGCCTATAGTTGTACAGGTCTAGATTTTGTACTTGCATGTTACTGTATTACCAATTATCAGAATGTACCTTGCTCAGCACCCATTATCTATAATTTTCTTTGTATAGTTTCCTTTGATTTTTAAAATTTTAGGATAACAAATTTGCTTATTTTCCTTTATATAATTTCCTTAGTTTTTTCAAAAAAAAGTTTTTTATTAGGTTAACACTATTTAGTTGCCAAGCACATTTTCCTTTGCACCTATGTAACATTCACATGTTAATAACTAAAATGCTTCCTTTATGGGAGTACTACTCATTTAAATGGATAAAAATTGGACTAATACAAATAGGACATATGCTGAATATATAAAAGGAGTTCAATCATTCTTAGACTTTGCTTTCTCCAATGCTAGGGGAAGTAAGGTGATTGTTTGCCCTTGCAATCGTTTTAAGATTGGATGCAATTGTTGGTTTAATAGAGATAAAGTTGCGTACCATTTCATGTTTTATGGAGTTCGACATAACTACACAGAATGGGTGCATCCCGGGGAACCATTTTTGATGCAAACTAATTTGATACCCCATATTGCAAGCCTCACTGACACTGATGTTGATGCTAACTTTATGGGTAATGGTGACACTATGGGTTTATTGAATGATATTTTTGGGGTCTATAATGAAGGAAACGTTGAAAATAATCATGATAATACATGGGATGTTTTGGATCCTACACATGGGGTAAATGATGAGTTCATTGATGAACATAATTGTAATGCTGTAACGAATAACAGAGAAAACTATGAAGATGCTGGTTATAGAAGGATACTAAACCAAGATGAGCAAGAACTATATCCAGGATCGAATTATTCAAAACTATCTTTTGTTTTGCACTTACTCCATTTGGAATCCATGCATGGTTGGCCTATTAAGGCATTTGATATGTTGCTCCAAATATTGGTAATTGTTTTCCCCTAAATCAATTTGTTTCCATCATCATGGAGTAAATGTACGCAGTTGAAGAAGTATTTAGGGCTTCGCTATAAAGAGATCCATGTTTGTCCTAATGATTGTATCATGTATTAGGATGGAAGGGAAAACCACAATGAGTGTGACGAGGGCCATGTTTCCCGATGGAAGGACAAAGATAAGAAATTGCCAAATAAGATTTTGCGTCACTTTCCTCTTATACCAAGATTAAATAAGATGTGTAAGTCCTCTAGGATAGCCGAAGATATGCTTTGGCATCATAGAGATAGGTTAAAGGATAGAATCCTAAGGCATCCAGCAGAAGCAAAAGCATCAAAGGACTTTGATGAACATAATTCCCATTTTACTTCTAATCCTTGCAATATTAGATTGGGACTTGCTAGTGATAGATTTAATCCATTTCATGTGATGAGTAAAACACATAATACTTGTGCCGTATAGTTAATTCTATATGACTTACCCCAATGGCTTTGTATAAAACAACCTTCAATCATTTTATCTATGATCATACCTAGGGAAAAGGCCCTCGACATAGATATTGATGTCTATCTTCAACCTCTAATTAAAGAATTGTTACAGTTGTGAAACAGGGTAGATGCGTTTGATGCATACATCAAGACAAGTTTCAAACTGCATTGGGTTCTTCATTCTGCTACTAGCAACTTCACTTCATATGCAAAATTATCTGGTTGGAGTACTAAGGTTCATTTTCTTATCCAACTTTTGCTAGAGGTATACATTTGATGTGGTTGAAAAATGGACATAACTTTTGTACATGGGCCATAGAAGATGGCTTTATGAAAACCATCCATTTCGTTTTGATGATATCAAATTTGATGGAAAGATAGAGCTTGGTTGCACTCCTAAAGCTTGTAGTTGCAATGATGTTCTTGAACAATTGGAGGGAACAAGATTCACCTATGGTAAGGGTGAAGCTCAGAATGTAGAGATTAAAGAAAAAGATAAGGAATAAATATGGAAGAAAAAGATTATTTTATTTAATTTGCCAGATTGGGAGCATGACCCTCTTCAGCATAATCTGGACATAATGTATGTTGAGAAGAATACATGTGATAACTTGTTGGGGTACCTTGTTAAGTCTTCAGGGTAAGGGTCTGTTCTTTTCGTGGGTAAACGGGGGTGGGTTGAGGTTGAGGTTGATTGAGGTAGGTTGAAGTTGGTATTTTTTTTTGAGGTGGGTTGAAGTAGGTTGAAGTGGGTTGAAGTTAGTATATTTTTTTTTTTTTTGTGGTGGGTTGAAGTAGGTTAAAATAATAAGAATGGGTGATAATTTATTAAGGCCCTATTCTTTTCGTTGGGAAATCAACTCAACCCACACTCACCCACTCCTTCCCCCCTCTTCCCACTCCTTCCTACACTTGAAAGACAACTCCTTCCCACACTCACATACTTATTTCCACACATACATAAAACAATCATTTCTCATATTCTGAAAATTTTTATAATTTATGTAATTGTGTATATGAATAATCTGATAGCAATTATGAGCAATTTTAATTTTTCGGATGTTATGGAACAGTTTTATTTTTTTTATTTTTCATTATTTTTTTTATTTTTCATTATTTTTTAATTTTTTATTTCTATTTTAAATTTTAAAATTTTAAATTTTAAATTTTAAAATTTTTTTTCTGTGTTTATTTTTTAGCTTTCGTTTTCATTTTTTATTGTTTAATTTTTAATTTTTTAATTTTTAATTTTTTAATTTTATTTTTTATTTTTAAATTTTTAAATTTTTTATTTTTTGTATTTTTTTTATTTAATTATTTTTTATTTTTCATTTTTTATTCCAGAAAAACAGCCAATGGAAAATTCCAAAAAAATAAAAAATAAAAAAATAAATACAAAAAAATAAAAAATAGGAAAATAGAAAATAAATACAAAAAACTAAAAAATTAAAACTAAAAAAATTAAAAAATTTAAGAAAAAAAAATAAAAATAAAAATTCCAAAAAATTGAAAATTTTAAAATATTAAAAATTAAAAATTAAAAATATAAAAAAATTAAAAATCAAAAATTAAAAATTAAAAATTAAAAAACAAAATAGTAAAAATTAAAAAATTAAAAATTAAAAATTAAAAGTAAAAATTAAAAAATTAAAAAGTACAAAATACAAAATAAAAATACAAAAATAAAAAATAAAAAATACAAAAATAAAAATACAAAAATTGAAAAATTAAAAATTAAAAAATAAACAAAATAAAAAAGAACAAAAAAGAATAAACAAAATTAAAAAAAATTCATCATCATTAATTACTATCACAATAAAATTATTACATTATAAAAACAAAAAAAAAATTAATAACCAATACTTCAACTTTATTCAACTTTCACCCACACTCATCCACTCCTTCTCAGACTTAAAAAAAAAAATACCACACTCACCCACTCATTCCCTCTCTTTCCCACACTCACCCGTCCCATACCTCTAATTTCCCACTGAAAAGAACAAGATTTAAGTTATTGTAATTTTTAGTGCATTTTTTCGTTAAATGGTAATTTCACAATTTTGTAACTATTTTTCTGAAAGTTTGAGGCCGGTGCAACTTGTCAATTACTTTTAACGATTTGGGTTACAAATGATTAAATTTATGAAGGGGTGGGTTGAAGTTGGTTGAAATGGGTTGAGGTAGGTTGAGGTTGGTTGAAATGGGTTGAGGTTGGTATTTTTTTTTCAGGTGGGTTGAAGTTGGTTGAAATGGGTTGAAGCAGGTTGAAGTGGTTTGAAGTTGGTAAATCTAAAAAGACCTACGAAAAGAACAGGGCCTAAATATAAGGATAAATGAATACGTAAAGATCTACAATTGATAAAAATAAGGCCATAACTTCATCCTATTCAATTAACGAATAGGAAATACGAAATACCTAATGCTCTTCACACTTGGTCGTTTGATAAAAAGATGCGTCTACTAACTGTCTTGAAGCATTTAAGCATCCAAACAGGTATGCAAGTAGCATATCTCCAATGTTTTAATTTGAAGCTTGGTAGGCTATTTAATCTAAAAAGCCACAATTTTCACATATTGATGCAAGATTGGGTCCATTTTGTCTTAAGAGTTGTAAAAGACACTGGCGTTGTAGATCTATATGTGTGTTGTCGGACTTTTTCAGGTAATTATATGCGAAGGAGTTGTCCATTCAGAAACTAGATGAAATTGCAGCTAAATGGTTGTAATACTATGTAAAATGGAGAAAATGTTTCCTCCTAGCTTTTTTACAATCATTGTGCTCCTAATTGTGCATTTAACTTCGGGAGCAAAGCTTGGAGGGCTTGTTTTTATAGATTGACATATCCAATAGAAAGGAAGGCATGCTCTTTTATTATGATTTAAAAATCATTCATGTATAATAGTTCTATTATTATAGTTCTCTATGGTTTATTTGGTTTTTGGCTTTTCTAAAAGGCCTTGTTAAAAATAAGGTGTAACCTAAATGCTTAATGGCAAAAGGATACATTGCGTATGAGTGTATAACCTTCTGTTCAAGGTACTTTGTTGATTTGAAAATGGTTTTTAATTGACCACAATGAAATGATGATTGTAACCCCAGTGAAGATATTTATCTATTTGGTACTGCGGGTCAACCCAAAGGAATGATGCAAATGGTTGAACTACTTGAGTTATTCCTTCAACAAGATTAAAGATGTGTACTTCTACACCTAGATGACATTGGCCAGTATCATAGGTTAGTACAATTCACTGATTAATATAAAGATATTACTTGATTACCTAAAATATGAACCTAACATGATCAATTCTAGGTTATTTTTAAATGAGCATATTATATCTTATCCTCACATGGTAAGTGATAGAGTTAAGCAAAAGTGGTTACTTAAAGAATTTCGTAGGTTGATCCAAAATAGGGCAATAGTACCTTGATTTATGGTGTGGATTCATTAGCATTTTGTATTATTCATTTATCCTAATTGCTTTTTCCTATACCTTATATATCTAACACAGGAATTGATGATCCAAAGTCAAGGTACATTAGGGTTGCAGCTAATGGCCCTAGCTTAATTGTAAAGAGAATGAGTGCATTTGTTAAGTCATAGTCAGGTAGTTTAGGCTATAAGCTTAAGTTATGGTCAGGTTTTAGGCGGAACTCTGCTGTTTTGGTTCTAAAATTTTAAGGAATCACTAAAACCTCTAGCCTTAAGGGTAGGAATGTTACAGCTAGATTGGCGAAAGGTTCACTAAACTATCAAAAGGTCAAAATCCAGAACTGCTAGAACGACAAAAAGGTTCACTAGGCTGGTGAAAGGTCCATTACATCGGCGAAAGGTCAACAATGTAGAATGGATAGACCAACGAAATATCAAAATGGAGCAGTAAAATAGTTAAGCGCAAGAGCTAACTAATTTGACCTTCACCTTGCTCAGGTTTGGTTAAAGTCTGGGCCAACTATAGACACCTAAAACTGACATTTCGAATTTTATAAAATGCCCGACGATGAAACTAATGCCTCAATCAATGTCTTTAGGGCCCAGCAGGATTAATCCTTAATTTAATTCTAAAGGAAGAGAAATAAAACATTAAAAAAAGAGATAGTATGTCTCATATTGCAAGAGCAACACACAACCCGACTGGGTTCTGGTCTATTGAACCCAACGGCTGGCAGGAGCTAAGTTAGGTTCCGTGGCAATTGGCAGGAACCGGGATGGGTTCCCTAGCAGTTGGTAGGAACCCAACTGGGATCTTGTGCTTCCTTCTCTATGTCTAGAATATGTCCTACCTTTTAGCTGAAAAGGCGTAGCCGTTAAATTAATCCTATTAGGAGATAACTAAGCCTTTCTGTTTATTGTTTTAATAAGCTCATCTTGTCCTTTTAGCGCTATAAAAAGGGAGCTCTCCTAGGGTTAAAGGCGTCAAAAAAATTAGAGGGGAATACACTAAAACTTGAGAGAAGAATTGAGAAGAGCGACATTCAAAACGAGAAATTAGTTGACTAGAAAAGAGGTGTCACTCTGTTGAGTTCCCAGATAAATCAGATGGGTCATCTTGAGGGCATAACTCAATCTTCCTCTTCCTCTCTTTCTATTTTTCCCTTTTATTGCTTTATTTAGTTTCATATTTCAAGCAAAAATGTAAATTTTGATTGGTTTAGTCCTGACCCGCTGTAACTAGTTGGACTGCTTCTTGAAGACTAACATTGTACTTTTGGTTTTCATTATCTAATTTGATTGAATGTAATATGTTGTAGGATTTGTATCTAAAGTGTAATGTAATTTTTTCCATTTCTGATTAGTAGATGTCATCAATGGCGGCCAATATCCTGATGCATTCCATCATCACGATATCGTGCCTTGCTCCCGATTCTCAACTTTTTGGTTCAAGCTTAAGGAGTCTAGTGATTGTCGTCCCTATTTTAGGGATTATTCGGGTGTCTTTTGAAAACCTTTTTAAAATGAACTTTTTTATTTATCCATTTCAGTTTATAGTTCGTTTTAAAAAGTAGATTTGGTTTGTAAGTTTCCCTAAAAACTCACTGGCGACTTTATTGAGTAGTTTTTTTCAATTTTTTGGTTAAATCATTTTTAGACTTGGAAAAACAGTCCTGAGATCACGGCAGCAATACTGTATGGACCAGAAACTAAGGTCAGCTCAATCAAAGTTGTTTCCTAGTCTCATGAGCCAAACATGCATTACTACCTGGAATCGAACCAGAAAACTGGACCTGGTTTCGGCTAGGATGGGCTCCTGTATAAGGTTTGTGGTCCAACTCATAGGGACAGGTCATCCATCTTGTTGCAGCTTGATCCATTTTGCTAAAAATAAAAAGAGAATGAGCAAAATACACTAAACACCAAGCAAGTCCAACCATTCATGGGGGACGACACTTGGGTTCCAGGTCGTGGTCTTTACAACAACAAGAAAGGAAAAGTTATGCTCTGTGTAGTTTGTAACGTAATCATATATATTTTCTTACTAGAATAGAATAGAACAACACATCATGCTATAGATAGGGATATTTTTCAAATTGTTCGTAAGTGTGAAAGAACCATCTTAAGTAGGATTAGGGGAGTGGATTCATAGTTGTTATCTGCTCAGTATACTTGAGATACATATTGTTATATCTTTTGGTGATTGAGTAATCCAAGCTTACCTGTTTAACCGGAGGGGCTAATAATTCAAGTGGTATAGGTCGTGTTATAATGCAACTCGGGTTGGTGAAATGCTTACGTAATTATTAGTTTACAAGAATAAGTTCCTAGTGTGTAAACTCAGCGATTATTACTTTTATACAAAATAATACCATACTTTCTAGTACACAACCAACTAGTATAAAACATCTTCTAAAGCACATTAACTTGAGGTTCAAATTGAATTGAAGAAGGTGATGTGCAAAATGAACTAAAGGGGTGTTGCTGGAGTATATAACTGATCCTAGACATTCAATCACTAGTTTAAATGTTTGGTTAAGTTGGTTCTTGGGCATGATATCATAGTCTTTTTAAGTAAGAGATATCAGGTTCGAATCTTAATAACCCCTCTATTGATTTATTATGCAAGGTCAGAAGGTAACTTTTGCAGCATCCATGCTTCAAACCCAAATATAGATACAAAAGGGGGTGTGTCACAGTATATAACATATCTTGGGTATACAACATTAGTTTCAACATTTGATTAAGTTCGTTCTTAAACATGTGTGCAGTGAGCAAAAAGAGATGGGCACTTGAATTCTCAACTTTCAAGTTCCACTTCTTAGTGTTTGGTGAGGATTTTTAGGGAAAATTTGGGTATGTCTATTTTTTAGTCTTCTTCCGTTTGGCATGTCTTTTTGTTTGCCTTATTTAAAATTTTTCTTGGATATGATATATCTTGTATTTTCATATGCAGGACTAAATTTTGATGACAAAGTTAGATAATAAACAAAATAGTTTTGATCTGCTATTTTTTTTTTTGATATGATACATTTTGATATATAGGGACTAGAACATGATTTATTTCAAAACTTATAAAATAGTTAATTACAACTAAAAAAATAAATGCAAGCCTCACATGGTTAGGAATTTTTTTTGACAAAGCCAAACAATAACAAGAATGATAATAAAAACGAAAACAATGATAACAACAACAATAATAATCATAAACAATGTACAATGGCTAACATAATTTTAAAAAGAAAACATATTTATTCCTATTTCGTAATTGCTAGCCAAATAATAAGGAGTGGAACTTGATTCCATTCCAGTTTTCTGCCGAGCACTTAATTTTAGGATTCAAGTCCTACCCAATTCCCTGTGTAATAAGTCTTAATTTTATTCCATCCCACTTATGTTCACCAAACATAACTCATCAACTTATTAGACATGGATATGTTCAAATAAGAAATGGATATTACCTTACTAGGAAAATATGGACACATCACAAATTGAGAAGCCCATTAGGGCATTGTAGCATTTATAAACAATGTTAAATGATAGGATGGGCCTATGTTATGACCTAAGTATACATAGAATATTGAATTTGTACCACTAAATTGTTTCCCTGGAGAGGGGAGAGAGCACTCCTTCTGCTCTAAGCCCAATTGTCACCTCTCCACCACCCAAATGCATCGAGTCCCGTGACTTAAGCAAGCCTCCAGACCCACTTCCTGTCACCTCCACCGCCCATCCTCTGTCTTCCACCGCACATTTTCAGTCTTCTCGGTGCTTTCCCATCTACTTTACTACGATGCTACCCTACGAATTGGCACCATAACCACTTGTAGCTCCTTTCCACTCTCGACCTTTGGGTGTGTCTTGGTTCGCCACCATTTCTCAAATCGCCGTCATTTCAAATCTCCTTTGTTGCCCACCCTACAGGGTCCTTTTACAGCTTTTCAGAGCTGGTTTGGCCCCTCAGTTTGAAACCCCATCACCTTTATCACACGGGGTCTATGATTTCATCATTGATAAGCAGCCTTCTCCCACACCCTTGTGCACCACTGGTGAGTGAGAAGCATTAATTGCAATCTGGTGGACATTTGTGGTTGCTACACCTCTGGATAATTTTGATGATTGCCCTAATGAAGTCACTTTATAGAGCTAAGATTTGGCACCCTACAGCCATAGGTATTATGCTTTTGGAGCACTTTTGGTAAGATCTACCCTTAATTACTTGAAAATAAGGTCTTTGGCTTAGATTACTCAATTCTGGTATGCGCTGAAGCCTTTAGATCCTAATTACTGGTCTTTGTTTATCCGATTAATGCACCCTAATAGCACTTGCTTTGCCAAGCCTTACGTCTCTGTGTTTACATTATTAAGTCGCTATTGCTATTCTTTGTTATTTTGTTCACTGATGGTTAGGGTTGGGTTTTCCTAGTGGTGTTTTTGGGCTTTTTTTAATCTCCGGTTTGTGTGTGTGTGCTGGCTCCTTTTCAATTCATTATTCCTGCCTGGGATGCTTATAAATAGTCGATCCCTCCACTCTTATTCCCCCATCACTACATAATTTGCTCCTCTTATTCCCTTAATCCGGAAGTCTGAAGTACCTTTACATTACCCTCGATCAACCTCTGTTGTTTTTGATTCTCCTGGTCCTCCCCATCATGCCAATCTGCTCAATTCTTCTCAATTTCCCCATGATGGTCCTCTTTCCAGATCTTAGCTTCAACTGACCTAGATGGAAGCTCTCATAATAATCGAAGCGGTAAGGATAAGGAGGCCATTCTAACCTTCTCCTGGGTTGTTAAGCTTGGAATGGGAAGTCTCAGTGGTGATCCTATTCCTCGAACTCGGCTAGAACATCATGTTTATGCTACCGAGAGTAACATGGAATCAAAGAATAAGGTAACCTCTACTTGGGTACTCCCTCTTGATTTTGATCTGCCTACCATGAGCCTTATTGGGAAAATTTGGGGGAATTCCATTCTTTTTCATCTTATCCGCATTAAAACAAAACAAGATTGGACTCAGGTTAAGGGTCAAATTGATTATGTTGATATGGGTAATGGCTGGATTTTATTTAAGTTCACCAATGTCCATGATTGGGAATATGTTTGGATTAATCAACCTTGGCTTGTAAGCAGGCTTAATCTTGTTCTTAAGCCTTGGGTACCTATGTTTGACCCTTATTAGATTAGTATCACCCATGTTGATCAATGGCTTACCATTACTAGACTACCTCAAGAATATTTGGATGACACTCAGCTTGCTTCCTTTCTATATGAGGTGGGGACATTCCTTAAGGCTAATGAATACACTGAATTGGGGTAAGGGGAAATTTGCCCCGGTCTGTCTCAATGTGGGTGTTACTAAACCTCTCAAGGGTAATTTGGCCATCCCAACTTCGAATGCTGTTCTTCACATGCCCAATTCTTATGAAGGTCTACATGAAGTCTATGCTATCTGTGGTAGCATGGCTCATGCCCTTGAAGCTTGCCCTGACTCTCCTAAGAATGTATTTGAAGTGGTTATTGAAAAACTTGGGGCAACCGCCCTTGAGCAGGAAACTGTAGTTGTACCTAATGCTAGTGGGGCTAGAAGTATTCATCCTTCTGAGAATTGGGTAACTGTTTCACCTAAAAAATAGAGCAGGCTCCCTAATTATCATCGAAAATGTAGCATCCTGCCTACACCATCTAAGTTTACAGCACCCAAGGTAACTACTGTTACTTTGCAACATGCTACCTCTATTTTTATGGTTTTTTATACTTCCTGTGCTGAAGGAGAAGTGGGTACGACTTCAGGGCCTAATTTGCAGCCTACACCACTACCTTCTAAATCATTGCAGGCTGGGAAAAGTCAGTTTCCTCCTGTTATCTCCGACTCTGAGGCTGATCTTCCTATTGATGACGAGGATGACATGGATATCTTTCTCAATCTAGAAGGCGATGATGACCCTCAGCATTCCTCTTAATCCTCAAAGAAACGAAGTTTTGAGGAGGTGTGAAGAACTCTCATCCTCTCACACCTATCTGTGATAATGTTAGGGGGTCAATTTTTGGGTTACCAAATCAGGTGTTGCCGGTCTTTTGGTGCAGTTTAGACAACATGTACTTCCATAGGAATCATATTGGGGATCTGTTTGTCTTTTGCACTTTTCAGGACTATGCTGCCATACTCTGTTTGTATCCAGCTATGGCTGATTCTTTTTGACAATGTAGCCTCTTATTTAGATTGTATATCAAGCCCAAGCTAGGTTAGGGATAGAGGTTGTTTTGGGTTTTATACGATCGAGGTTGTCTTTACTGGATTTTTTTTGTTCCAATTTAATGATCACACCTATGTTATCACTTTTTCCTTCTACTTTGGACCTTTGATATGGTTTTCTTGTTGGATTTGTATAACTTCTTATCTGGTCTTGTGCACTGTGATGTGTTTGCCTCTGACTTTGGATCTTGATTATGGCCATTTGCATTTGATGGCTCTTAGTTACATGCCTAAATTGCTATTCTTACTGGTGCTTAGCCCTCAGCTACTGCTTATGGTTTTAAACTGGTGGCATTATTCTCAAATCTTTTTTAAGAAGTTCTCATCAGTTTGAGTGTCTTTAAATGTACAGTACTTTACAAAACCGGGTTTATCTAGTTTTGGCACGACACTCCTGCTGGACTTCCTTTGTATTTATTTATTGTCATTCTTGATTGCGATTAGCCCTCATCTATTAATTTTTGTCTCTTTCTGCTGGTATTTGTCTCAGTTCTTTTTTAGGGATATTTCAGTAACTCTAACCTTTATTTATTTTCTAGTTTTTGTGTACGAATTTAAGTGTATTATCACATACACTTTTGGACTCTAATTGGAATCACTTTCTTTCATGAAAGTTCGGAATCACCTAGGATCCTTGGGTTAGACAACTTGCAAGTAGACATTCTACTGGGTGGAGCTATTGCCTGAGGCTTTAACTGTTGCCCATGCCTTTTGTTGCTCCCCTCTGTAATTGTTGTGGACTTCCCGTGGGCAACTTTGACTTCCCAGTTCTGGTACTGCATCATGGGGGTTGTTTATGGCATACGATGATGACCCTTATGGGTTTGAGTTTATATACGTCCTCTTTATGGCTTGTTCTGTATGGTCTTTTGCTTATGGATGTGGGTGACTGGTTTAGGCTCCTTGTTATACATGGACTCTCAATTGGGTAGGTCCTGTGGAGTCCTGTTTCTGTGCCCATTGGTGGGAGGTATATTCCCATGGTAATGCTAGCGCGTTATTGGACTTGAGGAGACAACCATGTCGCCGTGATCACATGTCTGTGATGATCGTTTTTCATTTGAGACCTTGTTATTATCTTTATTATTATTGTTATGGACATTATTTTGTTTGCTGCGCCGGGGAGTGGTATTTTCAATACACTGTCTGGCCACCTAGCTGGTATCCCTGTACAATAACTAACAAAATTCATTGCCGATCGGTTTCAAGATTGTTAAACTGGTGGCCACAGAAGTTCTTACAATGTGCGATGTTTCAAAGGTGCAGAGGACCTCAGTTTCGTTTCAATTTTGATTTGAATGCTTATTGCACTTAGAGTAGTGCTTTGCCATTAGTTCTTGGAGGTTTTGCGATGGCCTGTACTACACTCTTTGATTTTTCATTATGAAAGTAATTGCATGGAATGTTCAAGGTGTGAAAAAACAACATATACGCGATGAAATTCGTTGTATTGTTTGTTCCCATAAACCTGATATAATGTTTCTTACTGAAATAATGGTGGTGGAAAGTACAACTATCATCTCCCATTTTGGATTTGAGTTTTATGATTTTGTTAATCCTATAAACCATTTTGGTGGTATGTGGGTCCTATGGAACAATACTAATATTCTTGCTAATATTTTGCTCAAAGAACAATGCTTTGTCCACATGCTTGTTCTTGATGTCAAAACACAACAATTGGTTACTTTTTCCAGTATTTATGCTCTGAAAAACATTCTGAAAAATTGGTTTTTTGGAACCATCTCTTAGAACTGAATAATATTATTGACACACCATGGTGTATTATAGGTGATTTCAATGAAATGGAAGATAGTACGGATAAAAGGGGGGCACCAATCTCCCACTCACAATGCAAACAAATTCCTTCTTTCTTAAATAAAATCAATGCGAATAGTCTTCCTATTCTGGGATGACCGTTCACCTAGAAATCTTGGGTATAGGGTCATCTTATTTATGAAAAATTAGATCGGCTATTGGCCAAAACGATTGGCATAATCTTTAGCCTTCTGTAATATAACCCATGGGCCCATTTACGTGTTCTGATCATTGTTTTCTTCTTCTTAACACTCAAGGGCCTGCAACAGTCCATAAGCAACCCCCTTTTCCGATTTCAACCACGCTGGATTCAATACGAACATGTTCACTGTATTGTTCGACAGCAGTGGCAACATCCTGTTCATGGTTCACCTATGTTCCGTATTGCATAACAACTCAAATGTATCAAAAATAAGCTTAAATCTTAGAAACTTACCACAAGTGCCAACTACAGGAAACAGATCGAGAAAAATACAGAGAAACTACATTACGTGGAACACCGTCTTATCGCCAATGCTGATAATCCATGACTTAATCATTGGCATAGTAGGCTGATCAAATAAAGAGAAAAACTAATGCTCTTTCATAAGAAATTTTGGGGCCGTTTAGCTCAGAAACAATGGCTAACTGCTGGTGATCGGAACTCAAGATTCTTCGATCAGACGGCTATAGCAAGAAAACGACGTACTTATATTTCTCGTATCAAAAATGAAATTGGTACCTGGATTGAAGAAATTGATATGATCAAAGACAAATTTTGTCATGACTTTTCCCAACGCTTTGCATCTAGTCGTACTCCTTAGACTAATCTCACTCCCATCATTGCTATGCGTAAGGTCACAGCAACCGAGAACTTGGACCTCATTAAACCTATTACAGAGGAGTAGATTCAACAAGCCCTCTTTCAGATGAATCCTTATAAAGCCCCTGGATCATATGGATTCGGTGCTTTGTTTTTTCAAAAGTTCTGGCCCTTTCTCAAAGACCATCTTTGTCTAGCTATCCAACATTTCTTTTATACCGGAAAATTACTCAAACAATTTAACCACACCTTAATTGCCCTCAAACCAAAAGTTGACAACCCTGAGGTTCCGTCTCATTTTCGTCCAATTAGTTTATGTAATACTTTCTATAAGATTACTGCCAAAACTCTGGTCAACCAAATGCGGCCTATTCTGGAACGACAGGTACAACCGACCTAGAGTGCTTTCATTCCTCATCGGGCTATCCACGATCACATTGTGTTAGCTCATGAAGTTCTAAATAAATTCCACCATCTAAAAAGGAAAACGGGTTATGTTGCAATTAAGCTAGATGTGAAAAAAAGCCTATGATTGCATCTAAAGGGACTCTTTGTAACATAGCCTTTGGAGTATGGGCTTTCACCCTAATTGGATCACCTGCGTACTAGAATGTGTTACTACGGTGATTTATTGACTTATTATTAATAATGAAACCTATGGGGTTTTTACGCCTACTCGAGGGTTCCGTCAAGGTGATCCTTATCACCTTATTTATTTATCCTATGCTTGGACATCCTGACTTAACAACTCCATTTGGAAACGGCTCAGCCAAACTCGGGTAGTGGAATCAAAATTTCACCATGTGGCTAGAAGCTCCCATGCCTGTTTTTTGCAGACTATAGCTACTTTTTTTTTTGTAGAGTTTCTTCTCGTGCTGCGTTTAAACTCAAAGGTATATTAGGCAACTTTTGTCAAGAATCTAGATAGTTGGTTAACTTTCATAAATACAATATTGTATTTTCTAAGAATTCGACCAATTCAGATAAGCTACATTTTGCGAGTATTTTTAATATTCAACATAGATCTTCCCTTGGAAAACATCTTGGTTGTACTGTCTTCCAAGGATGTCCTCGCTTCAGTACCTTTCAGGGATTATTAAGTAAAGCCGAGCAAAATTATCCACCTGGAAAGCTACGGTATTATCGAAAGCAGGGCGGGGTAGTGCTTATCTGAAGTAACTCCATGCCTTATTCAGTCCAACAAAACACTCAAGTCCTCCTCAGTGCTCAAAAGCTCCATTCCAAGGGACTTGGTCTATGCACTAATTTGGAGCTCTAATTCAAAGGCCATCCTAAGCACTTAGGATGTGTTACTCTCCTATTTTGGGAGGGTCAAGAGGCTTTCTAAGAGGTTTAATCATGAAATTGAGGTTAAACCCCCTGCAAGAATAAGTTGAGTGCAAAACAGTAGTGTGCTCCCAAACTGCCTAAAAGCCAGCGCACATACCCGATTTTGCAAGCTTGATTACTCAAGCTTAATTTGGACTTAAGAGGAGGCAAATCCACTTTTTGGAACCCTTAATATGTCTGCTTTAAGGGCATATAAAGAGTTCTAGGTTAGGTCATTGGGTAATAGGTCAATTGGAGCCTTTTTCCAGATGCTATAGAAACTATCCCAGCCTACACATGCTGTATCTTTTGGCCTATATCTCCTAACTGGTAGCTCTAAAGTTCTACCAACTTGAGTCACCTGAAAGCGAACTTCCTAAGCTTTCTAGGAAGGTTTGTTTCACCCAATTTGAGTTAGAAACCTAGGAGATATAGCTATTTGAAGTCGACAATTGTAATATGAAAAGCTGCTAACAAAAAGCATAAAAACACTTTTCAGCTTTTTACATTGCTTTTTGGCTCCCTCTTGCTTTATGGACGTGTATGGCCCCATTTCCCCCCTTTCTTTCATCTTGTTAAAGGTTCTCTTATATAAGGGAGACCCTTAGGTTGTAAGAAATCAGATATGGATATATGAAAAGAGCTCAAAGATTTCTCTCTCGAAAATCTCATTTCTCTTTATCCTTGTTTCTAAGGTGGTGAGTCTTGAGTGGAACCTTTATAGCACTGTTGGCAGCCAAGCCTTTAGGAATTTCTTGGTGGTTCCTCAGTCTTAGTGGGTGGCTTAGCCTTTAAACCTAGTCACATCTTAAGCACAATGGAAATTTGCAACTAAACTCAAGCAAATTACATCCGGCCCATCTAGTTCACGCTCCATTTGGTATCAGAGCTAATCTAGGTTGGTGTTCTTGAGTTTATACCACATTTCCTTGCTTTGGTTTCATCCTTGTCAAGCCTTTTTTTTCTTTCACCCTTGTTATGAAAACCGTGGTGAAACTACACCTTTCCCTAACTTACGCAATCCCACTTCTCATCTCAAAACAACCGTGACCATACACTTTCTTAGGTCCTCAACCCTTAACCCACATTTGATTTCCCCAAAAACCCTCTCTTACTCCTCAAGAACCCCTCAAAATAGCCCAAACATAAACCCTAACCAAAACCCCTCAAAAAGCTTCAAACCACAAAACCATGTAAACCCGGCCAGAACCTAGGCACGACCACCCCATGCCCCTAGGCACGACCATGCCACCCCTCCCTAGTGGCAGAACACTAGCACGGACACCATGTGCCCCACGGCCACCCCATGCCCCTAGGCACGATCGTGCCACCCCTCCCTAGTGGCAGAACACTAGCACGTCCACCATGTGCCCCTAAGCACGACCGTGTCTCCCTTCCCTAGCCTATTTTTGCACCGTGCTTTCACTAGCAGGATCGTGCCCTCTTCTTTCCAAGCCTTAACCTCTTCTCTCCTCTTTTCCAAATTCTACCATGTCTAATGAAGAAAACCCCTCCACGAACTCTCCCCAACCGGCAAGGGTACCAAGAGATATGAGCCTAGAACAAGCTCATATCATGAGACAAGATAATGTCATTCTAGCCTTACAACAAAGTGTAAGGCAAATTACTGGGCAACTTGAGTAAACGACCACCCAATGTATGGCCCTCCAAGGAGGCCAAAGAGCTCAAGAGCCAAGTGATCATGGGGTGAACAAGGCTTCTCTAGTGACTCAAGTATGGGAAGCAATCCAAGAAGGGGAGGTAGGAGACCTCCTATGGACGACTCTAGAGACATCAAGGTAGAACCTCTAGAGTTCAATGGCAACTTGAACCCCGATGAGTACCTTGAATGGGTTCAAGCCATGGACCGAATCTTTGTGGCCAAGGGCTATAATAATGAAAGAAGTTTCAAGGTTGCTAGCCTTAAACTCACAAGGTATGCCTCCTTGTGGTTTGAAAACATCAAGAAGCAAAGGGCTAGAGAAGGCAAGAGAAAGATCAACTCATGGGAGAAACTTAAAACTCTCATGAATAAGAGGTTCCTTCTCGAAAACTACAAGCAAGACATCTATAACCGACTCTTCTCACTTAAGCAAAACAACATGAGTGTGGGTGAGTACATGAGGGAACTTGAGCAGCTCCTTTTGAGGGGAGGTATCCATGAACCCCAAGAGCAAACCATGGTTCGGTTTCTCAGCGGGCTAAACCTCTCATTGCTAGAAAGGTGGAATTTCAAACTTATTTCACCTTGGATGATGTCTTCAAGTTAGCTCTCAAGGTTGAAAAGCGAAGAAAGGAAAAGAGAGTCTTCACCGGGCCTTTTTCCAAGGAACAAGTAAGTTCAAGGCCTCCATTCAAGCCCTTTTCTCACCCAAAACTCAAAGGCACCTCACGGGTTGACAAGGGTAAGGTCGTGGCTCTTTCTTCTCCAAAGGAATTTCCTAAGAAGCTTGAAGGAAAGAAGTGCTTCAAGTGTCAAGGTTATGGTCATTTCCAATTACGATTGCCCAAATCAAAGCGTTATGACCATACAAGAAGTTGTAGAAGTTGATGCCATGATGATGGAAGTGCAAGACGAAGCTAATTGGGCATATTCGGACCCCATGGAAGATGAAGCTTCACTTAATGCCTACATACTCAAGACACTCCTTATGACAAGGCTCAAGGGGAAATGATCTTTCACTCTCGGTATACCATCCAAGACAAGGTGTGCAACTTGATCATCAATGGAGGAAGTCGCACCAACGTGGCCACTACTATTCATATTGAGAAGCTTGGCATTCCCAATATTCCTCATCCCAAGCCTTATTCTTTGAAATGGCTCAATGATGGCGGTGACATTAAGGTAGTTAAACAAGCCCTTATCTCTTTTTCAATTTGGAAGAAGTATAGGGATAATGTCCTTTGGGATGTGGTGCCTATGAGTGCTTGTCATATTCTTTTGGGTCGACCGTGGCAATTTGATAGGCATGTTATGCATGATGGTTTCAAGGAATAAACTACGCTGAAGTGTCCTCAATTTTGTGTAAACTATTTTAAGGACCCTCAGTTTTCAAAACTAAATATAAGGTACATTGTCTTTTGAGGTAACTAGCAGAAAGGGCCCTCAAATTTTTATCTAAGCTATTTTCTAGACCCAGACACTATTTTAGTTTGCAAGGCATGCCCAAAAGCTTTTCATATTGGCAAATCTACCCTCAATCTTTAAAAACTTACTTTCGAAAAATTTAAAATTGTGTTTGTGGTTTTTTGCTCACTAATAGATCTTGGCGTTCTCTTTTAACTGGTATCAGAGCTACGTGCACCAAAATAATTAAGATTATGAAGCTAGTTAATAATTAATTAAGCTAATTAATCGTGTTTAACTGTGATTAATGCTTGAATCATCGCCTGCTTGCCCTGTTCCTAATTATTCACACTTTGCCCACTCACCTGAAGGTAATATCTCTTTAGCTTCTCAATTAAATTATATTACAGATATTGTTTTAGAATTAAAAGCATAATTAGCTAAAATTAAGATTGAACTGAAGGAGCTCAAAAATCAGTTAACCATTGTCCATCTTTCTCTTATTAACGAAGTTAGACATAGCAAAAAAGGTTCTCCTAGTATCAGTCCTCCTTTTCAGCATAAATATCATTTTCAAAACTCAAAAAACTAGATTCCATTTCCTTTGCAAGAAATAAAAATCCAAAAACAAGTAGGAGAGCAACCTGGTGAAAAATCGTCTGAAAAGAAAGAAAAAGAAGATGGAGTATGAACAATATACTCTTGAAGAGCTACAAAAAATGTTCGAAAAAGAACAAAATTCGGAAGAATTAAACAAAATCATGAGTGCAATTAGCGATAAACATGAGTGTTGTCGGAAGATAATGAAGAAACCAATAATGTCCAATTAGAAGAAGAAATATATCAGCAAATGAACCTGATTAAATTAAAGGATCTCAATGCATTACCATTAGAAGAAATTAAGAGAAAACTTGATAAAATATGGAAAAATGTCTACTGAAAATGAAATCAATGAGATCGGAGAAGAAATCAACCTATATGAAACAAAAACTAATCTAGTTAAAAATGTCGTTCCTAAACCTGAAGAATTTGGTGAACCATCTAGAAGAAATACTCATTTCTAAGACCTAGATACGTCCCAATAGGCCGTACAAGTAATTTTTCCTTCGGGTTTATCCTAAGGAAAATCACAAATTATGAAGAAATTGGCCTTACCCCAATTAGCCAAACTGGATATATCTTAAACATTAATGGAGCCCGTAATAGAGAAGTAATATTTGAGCATTGGAAAAGAGGAATGAATAGTATCTTAAACCTAAATACTACATGGATTGCGACAAACTTCTTAAATTATGTCGAGCATAGTTTCTCTGGCACTGTAGCTGATTGGTATGATTCGTAAGTGAAGATGGTAAAAATACATTAAGAGCAATGGAAACACCAACTGCTATATTCAGAAGTTTGTGCAAAGAAATTGAAACTGAATTCATCGGAGCTAAACTTAACTTAGAAGAAAAAGCAAGAGAATGGCAAAGAAAGATGAACAACATAGAATTATAGGATATGAGATATCTAGAAAATTACATTGCTGAATTTCGCTAATATTATTGCAAAACTGGGCATAATGAAACCAATCTTGGTATGTTCTATGATAAATTGCCATATCCTATAAACTCCATAATTAGTGAAAAATAAATGGCATGGATGGAAAGAATCGATGTCATTGATGCTCTTGGTTCGAGAATCTCTTATGTAAGAAAATGGGTTAATGATCAATGTCTTGATCTCCAAAAGTAAAAGAAAATTAAGACATAGTTCCTAACGTACTGGGATTCACCGCACCAATGGGGAAAGGAACTTGAAAGAAGACGCAAGAGAAAATTTTATAAGAAAAAGAGCTTTAATAAGCAAAGGCAAGAGAAATATAAAAGAAAATATTATAACAAACCTAGTCCTTAAAAACGAAGATTTTTTAGGAAAGATGCTTATTGTCCGGTAAGAAAAAACAATTGCAAATGTTGGGCATGCGAAGAAATAAGGCATTATGCCAATGAATGCAAAAATAGGAAGAACAACAAGCTTATTGAAACTCTAGGAAGCCTAGATTATGTTGAGCTTAGTGAAGATGAGGCATTAGACCTAGTCCTAAGTAACAACAAATGAATTGTTGAAATTATATTGGACAATGAATATGAAGAAAGTGATTATGAAGAAACAAGTCATATGATGGAAAGTAACTCAGTTAGTCTTGGTGATCTTCAAACAGAAGAGTTTGTTGTAGACAATGATCATGAGGAAGTCAAAGGAGATTGGGTTCTTCTCATAATCCAAAAGGACATGATCTATAAAAAATCCATCTTTTAATTAAAAAGCAAATATGTATGTGAAATGATGGAAGGAGATATGGAGATTAAGGATTATGAGTATGACGTTGGGGAAGTTAATATGATTAATTGGGAGAATATCCTTAAGCATAACAAAGATAGAAAGTATAGGTATATCCATGTCGGAAGCTTCCAAATTCAAATCACTCCATTACAATATTATGGTAAAGATATTGATCTTTACACTTTACTCTGTGATATTAGGCACACCAAATTTAATAATCAGATAATCACAAGGATTAAAACCAATTTATGTAATGGGTCAGTAGGATTCAATTGCCGACCTAGATATTATGTAAGTCTAAAAGATGAATTTGCCAAAAACCTCATATCCCTTAAGATAAAAACAGTTGGGATGGACATGAAAAGATGAGGATATCCTTTACGGATATTTTGGAAAATTATCTGTAAATTAGATAATACAATAGATCCAAAGACGAAGGTAACTATGATAGAAGTAGAAAAATTTGAAAGCTCTACCCCTATGCAAAAGATCTAGATGATTAAGTCCAATCCCTAGGAGATAAAGATTGATCGCCCATGGATATCTAGCTTTGCCAATCCTATAAAGATCAATAAGAAAAATATAACAAAGATTGATGAAGAAGGTAAAATCACCATTAAACCCCAATTATTAAGAAGTGTGAGTATAAGGTCAGATTGGGGAGAAGGATCTTCGTCGGCTAAAGAAGAGCTTAAAGAAGAAGATACATTTAGCCTGACCAGTGAAATGAGTAGAATGAGTTTTGAAGCTACAAGACCTAGTATAGATCGATTAACCAGTCTAGACAGGAAGGTCATTGGATACAAAACTAGAACCGTTAGTGAACCAATCTATGAGGATAAACTAGTCAAAAATATGACTATGAAAATATGCTATGAAGCTACCAATACAAATCCTAATAGCATCTATATCCCAATAAAAGTATGTTTAGAGGGATATAACAAATATGAATTGTATGCTTACATAGACAGTGGTTGTTCTATATACTTTGGAAAAAGATCGTTATTTTCTGAATTTATGTAAAAAAGAGCTAAAAACTCTTTGCAGGTAAGGATAGCTGATAATAGTGTTATGAGCCATAATGAAGCCATAGAAGGATTATCCATAGAATTAGGAGGAGTCTAATGCATTATACTAGTTTTATGGGCTACTGATCAACTCTCTCATAATATGATTATTGGAAATAATTTTCAAAGATTATATTCTCCATGCACCCAGACCATAAACCAAATAATATTTACAATTAATGGTCACTCAGTCCCTATTGAAAAATTAAGTAAGGCTTACACTCATCAAAAAATTAAATTCACATACAGCCAACGTGGTGAGAAGGTAATACCTGCACAACAAGAAGTAGCACTAACAATCTCATTACTTGAGTTATCTGTTAAAGAGCGGATTGTTGAACAACAAGAAAAATTATGCAAGAACTCCATTCTGACAATCCTCTAAAATTTTAGGATAAAGACAAAACAGTTGCTAAAATCACTTTATTAAATCCCAACACTATCATCCGAGTTAAAAAAAATGGTGTATACGTACTAGGACATTCAAGAGTTCAATAAACAAATGAAAGAACTTCCAGATAAAGAATTGATTAGAAACAGTAAGAGCCCTCACACTAGTCCTGTTTTATGGTAAGAAATCATGCTGAAGAAAAGAGAAGAAAAGCTAGAATGGTAATCAATTACAAAAAAATTAATGATAATATTGTCTTTGATAGTTACTATATTCCTAACAAAACAGTCTTTTTTCAATAGAATTCAAGGAGCCTCTTGGTTCTCGAAAATGGATTGCAGAAGTGTTATTGGCAAATAAAAATGAATGAGGAGAGTATTCCCTTAACTGCTTTTAGTGCCCCACAAGGACATTATGAATGGATAGTAATGCCCTTTGGTCTTAAAAATGCACCCCAAATATTCCAAAGAAGAATGGATAACATCTTCAAAGACCTTAATCATTATTGTTTAGTTCACATTGATGATATCATTGTCTTTTTCAAAACTATAAAACAGCACAAAGATGATATCTTAGCTGTCACCCAGAGATGCATTGATCATGACATTATACTTGGTAAGAACAAATGCATTTATGCTGAGCAAGAAATTGAGTTTTTAGGACTAGAGTTAAAAGCTGGACAGATCATCCTACAAAAGCATATTCTAGAAAAAATTAAAAATTTCCTGAAAAAGTTGAAGATAGAAAGCAGCTAGAAAGATTTCTCGGATGCCTTACTTATGCTTCAGATTTCATTAAAGATTTAGACAAATTAAGAAAACTATTGCAGCAGAAACTGAAGAAAGAAGTGAGTTGCACATGGACCACTAATGACACAAAGATTATTCAAAACCTCAAAAAGATGTGTAAAAATCTTCTTATTCTTAATTTGCTAACAAAGGAGATGATTTAGTTCTTGAAACAGATGCCAGTAATGAACACTGGAGTGTAGTACTCAAAATCAAAGAAGGAGAAAAACTCGGAAAATATTGCAGTGGAAGTTTTAATAAGGCAGAATGCAACTATCCTACAATGGAAAAAGAAATCCTTGCAGTCATAAGAGAAATTGAAAATTTCTTAATCTTTTTAGCCCCAAAACCTTTTCTTATTCGAAATGATTGCAAAGGAATACTTGGTTTTGTGAAAAAGAATCTATCAAATATACAAACGCAAGGGAGACTCCTGCGTTGGCAATTATGGCTTAACCAATTTTCCTTCTCTATTGAACATATACAAGGATCAAAGAACTCTTTGGTAGACAGTCTAACTCAAAAACTCGCCAATGGTGATCATCAAAGCCGATCTCCTGCTAAAAAAGGAGGAGATCCTTAAGGAAACGCCATCCCTACTAGAACGGGTTACGCCTTCTAGTAAAGCCCTCATCGATAACCTAGAATCTCATACAAAAAGTAGATCACGTTTTGGTCTACTATCAACTGCCTACCTAATAGCCGAAAGATTTTTCCTTCTAGAATTACAAATTAATTACCTTCAGTGTCCTTATGAAATCCAAGGAAAAAAAGTTCTCATGTTCAAGAAAAATTGTTCAATGAGTGGTATGCAACCTGCATCGACTTTTATCATCATTATTCCTATGATATTTGGGAGTCTTGGAGTACAACTATGTTTTTTCACGACAGATCTGGAGTGGGTGGTACTTGTTTCTGAGCAAATTCATTATCTCCGAATGATCCTGTTTTTAAAGCCTGTAAATACGGGATAGTACTTTACTTCATAGAAATCCCAGATCCAAAATTTTCATTTTTCTCAACCTTAACTAAATTCCAGCAATGCATGTTCAAAAAGATCCATTGGATTCTTACATCTCCTAAGGGTCCAACAAAAATTCCAGTTCGGAGATACCTAACTTTAGAGGTTTATAGTGCTCTAATTGAATATGAAAATGGAAAAATCAAACCAGCCCATTATCTTGTCCAAATCGTTGATTGCAACAATCTCAATGATCAACGACAAAGTTGGGTTCATGGAAATCCAGTGCATCTAGTTACTGATCCTGCTTTATCAAGGGCTGTTGGATTTTTCAACATTTATCATCAGTGTTGAAAATTAATCGAACGAGGAAAAACCTTAATGCATTGTGGAAACACTACTTTCGCCTATGATAATGAATTCAAAGACTACATAAAGGTGGAAGGTGCAGTGCCAGAAGATATCTTTGATTATCTCTTTGATGTTAGAGCTGGAAAACTTCTATCAGAAAATTAAAAAAAAATATCTCCTTGAATTATTTGAAGAATGGGATCCAGAGCACCTTAAGCAAATTGATGAAGATTTTGATGATTACCCAGATAATGAGGGTTTGGAAAATATAATTGGAGATGAAGGCATGCAGAATCTCAATAATGATGACTAGTCTTGTCATCATTAAAAGTTCTGAAAAATAGCTCTCCCATTAGTGTATTATTGTGACAAGTGTCCGGTTTGTAAAATAAAATGTATACTGTAGAGTCAGTATGTACTGTAGCCATGTAAAAAATCTTTATGTACTGTAGCCACTAGGGCATTCTATGTACCCTCATCCCCTCTATAAATAGAGAGGTCGAGTGCTGAGAAGGGACACGGTCATTTGAGCATTCTTGAGCAAAAGAGATGTTGGGATTCTCCATTTTTTTATGAGCAAGCATCTCTTATGATCTTAGCTTAAAGTCCCTCTTCAAAGCCTTCCATTGTAATATTTCCACTTTCAAGCTTTTAATAAAAGAAGTTTCGTAGTAGGAAACGTTATCCAATTGAAACTTATGTCTTAAATATTATAATTTCTTGATTAAAGTTTCACTATCCTTACAAAAGATTAAAAACTTGATTAGTGACTACGGTCTGAGGTAGGAAACGAAATAGATCTGTGTTGTGCCTGATCTATGGAAGGTGGGATTGAGATTAGCAATCTCTGAAAACCGGAAGCTAAAGGAATGCCAGAGTCCAGCGTCGACTAAGTTCAAATAATGGTCAAAACTCTCTAATTAAGTTTTAATTATTTTTGGTAAGCATGGTGGACCTAAAACCACAGAAATTATAATATATAAGATATAAGTAATAGATTGTGATAATTAGTACCAATAAAGTCATTATAAGAAGTTAAATCAGTTAAAACAAGCATATTTTTTGAGAAAACCCCTAAAAATAGCTTATTTACACGTTTTTCCTGTTCCATGGACTATTCTGTAATTTCTGAAAGTTTAAGGACAAAATAGTAAGAAAAAAGGACCTAAAAATTAGTTTTTAGAAAACATAGGGTATCAAAGAATTAGTTTTGAAAAGGTAGGGGCCTAAAAATAGTTACGCTTAAACTTAGTGGCTTAAGTGTCAGTACAACACATATTCTTTTATTATTGACAAGGAAAAGATTGTTCTAAACCCATTACCTCCTAACCAAATCCACAAGTTGATGCCCGAGGTGGGAAGTGAGAAAAAGAGAGACGTTCTCATGTTGAGTGAAACACGGGTTGAGAGAGCTTTAGGCAAGGGTAAGTAAATTTTAGCTTTACTCATGCTTAAAAGCAACAAAAGTAAGGAAGTGACTCCCTTACACCCTATGATCTGCCCCCTCATTTCTCAATATCAAGATGTCTTTCCACAAGATTTACCCCCCGGCCTTCCACCAATTCGAGGCATTGAGCACCAAATTGACCTCATTCCGGGTGCCCCACTTCCTAACAAAGCGGCCTATAGATGTAACCCTCAAGAGACCAAAGAGCTTCAAGACAAGTTGATGAATTGTTGGCTAGAGGTTATTTGAGGGAGAGCATGAGTCCTTACTCGGTCCCGACTTTATTAGTGCCCCAGGAAGGATGGGTCATATTGCATGTGTGTGGATAGTAGGGCTATAAACAACATCACTATCAAGTATAGGTATCCCATACTTAGGCTTGATGACATGCTTGATGAACTCCATCGCTCCTCCATCTTCTCCAAAATTGATTTAAGGAGTGGATATCACCAAATCCACATGAGGGAAGGTGATGAATAGAAAACGGCGTTCAAGACCAAGGGAGGGCTTTATGAGTGGTTAGTGATGCCTTTCAGCCTCTCTAATGCCCTTAGTACATTTGTGAGATTGATGAATGAGGTTTTGAGGCCTTTTCTTGGGAAATTTATGGTGATCTACTTTGATGATATCCTCGTTTATTTAAAGAGTCAAGAAGAACATCTATATCACTTGGAAGAAGTATTCAAGGTTCTAAGAGTTCAAAGGCTCTTTGGCAAGCTAGAGAAGTGTGAGTTGTTTCCACCCCAAGTCACCTTTTTGGGGTATGTTGTTTCTAAGGATGGAATCTCCATGGACCAAGGCAAAGTGGAAGCTATCAAGTCATGGCCAACTCCTACCACCATCACCGAAGTTAGGAGTTTCCATGGCTTGACATCTTTTTATAGGAGATTCATAAAGGGGTTTAGCACGCTCATGGCTCCCATTACCGAATGCATGAAGAAAGGTTCATTTGAGTGGACGAAGATCGCCCATGATGCCTTTGAGAAACTTAAGTCCAAGCTAAGTGAGGCCCCAGTGCTAGCCCTTCCCAACTTTGAAAAACTCTTTGAGGTTGATTGTGATGCAAGTGGAGTGGGTACAGGGGCTATCCTTATGCAAGATCAACACCCCATTGCCTATTTTAGTGAGAAGCTCAATGGTTCAAGGAAGAACTACTCAACTTACGACAAGGAGTTCTATGCATTGGTAAGAGCTCTTGATCATTGGTCCCATTACTCGAGGCTGAGGCAATTTGTCCTTCATTCGGATTTTGAGGCCTTAAAATACTTGAATGGCCTCCGTAAGCTCAATCCAAGACATGCTAAATGGGTTGAGTTCTTGCAAAGCTTCTCCTTTGCGGCCAAACATAAGAAGGGAGCACTAATGTTGTGGCGGGAGCACTAATGTTGTGCCGGGAGCACTAATGTTGTGGTGGGTGCACTATCAAGGGGAAATTCTTTGTTGGCCGTGATGGAAGCAAGGGTCCTAGGCTTCCAATTCATCCGTGATTCTACCAAGAAGATGAAGATTTCAAGCACTATCTCCATGAGCAAGAAGGTCACAAGCATAGCCCCTACACTCTCCAAGAGGGCTTCTTATTCAAGGGCAACAAGTTACGTATTCCAAAGGGTCCAATATGAAAGCTTCTTGTCAAGGAAGTTCATGGAGGAGGTCTAGCCGGCCACTTTGGAATCAATAAGACTATTGATATGCTCAAGGAACATTTCTTTTGGCCTAAGATGGGAGGTGATGTTCATGAGGTGATTTCCAAGTGTTCTATTTATCAAAATGCCAAGAGTCAATTCCACCAAGGTTTATACACTCCTTTGCCAATCCCTAATGGTCCATGGGAAGAAGTGAGCATGGATTTCATAGTTGCTCTTCCAAGGACTCAAAGGGGTAAGGATGCTATTATGGTGGTTGTGGACCGTTTCTCAAAGATGGCTCACTTTATTCCTTGCGAGAAGACCGATTTTGCATCTTACATGGCCCATCTCTACTTCAAGGAAGTTGTTAAGTTTCATGGTATTCCTAAGAGCATTGTGTTTGATCGGGACACAAAGTTTCTTAGTCACTTTTGGAGGTGTTTGTGGAGACTCCTTGGTATTAAGCTCTTGTATAGTACCTCCCACCATCCTCAAATGGATGGGCAGACCGAAGTCACCAACAAAACTCTTGCTAGCTTGCTTAGAATCTTGGTGAGTAAAAGCATTAAGGAGTGGGATCTCAAGCTTCCCCATGCTAAATTTGCATACAACCGCACTCCTAGCTTTGCTACGACCCATTCTCCCTTTGAATCATGCTATGGGATCAACCCACTAACTCCACTAGAACTCATGCCACTTCCACTTGAGTCTAGAGTGAGTTATGAGGCTGAAGAGAAAGCAAGGGAGATGAAGAAGCTTCACCAACAGATTCGCGCAAAGATTGAGAAGACTAATGGTATAAGGCAAGAGCCAACAAGTACCGCAAAGCTATCACCTTCAAGCCCGGGGACTTAGTATGGTTACACTTGAGAAAGGAGAGATTCCCATCAAGAAGGAAGAATAAGCTTATGCCTAGAGGGGATGGTCCTTTCAAAGTCCTTGAGAAGGTCAATGATAATTCCTACAAACTTGAATTGCTCGGAGACATAGGTGTATCTCCCACCTTCAATGTGGGCGATCTCACACCTTACCTTGAGGATGAAGATGATGAAGATGATTTGAGGGCAAATTAAAATCAAGAAGGGGAGGATGAAGCAAACTATATGCCTAATTCAGGCAACAAAACACTCAAGTCCTCCTCAGAGATCAAAAGCTCCATTCTAAGGGACTTGGTCCATGCACTGATTTGGAGCTCCAATTCAAAGGCCATCCTAAGCGCTTAGGATGTGTTACTCTCCTATTTTGGGAAGGTCAAGAGGCCTTCTAAGAGGTTTAATCATGAAATTGAGGTTAAACCCCCGGCAAGAATAAGTTGAGCTCAAAACAGTAGCGTGCTCCCAAACTGCCCAAAAGCCAGAGCAAATCCCCGGTTTTGCAAGCTTGATTACTCATGCTTAATTTGGACTTAAGAGGCTGTAAATCCACTTTTTGGAACCCTTAATATGTCATCTTTAGGGAAATATAAAGAGTTCTAGGTTAGTTCATTGGGTAATAGGTCAATTGGAGCCTTTTTCCAAATGCTGCAGAAACTGTCCCACCCTGCACATGCTGCACCTTTGGCCTATATCTCTCAAATGGTAGCTCCAAAATTCTTCCAACTTGAATCACCTAAAAGCTAACTTCCTAAGCTTTCCAGCAAGGTTTGTTTCACCTAATTTGAGTAAGAAACCTATGAGATATAGCTGTTTGAAGTTGACAATTGTAATCTGAAAAGCTGCTGACAAAAAGCATAAAGCACTTTTCTGTTTTTTACATTGCTTTTTGGTTCCCTCTTGCTTTTTGGACGTGTATGGCCCCATTTTCCCCTTTCTTTTAGCTTGTTAAAGGCTCTCTTATATTAGGGAGACCCTTAGGTTGTAAGAAATCAGATTTGGATATATGAAAAGAGCTCAAAGCTTTCTCTCTCAAAAATCTCATTTCTCTTTATTCTTGTTTCTAAGGTGGTGAGTCTTGAGTGGAACCTTTATAGGAGTGTTGGTGGCCTAGCCTTTAGGTATTTCTTGGTGGTTCCTTAGTCTTGGTGGGTGGCTTAACCTTTAAAACAAGTCATATCTTAAGCACAAGGGAAATTTGCAACTAAACTCAAGCAAGCTACATCCGGTCCATCTAGTTCACGCTCCGCAACTTTTGTCAACAATCTAGATAGTTGTTAACTTTCATAAATCCAATATTGTATTCTCTCAGAATTCGACCAATTTAGATAAGCTACATATTGCGGGTATTTTTAATATTCCACATAGTTCTTCCCTTGGAAAACATCTTGGTTGTATTGTCTTCCAAGGACGTCCTAGCTTCGGTACCTTTCAGGGGTTATTAAGTAAAGCGGAAGCAAAATTATCCACTTGGAAAGCTACGGCATTATCGAAAGCAGGGCTGGCAGTGCTTATCCAATCTAATCTTGAAGCTCTCCCTGCACATAACATGCAGTGTTTTAAGTTCCTTGCAACTGTTACGCAGAGATTAGAACAAGTCAATTGGGAATTTTTCTGGAAAAAATCTCCCATTGAAAACGGCTTCTCATTGGTAGCGTGGGATAAAGTTTGCAAACCAAAAAATTTGAGAGGTCTGGGTATGAGGAAATCTAGTGCAGTTAATATTGCTTTTTTAGCTAAACTTGGTTGGAAGTTTCTCATTCAAGCAGATAATTTTTGGATTAAATAGATGCAATCGAAATATGGTCCTCCTGACCAGTTTTTTCAAGTTGGCCAAAAACCATCTCACTCCTGGGTTTGGAAGTGTTTGCTTCGTCAAAGAGCCTTTAGAGCACAAGGAATGCGATGACAATTAGGTAATGGTCATACAATAAACTTATGGACACAGGTGTGGTGCCATGACTCTTGTCTAACAGATTTAATAAATATTGATAGTGCCCATGTCATAAACCCTATACTTAAAGTAAGTGAGTTCATCCTCCTTAAGAAGAGGTGGGACATAGCAAAGCTTTCGCAAGTTGTACCTGCTTTTGGTCTTCCTCATGTGCTGGTTGTTCCCATTCCTTTAACTAATGTACTAGACATGTTTTGTTGGGGGCTCACAAGCATGGTGAGTTCTCAGTTAAGTCCGCAACTTGGTAGGCACATGATAATCTCGGTCCTGACCTGTCCCCATGGAAGTTTAAGTGGATATAGAAGGTGGATGTCTTGCCAAAAATTCAAATCTTTCTTTGGCAACTATGTCACAATGCACTCCCTTCTAGGGGTAACTTACTACGTAGAGGGCTACCTATTGATCCTGTTTGTCCGTTTGCCACCAGAGTATAGGAACTAGCCACAAAACATGGTTGGATATGCCAACCCCCTTTCACAATGTTACGACACACCATTCGTGATGCTTTGCATGAGTGGTACATGCGATGTCGGGCTACCATTCCTAGGATTGATGTGCTCCTTTGGAGTATATGGAAAAGTCGCAATTCTCTCATTTTCCAGAATGCTTTTTCGCATCCCATGTACACCCTTATTCGAGCTAAATGCAATGGGGTGGAATGGAGCAACGACATTGCTCTATACTTTTTCCCCTCCATTGCTGAGCTCCCATCTACCACCTCCTCCTACCCCCACCCGCCTCATTGGGTGGACCTCCTCTAGACGGTATTATTAAACTAAACTTCGATGGCAGTTTGTTTCTAGCTAGTGCTGCAGCAGGGTATCTATTGCGAGACAGTCACGACCAGTTCATCAAAGCTGGGACCAGATTTATATATGATGCATCAATCTTGGTAACAGAAGCCACAACGTTACATGATGGTCTCAAAGCTGCTTTAGATGTAGGAGTGATGCATCTTCACATTGAAGGGGATAATCGCATGGTCATTTGGGTTGTCAAGGGTGAGATACATATCCCATGGAGAATTCAAATGTTGGTTCATGATATTCGAGCTATGTTATCGGGCTTTACTTCTACCGCCATTCAACATGTTTTGGGGGAGGGTAATATGGCCGCAGACTAGATCGCTAAACTGCGAGTAGTGCTCAAGAATGATGTCACTTTTTCTCACTCCCCATCCCCTGAGCTATCATGTATCATTCACGATGATTACTTAGGTAGATCCCTTACGAGAAGGGTTATCTAATGTCTGTTTGTACTTACCCATTTTCAAAAAAAAAAAAAACAATGTTATGACCAAATTGGAATAGGGCATCATGCATGGTGATAAGATGTGTCATCTTTGGACTCAATACTAGGAGGCGGCAATGAGGTTTACGACCTCTAGACTCACAAATATCATTCAAGTTAGAATGGAGCACTATGGTCACAAGATGTCTATGAAATTGACGATATAATCTGTTATGAAAGCTCAATATATTCCTATAATGTAAGAGACAACAAGTAGGGAAATTTAGCAACGAACTGAGCAATCTAACTAATACAAGCCCGAATCATGAACCGAAACGACATACTTTTGAAGAGGTTGGCTCTCGATTTAAGAGGATCAGGTTAAATGGTCGCCCTGAATTGACCCACTTAAGAAGTTCAGTTCAATGACTATTTTCATAAGACTTTCAAATGTTAGAGACTCCTTTTTTTGGGTAAGTTAGGGTTTTGTATATGAAAATCACAAAAAATTCATATATTTGTACTTGCTAATTTTTTATGTAAATTTTATTATTACTTTCATTTGAAATTAATACATAAAGGTACATTATTTTCTGACTCTTATCAAAGGTTGAATTGTAAACATTCTTCCACCCATTGGTTATGTTTCAAAATTTTCAAAAATTTGAAAAATACACTTACCAAAACTCAAATTAAAATATTATTTTTTCCAAAGGACATTAACCAAAAAAAATAAATAATCAATGGTTACCTAATTCTTCCTATTGGAAAAATGGCCTAGAGTACAAAATACAAAGGCTAGTCCCGTTCACAATTTTCAAGTCCAGCCCGCCGATTATGTTCAATTACACCCGAAGCAGCCCATATAACAACTTTGGTGACAACTAACCTCATATTTTGCCATTAAAATCTTGTGCTAACATATTAAGAAACCAACTTTGAAAAAAAAATTTTCCTAAAAGATATTTCACTAATTTAAGTCCTCTTAGGGTCCACTTTTGTTTGAATCATCATAGGATCATTTTTAATTAGTCGATTAGATCTGGATGGGCCTAAGGGTTATAAATTGAGAGATCGCAGCTATGTTGTTGAGCAAATTCTTTTCTTTTTTTATTGTTGTGATGAATTGATTAACATATTATCCAAGAATCCAAATGCACTGCTATTTGTCAGCCGCCCGGGGGTGGTGTTATTAAAACAGCAGGATCATTCGTTATCGCCAGTATCTTAGTCTGTTCAACTAGAAGAACAGGAAGAATGCCTTGGTTTCAGATAATTTTTATTTTTTTCTCATTATCTTCACACTTGAATTTAATTTAATACAAAAAATGAAGAATTCTAGACCTGACAAAACTGGCGCAAGATCCAAAACTCAAACTTAATGATCCGAACCTATGTCCGATCCGACATCTGAAATATGTTAACTCGAAAGTGGTCCCAAAATCCGAATTGACCCGAACCAAACTATACTTGCTTGAAATTTTCTACAAAGTGACTTATTTTTACTTGACAAGTATATTGAACCAAAACTAAATTGATTCAAAATCGACCCAAACCGAAGTTCAACCAACCTAAACTAAACCGATCCAAAATATCTCTAATCAAATTTAACTTGATCCACATCTGAATCAGATAATCCATTTATCAGCTCTAATGAATCCTTGCTGCCAGTAAACGCTCTATGTATTCTAAAATCTGGATACTAAAATACGGCGGTGTGAATTCAACAGCTGCCACCTTTTTCTCTCACATTACGATGATTCCTGAAAAGCAAACGAATTGCTGCGCTGTGAAACACACACACCCCCACTGGCCACTGGAGTACTGGACTGATGTGAGAGATATCCGAGATACTTCTTTACTTCGCATATTTTGATTAAAAAATGTGGCCTCTTTTCATCGTTCTTGAGGGAGTCCATCCTTTACTAACTTTTTCTCTGTTCATGGTGTCCCACCCCCCACCACTAATCATCTTTTCCTGTTTTCCTTCCTTTATTCAGCTACTCCGTTGTGTCCTTCAATTTTCTTTCTCATCTTCACTGTGAAGGCCAAAATGGAGAGTTGGGTTCATGGGTTTTCCATTTTCTTCATCTTTTTCTTCACTTACTTCCTCTTCAGCCATGCCCAGATGCCAGGTAACTTACAAATCCTCTCTCTCTTGATGCTGCTCTTCTTGTTTTTGTTGGTTGTTGTGTTGTTGGCAATTAATAAGAAATATGGGGAATTTGAGGCCATATACTAGTGATAAGTTGAGCAAGCACTTCACCTTTTGGGCAGATGAAATTTTCTTGGCAAGTGTGACTTGAGAGGAGTAGAGAATTTTTTGGGAATCTGAATCTGTCTGATGTGAAGATGCTTAATGAGGTGTTTAGGTTTCAAGTTGATTTTGGTCAATAAGTCTCTGATTCCTTTGTGCTGTAGCAAAGAGCCGTTGCTAAGTGATTGACGTTTTCATTTTAGTATTTTCGAAAGAAGTACTAAACAAGAATTGCTGTTTGTTGAGGTGACAACGATTTTATATGAAGAATTTATACTTTCCAGGGGACTACTATTGTAATTGGCCCATGTCATGGCTAACATGGGTTAATGACTTGCAAGTCTTATAGAGATGATTTAGGAGCCTTTACCAAGTAAAAAGATGGATTATATTCTTATATTTGCAGCCAGCTACTCTTTAAAATAAGGGAGGACGCTACTTCATACTGCCCCATGGATGTTAAATCCATCCATGCTTATTGTTTGAGGGAACTATTAAGTTTTGTGAATTCAAAAAGTCATTTGTGCTATGGTTTGAGATATATGAAGAAAGGATACTATCCAGGGAATAGAAGAACAATACTCTATAGTCTATACATGATGGAATGCTGAAAATCAGCACTAAAGCATAATGCCTCACCAAACTATCACACACTGGTTTTGCTAGAAATTTCTTGGTGGTCAATACTATTTAAATCTAGGGTCCAACATAGTGGACACCTCCGCAATTTGGAAATTAGGCTGTATTCCTACACACCCCCCCCCCCCCCCCCCCCAAAAAAAACCCACCAGAAAAAAATAAGAAACAAAAGTTGGTGGGAGTTTGGAGTATTGTTCTGCCCTATGGTGGAACACTAGCTTTACTTATATGGTGCTAATATTTTGATAAACCTGAGCAGGTTTTGTGAGTTTGGATTGTGGAGGGACAGGGAATTTCACTGACGAGCTCGGTCTTCAATGGCAGCCTGATGACCGGTTCAGATTTGGAGGGACAGCTAACATATCTATTCCTAATGAAACGAGGAAACAATACATGACATTAAGGCACTTCCCTGTTGATAACAGAAAGTACTGCTACACACTAAATGTTACCAGCAGGACTAGATTCCTTGTTAGGGCAACTTTCCTGTATGGTAACTTTGACAACAACAATGTTTATCCAAAGTTTGATCTTTCTATGGGGGCAACTCCCTGGTCCACCATTGTCATTTCCGATGCCAATACCATAGAAGTGAGAGAACTGATATTTCTTGCTACGGAGCCAACAATTACTGTGTGTTTATCCAACGCTACAACAGGGCAGCCCTTTATTTCTACCCTTGAGCTTCGGCAGTTCAATGGTTCAGTCTATATTACAGACTATGAAAATGAATACTATATGAGCGTCTCTGCCAGAATTAACTTTGGAGCTGATAGTGTTGATCCTGTGAGGTAAGCGCTCAATGTCTGCCTTCAATTGAGTACTTTGTGCCAGTATCATGACGCTACTCATGATGCTTGTTTGTTGACCTATGTGCTGCATGTTTAAACTGAAAGTTAGAAAAAAAGGATTCCACATTGTTTGAATTATTTTGTCCTGAGACAAAAGATGTTTTACCTGTTCTGAGGAGTCAAAGGAACCTCACTTCCTGGGTCTCTACTACCTTTTCCTTTCTTATCTCCAAATAGCTAAAGTGGCCCTTTTTTCTTTTTTCCTCAACCTCTTTTCAGGTATCCTGATGACCCATTTGATAGAATATGGGAGTCTGACTCTCTGAAGAAAGCAAATTATCTGGTTGACGTGGCAGTTGGCACTGAGAAAATATCAACAAAGATGCCAATTTTTGTTGATAAAGATGAGAGACCTCCTCAGAAAGTTATGCAGACGGCTGTAGTTGGAAGAAATGGGACACTATCATACCGTTTGAATTTGGACGGTTTTCCTGGTGGTGGATGGGCTTTCACTTACTTTGCTGAAATTGCAGACTTGGGTCCAAATGATTTGAGGAAATTCAGGCTAGTGCTTCCTGATGCACCTTCAGTCAGTAAGCCTGCTGTAAATATCCTTGAAAATGCTCAGGGAAAATACCGCCTCTATGAGCCTGGATTTGAGAACTTAACCCTCCCTTTCGTACTATCATTTAAATTTGTGAAGACATCTGATTCTACCTTGGGGCCTCTCCTGAATGCAATGGAGATCAATAACTATGTGAAGAAAAATGGTGGCACCTTGGATGGTAAGTGGTACGATGGTGCTTGGATGCCTTTTTTTCTTCAAAATGGCATACATTTTTTGAATTCAGTAAATTATTTTCAGTATGAATAGTTCAGATTATGCATAGACAAGATATCTTGGCCTGGAGTTTGCAGTTTTCTTCTTTATGGATCTCTACTTGACCATGAAGTTATTGTATCCAAATAATGCACTTGCTGTATGTGTGATGGCTCTTGTGTGAGATGCAGGGCCTAATTTGGCTAGTCTGGCTTCACATTATTCATCTGCTGATTGGGCTCAAGAGGGTGGTGATCCATGCTTGCCAGTTCCATGGTCGTGGTTGCAGTGTAATTCAGATCTTCAGCCACTTGTAACTGTTGTGTAAGAGTATTCCCCTTTTTCTTTCTTTTTATGTTTTTTCCTTTTAGGCTTTTGTTCCCAGGAGGGTACTGTTAAACTAAATTGTTTTGAAGTGTCAATATTTTGTTGATCATGTAAATGTACATTATTTTATGATTCTGTTTCCCCAGAACCTGCCCTGGATTGGCAGACTCATCACTAGCTGTTTTCATTTGTGTATTTCTTTTTACGAGTTTTGCATTTCACCTAATGCCATTTGTCTAATGGAATCTCTATTTTGCATTTCATTTGTTGCAGGAAATTGTCGAATAAAAATTTGACGGGAAATATCCCTTCAGAACTTACAACATTTAGTGGCTTAATTGAGTTGTAAGATTCCTGTTACACTTATATGTCATGAAGCCAGGAAAGTGATTTTCATTAGTTGTTGAGGCATATCCAGTAAGTCATGTCCCTGGTATGTTTATTGCAGATGGCTTGATGGGAACTCATTGACAGGAACAATTCCTGACTTTAGCGGCTCCCCAAATTTGAAAATCATGTATGCCTCACAAGTCACAAACTTCTGTTTTGTCTGTTACTTTTTTTTTCTTTTTTTTTGGATGGAAATGAATAGCCCTTATTTACGCTAATTGTTGCTAAAATAGAAGAGTTATTGAATTCGACACTCGACAGTATGTTTTTGCTAAGTGGTGATTCGGTGATTGCTTATCTATGTAGCCATCTGGAGAATAACAAACTGACTGGTTCAGTTCCATCATCCTTGGCTCGACTTCAGAATTTAAGGGAACTGTAAGCTTCTGTGTTTACACATCCAAGATGTTTAAATGTTTTTTCTTCTTTGGATTGTTTTTAAAATACCTGGAAATTAGCAGGACCTTCAATAACTCATGAAACTTATGGTTGCAGGTATTTGCAAAATAATATGTTATCTGGAAAAATTCTATCAAGCCTTATTGATAATACCGTGGTTCTGAAGTGAGTAATGTCCGTTGAAATTAGCTTCCACATCAATGCTATTTGATTTTGCCATATGATGTTGTGCATTATGTGGTTAATTTTCCAATCAAACATAATGTTCGTTCCGGAGCTTGTCAGCATATGGCTGCTGTGCTTCAAACTGTGTCACATTTTCTGTGTTGAATTTAATTGTGGGTTTCATGGGAGACACATCATGTGAGGCTCTGATTCATAATGGACCATATAAGTTGTGGAGGCTGCTTCATTTTTTCATACTATGCTAGCTTCATCTGAACCTTGTACTTTCTGATTTTTCGTTCTATTCTTAAATTTTATCCTGCCATGTATTATAGGTTATTGCTTTAATCTAGGGTTGGGCAGGGTAGATGAAGCTAGGGTCTGAGGCAAACCACCTGTTTATGTAGCGATATTGGTTCCCAACCCCTGTCTTACAAGGACCTTGTGCTTTCTGTTATTCAGCTACTCTGGAAATCCTAATCTTCATAAAGCAAACAGTGGAGGGCTTCATCTTGGCATAATTATTGGGTCAGCTGCTGGCGCTGCTGTTCTGCTCATAGCAACAATTGCATCTTGCATATTCCTGCACAAAGGAAAGAAGCCTAAGAAAAGATATACTGATCAAGGTCTGATGCTTATTGTATTGATTGTCTATGTCAATTTTTTTTTCTTTTGGTGCTAGTGGCTAAACCATATTTCTCCTCTCTCCCTCTCCCTCTCCCTCTCCCTCTACCCTCTTTCTCACTGCCTATCTGCTATTGGCTCCATTTGACTTCTGAATTTCAGCTCGTCTTGGACATATCTTGCCGTCTCAAAAGATACCTTCATCCTTGGAGAATACTGCAACAGAAGCTGCACATTGCTTCACATTTTCTGAACTTGAAGAAGCGTCAAATGATTTCGAGAAGAAAATCGGATCTGGAGGTTATGGGGTGGTTTATTATGGTAAACTGAAAGATGGAAGAGAAATTGCAGTAAAAGTGCTAACGAGTAACTCCTTCCAGGGAAAACGAGAATTCTCAAATGAGGTACTTCTTCGTATACTGTGAATTTTTGTCTGCTTGAGGGACCTGGACATTGTTGAACGTTGTTTCTTAGTTACATTTTCATATACAAATCATTGAAATCCCTCTTATTTGGTTATCTTCAGGTCTTGTTACTTACTTTGAGTGTTAGCAGACAGATTATTTTTAGCAATCCAACGCGTGCCTTGTGTTAAATTTCTAAGCGGAATGGTGGCACCATGCTTCTTTAATAAGTACACTGTTGACTGTTGCGATTTGAGAGCATTTGGATTCACTAAGGGGATATTTAGTCCCAATATGGTGCACCCAATCAAATAGGCATGACGATGACAATAATGACTTATATCAGCCAAACCAAGCTATTTTTTTTAGCAATTTCAAATATTTAAGGAATTATGTTCTTTCTTTCCCTCGATAGGGAATCGGCCACTTGGTTTTAGCTGCTTAACTCAGCTAAAATGAAATAGTGAGATTGGTAAACAGAATTTCATGACATTGTTACCTTCAATATGAATAGTTGGATTCTTTTTCCCCTTTGTACGTGCGTATATACTTGATATATCTCCTTCTGGTCCTACAGCCTATGAGAATCTTGGCTGTACTCATTAAACATGAAATTGGCAAAGTTCTTTATAGTAAGTTGACAGGGAGAACTGCCTGGTACTATTGGAGAGTCGACATACAAATCCTGAGCACCTTAAAAACCAGGAACAGTGTGCTCAAATTTCGTTAAAACTATAGTGTGTGGGCCAGTGTGGCTATCTCAGCCTATGCAAGTTGCCCAAATTTTGCGTCTTCTTTCGACTGAAATGGTTGTGGACACGCAGTGAAAATGATTCTCACGTTGTACGCCCTAGTCGACTGATGGAAACTGGGTTGTTAAATGACATTTCTCAGGTGACTCTTCTTTCAAGGATACATCACAGAAACCTGGTGCAGTTTCTAGGATATTGCCAAGAAGATGGTAAAAGCATCCTTATTTATGAATTCATGCACAATGGAACCCTCAAGGAGCATCTTTATGGTAATTAGTACTGTATGTGAAAATGCAATTTGTTTTTGCGTAAAAGTCTGGGTGCATCTAATCTGAGTGCTTTTGCCTAGGTCCTTTAACAAGAGAGCGTGGAATAAATTGGATCAAGCGCCTTGAGATTGCTGAAGATGCTGCAAAAGGTATGTCAAACGATGTGTAAATGTATTCTTTAGATAATGAGGAAGCTTGGATTTTATCATGGAGGAACAGATCAGATGATTGAGCTTTAATGATTGTTACTTAGGAATTGAATACCTTCATATGGGGTGTGTGCCATCCATCATCCATAGAGATTTGAAAACCAGTAACATTCTATTGGACAAGAACATGAGGGCCAAAGTTTCAGATTTTGGTCTCTCTAAGCTTGCAGTAGATGGAGCTTCCCATGTGTCGAGCATCGTCAGGGGCACTGTCGGATATCTGGATCCTGAGTAAGATCCTCCCCACCATTTGTTTCATGGCATGTTATTGAAGATGTGCAAACTAAATATCTGTGATGTTTCCATATGTTCAATTTTTATATGAATCGGGCTTGAAACAAACTACCAATGCATACAAGTCCACTGAGATTCCAACTTCCAACCTAGAACAAATTGGCAATGGGTGGAGTAAAGTAACTTATTAGCTTATAAACATGCTCTGGCCTCTTAAATTGTCAGTGTGGGACAATTCCACTTTTTAGAAGTGCACACGTCCCCTTACGTGTTGGCTACTAACAAAGACCACCACATGAATACAATTAATCAAACGGAGACAATGGCAAACCCAAGAGGAACCCACTCTGATGCCATGTTAAATTTTTTTATGAATCGGGCCTCAAACAAGCGAGCAATTCATAGTAGTGCAGATTTTTGTGAAGCAATATATGCTGAATATCGTTGTTTGATTTCTTCAAATTTTTCTAAACCTCTCACACCCTTGTGATGGAATGTTTGTTGATGGACAGATGGACTTCTTCACTTTTATGGATTCTTAGGAGGTTTTCAGTTGAAAGTTTTGTAGCTGCATAGCGAAGTGTAAAGTTGTAGGCTTGTAGCCTTCGAGGGATATATGACAATTGGATAAGATCTAGCTTCTGCGCCCCTATTTTTTTTTGTAGTTTGGTTTGGTTTGGGGTTTTTTTTTGTTTTTTTTGGGGGGGGGGGGGGGGTTGCTGCGTTGCACTGTATGCCAGTACTTATTTATCAGATCTCGCATGAATATTTGGGCATTAGATGATGGATCAAATCTCTGATCGTTCTTGAAGTTGTGGTTGCCATAGTTGATCGTGGTCCATGGAAAGCCCCGCTCTTTTTGTGAGTAAATTGGGGGTGTGGGATGAGAAGGAATGGAACGGAGTGGAATGGAGTGGGAAGGATTGGATGGAAGGGGTGGAGTGGAATGGAGTGAAATGGAATGGAATGGAGTGAAATGGAATGGAATGGAGTGAGCGAAAGAGAGAATGATTAATATCAATGTGTGGGAAGGAGCGGGAAAGAGTGGGAGGGAGTGGAAAAGAGCGTGAAGGAACAAAAGGGAGTGAGGAGTGGTGTTTATCTTTAAGGAGTGGGAAGGCGTGGAAATGAGTGAGAAGAAGTGGAAAGGAGTTGGAAATAGTGGAGGCCATGGATATACCCATGAAAAGAACATGGCCGAAGTTGGCCAGCATATGAAATGAACCTCTGTGATTGAGTTGTAAATGGGCTCTAATGGATTTTTGGGAGGGCAGCAAGGAGGGATAAAAGAGAGTAAAGAAAAAGTAAATGCTTCTCCTACCTTGTTTCTAAGACATTGGTAGAAGCATAAATAAGGACAAGAGGAGTAACACTTAGAGCATCTGCAATCGGGGATTTAAGGAGGGGAACCACTAAATTCCTTGTAAAATCCCCCTAAATGCGTAAAAAACCTTAAATGCACGTTTAGTTTAAAAGATGCCTTCAAAGGTTCCGAAATTTTCAAACCCAGTTGATGCGAGTTTTAGCCCAGGGCTCACTGGCAAAATGCGATGCTTGTCTTGACTTAAACTACCATGTGCATAAAAACGCATCCCTTTGGTGGGGAGTTTCCATAAAAAATAATGTTGATGATACATTGACACAGGTTGCATGATGGGTCAACTCATGCTTTCTCTCTCATACCCATTCCCCCCCCCCCCCTTCTTTTTTTCATTCTTTCTCTTTTTTAATTGTTTTTTAATGATGATTGCCCAGTGAAAAGTATTTGCATAAACTCTCGCATCCCCTTTTTGCCCTTATAATTTAATGGTACCAAGTTGGCAAGCCATAAGAGAATTTATTGGCAAAGCTAACTGGGTACAAAAAGTATATCTGAGTTTTTTTTAAAACAAGCAGTGGATTCTTTTTTTAAAAAATTATGAAGCACCTCAAAAATTTATTGTGATAAAAATTAGATTCCAATATTAAAAATATTTTTTAAAAAAATCACATCAAGATATACATTGTGAAAATAAAGTGGGAGTATGAGAAGAAAAAGTAAAAGTGATATGATATGTGAAACCCATGATGTTGGGAAGAAATTTTGTAGAAACTTTGCTAAGCACTTGCATTGTCCGAGTGGGTTTTATGAAGTTGGTTATTTGATGATGTGGCAAGCTTAAATCCCCACCCTAAAATCCCTGCATTGCAAATGCTCTTACCTGCTGTTACCCCTTTTTACTCTGTTTTTCTTAACCCCAAGTTGGGGTGAGGACAAAGGAGGAGTTAAGTGATTTATGAGAATGAGCATAAATGACATTTTATTATTGTGCCCATGTAAACCCTAATGTAAGGAATAATGTGGGGTACAAATGTTAACTACTGTTCCTCTTATTAACTCTTGAGTCATTCCAAATAAGAATATGCAAGATGCTCTTCCTTACATTACTCATGATATGCAGGTATTATATCTCTCAACAATTGACTGACAAAAGTGATGTCTATAGTTTTGGCGTCATTCTGCTTGAATTAATTTCTGGTCAGGAGGCAATATCTAATGAAAGCTTTGGGGTTAACTGCCGGAATATAGTTCAATGGGTAAGTTTGATTATATAAGCTGCTTTTTTTTCTAGCATAAAAATTAGTAAATTACATTCTGCAGTATTGGTATTTCCAATTGCAAATACTTTGATTGTCATGTTTATATTCATAGCATTAGCAAATGCAGAAACATGAACCATTCCAACTTAGACAAAATGCAACCTATGCTATTTTCTGTGCATGGGAGCTGGAGATCATGATTTTATTGTTGTGTCGTTAGAGTTTGAATGTTATTAGCACACATTCAAACCCCGCCCCCCCCCCCCCCCCTGCTCCCCGGCGGAAAAAAGGGTGCTAGTTTGAAAGGAACTGAATGGACTTACTGAATCTTGCATCAGTTATATTTTATTGGTTCCGCCGGCAGTGGTCTAATCATCATGTTGATACCCCATACACCAGGCAAAAATGCACATCGAGAGTGGTGACATCCAAGGAATTATCGATCCTTCACTGCGTGATGAGTATGACATACAATCAATGTGGAAGATTGCTGAGAAAGCCCTGTTGTGTGTGCAGCCTCACGGCCATATGAGGCCATCAATGTCGGAGGTACTCAAGGAGATCCAGGATGCTATCTTGATTGAAAAGGAGGCACAAGGTGGGAGAGAAGGCATCTCTGATGACTTCTCGAGGCAATCCTTGCATTCCTCAATCCACTTGGGCTCCGTGGACTTGGGTCCTACAGATAGTTACCTCTCCATCGATGAATCCATAGCTCGTCCAACTGCTCGGTAGTTTTATGTGCCTCGATTCTTTTTAGGTATTCGTTTCCTTGCTCTTGGAATTTTTGTGGTTTCTTGCATGGAGTTGCTTGGAAAAAAGGTAATGCAATGTTGGATCCTTATCTTTCCAAGCAAAGAAGGGTTGGGGATGAGGGCTGTAATTTTTTTGTTAAAGTGGGTCCATATTTCCTTTGAAGTTGATCGGGTGGCTCTCGCGCCTTGTTAATATACACCCATCTAATTTTTAGTGCAAAAAGGTTTTGCTTTCTTGGAGTACTTGAGTACATCATGCATGAATTCTATGCAAGGTGTTGATGCTATTTTGAGTAGTAGTGAAAGTAAAGAGATGTTGGTTGTCAAAGGTGTTTCTAATCTAGCACTAGATATTGCAGCAGCTGTGTATTTTTTGTGTTGAGAAAGAAAAACTGCGGGGAATTTCACAACAGCAGGCAACCAGGTCGAATACTGCGAGAAACATACAGGTCTTGTATATACAAGGGGTCAAATTTGTAGGAAGTGAGTTAGTAGGTAATTCCTGCGTTGTTTATGGTGTTTTCCCCGTGGCGGGGGACTCCAGAACCAGACAGATTCACAGATATATCTTGATTTGGCATGAACTTGGATCGATAAAATCTAAGCTGATCGGATGGCATCTGAAGTTTGACTTGAAAGTACGGATTGCATGTTAATTATTGTCGCTGGGTAAACTAATGATTTGCAAAATATAATGTCAAATTGACATCAGAAGCTGGGTACTTTATCGCCGATGAACTTTATAAACTGCAGACGTGAGGTGCAGGGTCGGTTTCTTTTTTTTTGGGGGGGGGGGGGGGGATATGACATGGAGGGGCATGGAAGGGAAGAAGGTAGCTTCTATCACCTTATTTGTACAATACTAGTCTGGATCCGTATAAAAGAACGGTGCATATTTAAATAGTCAATTTATAGATATATTATCGAAAAAATAAATGGATAATTAGTGTAGGCATCATTAATGCTATAATTTAGTGAAGAGAAAGGAAAAACTCAATGAGAAAGTTAAATATACAGCAATTTCGTGCATAAATAATATGATGAACAATTGGAAACTATATCATTGTGGAAGAAGTTTATATAAGTATAATGGAGATATTAGATAGTGAATTTGGTACAAAGCACATTAAATATGATGATGATAAAAGTTAATCTATGACGCTAATGATGAAGAATCTATCTCCTTCTCTTGTACCTGAAACAAAAATCAAGATTTAGTGATAATTTGATTAACAATGATAGAAGTGAAGTTTATATATACCCATTATGTACCTAGTGCTCTTAACATTAGTATGTCGTATGTAATGACAATAAGAGCGATAAGAGCTTCTACTTCATGCCGGCGTGGAGGCTCTAAAATGAAGACCTAAGGTTTACCTATGTAATAATTTATAATCACATAGGGCGATAGATGACCATATGGCTGTGGACAATAGTAACACGAGTTAGGCAACAGTGGAACAATAACTTGTGTGAACATGATAAGCATTGACAATGATAATAACTGCGCTGCATACATATCCAACTAGGTAGCGGTCGTATGTAAGAATTCCAGCATCTTTATGAAGAACAGTGAACTCTTTACAACCTGTAATATCTTGTAAGACAACTCTGAAGATGTACCTGTATTTTTGAATTAAAAAGGGATGGTTATACTAATGCAAACATGCATTTGCGAAAGCATAGCAGAGTATCAAACAATAGAGAATCATGGATGCAAACCTGTTGCGAGTCAAACTTGGAGATCGGCATGTGCAGTACGGTACATTAAGCGCGAATACATAATTGTGGATACTTTTGTTGCAATTAGTGCAAGTGCCATAAAGGATGGGTGGATTTCAACAATATATGCAAAAACCCATAGATATCTAACCTGGATATAATAAAATTGAAAAATTATGTGATATTGAATGAATGTATGTAAGCATAAGGAACATTTGTTGAATAAATGTGTAGCTTACATTTGGTGCAGTTGCATATTCATCTACTCTAATCCTTTTAGCTGCAAATAATTTTTCTAGATGGCACATACGTAATGTTCTCATGCGCATGAAATCGAAATGCTTCATTACACCTGAAGTGCCAGAGTACCTAATACATATATGAAAAGTAACACGTGTGTGGTTAAGTGTATATAGCTTGTATGGAATTAGAAAACCAAAATTAATGTTATATGTTGTATATATCATCCTTCAAAGTCTTTTGTTGTTTCAATATCTGGGTTTATCAGCAATCTACTAATGGACAAAGTAGAAACTGATATTCTTAAATTTATATTGCATGAGAGAAAATATATTGCTGAAATATGCAATCAGAATAATGAAAATTAGATAGTTTTGTGAATGAAATTATATCAAGTGGACGTAAAGATACCTTCATAATTTTCAATGTGCACTCTGGAAGTAAGAAGTATATTTTCAGCAGTCAGATGTTGCTGAATATAGGTGCCCTCAACTTTCGCAAAATCTTCCCATAAAGTCAGTCTCAATGGATGCATCCTGCACATATTATCATATGTACTAATCTTTATATAATTGAAATGTGACAATAAATATGAACAAATATTAACTGACGACAATACATACTGCATGTCAAAAAGTAATAATTATAGCCGTGCATTGCCTCTATCTCTGGTCCTTTCCAAAGGATATATAGCTACTACTATGCCTATGATGTCTATAGAACAACAGGGAATGAGAACATTGTAAAGATTCCAGAAGAAATGCATGCATAAATTTAGGTAGCAAAATTGACTTTGTGAACAATATGTACCAACAATATTATTAGGTGTTCGTAGATGTCGGGAGACCTCCTTGACAGTTCAGATATGTGATAAACTTTGCTAGCACTGAGTATGGACCTTCATCGAGTAATATCGGCATCGCCTTATATGATGCCGAATACCTCATCACACTATAAAATAATGACATGCATTCGTAAGGAACATACATGTATACGATCAGGACTTTTTTCAACACAATAATCCAATACCTGACAGTCTATGCATATAACTTTCCATAATGATCATCGCCCATATACTCGAACAAACATTGCTCGTATGAGTCGAACTATCAATGTTACAGATCTATTGCAAGGGTTGATAGCGCATACATGCATAAAAGTATGTGCTAAAGATTCCATGTCTGTAATCTTAAAAAAAAAAAGCAGATAGTATGGTATGATAATAAAGCAATGACCACAACGTATTTATGAAGGGGAGTATACTACTGTAAATAACACCATTATTGTATGATTGAAAATAGGTTAACCAAGCAGACAGAATGTAATAGGTGAAATGAATAAACTGTACGATATGATAATCTGCAAATGATTCAATACATCCCTATACACTATGTTTTTTGTAATGTCTACTGGAACTTCTATCTTATTACAAAGTAGTACTTTTAATCCAGAAGCGAATGAAACATGTGATAGCGCAACATAAAGTTGTCCATGGCTGAACACAGGCGTTGGAAGGTATACGCCAACTCTATTCAAAGTTTGTCCCTAACTTTTGTTGATTGTCATTGCAAGCACCAGTTTTAGAGGAAACTGCCTTCTTCTGAGTTATAGATCTGGAAGATTGGATGGTGTTAAATCAATTCTCGGTATTAGGACAGTCTCTCTAACTTTTGAACAAGATATTACTTTGTCCTCAATCACTCTATCACCCAACTTACTGACAATGAAGCAAGTACCATTGCACACCTTATTGACTAATTCAAATTTCTTAATAATATAATGGACGCACCGAATTTAAGATCTAAACAATGATTTGGCAACCCAGAAATCTTTAAGTAATGCAATAATTCAGGGGGTTCAATGTCACTGAAAGGACCACAATCGTTAGCGTTTGGAGCACTATCACAACTCAAATAGCTTTTCACATCTCTAGGGGGCATGGATAACATGATTGTGTTTATTTCATCCATATCATCATTTGTTAGTGCAAGAATCCCTCGTTCACGAAAATATGACCAATCTTCATACTTAGTATCAAAATCAGGGTAAATTGATGTGATCAAATTGTGCAGACCATCCTTGTCATTCCGTATGAGGAATTCTTTTGGTATCTTAATCCAATTAGGCTCTCCGTTATTTGAAATAGCAATTCCTTGCACTTGACCATTTCCAACTTGTAATATCCATCGAGCAAATTCCTCTACCATGTGTATTGTCTCGTTGGGTTCATCTATTCGTTGTAGCCTCATGTTTATACGCAATTGCAGAATTTTACATTCATTCCAGAATGTTGCTCGATGGATCATAGCTATAACGATAGATTCACGACTCCCATGTGTAATCACAGGAAGTATCTGTCTAAAATCTCCCTCAAGAAGGACCATTTTCCCACCAAAAGCATTCTGATTATCACATATGTCCTTGAGGTGACGATCAACAACTTCAAATGCTAAACGATTCATCATTGGTGCTTCATCCCATACAATCAACGTTGTTTCACAAATGAGATCCGCACGTTCAGACCTCTTATCAAAGTAACAAACTGACATCTTCTCAGGTTGTAAGAGTATTTTAAACACTGAATGGACTATTTTCCCTCCGGGTCACAGTAAAAAAGCAATTCCCGATGATGCTACGACAAGGACAATATGCTTTTCTGATCGGAACTTGGATATTAAAGTATTCCATATATATGTCTTTCCCATGCCCCCACTAACATATATGAAGAACAACCCCCCTTCACCTATGTTATGAGTATCGAGTATTGATCTGTACGCATGATATTGATCTGAGTTCAACCCCCTTTCAAAACTTTCAAATGTTGATGTTTCCAGATTTGTATCATAATCAAGTTCATCAATAATAAGCCGATTTGTTGCATAAACTGCAACTTTGATAGAAGGGAGCGGCATTGGAGGGAAATTTCGTGGTGATCGTCCATTTCTATTCAAGATACGTTCTATCTCAAGTAGTCCAAGATTCTGGAACTTGGTAGATGGTAAATCCATATCCGACATTCTTGTTTGCCATCATATGGTATATAGCAGGTCATCTGTTAGATGCGCCCAATGTGCATCCCACAACTTTACTGGATCAACAATCTCAGAGAACATCAACATAGAATAAAACATATTTCGTAGTTGCACACCTGAAGCCCAAGTTGATGCTTCAGTCAAGGCAGCATGCCATTCACCATCATCATCAAGCAAACCCAGTGTCGTGCATGTTGACTTAAATGTTGGGTGTAGGACACCACGTATGGTACAAATTTCCTCAAAAGAAGTTGCTCCACATATCTTTGTAAGAAGCATTCTCAAATAATATCGTTCACCACAATTTGAATGTGCAAACGAAAGTCGACCAATTAAAGAACCTTTTTAATGGACCGTCCAGCTTCTAGAAGAATGATTCCATACCCATTGCGTGGGGAGGTTAAGATACGTGGTCTGTCGAGCTTGTGGGTACTTCTTATTTGTTTCAAACTACATTGTTAACATTGTTTTCTGCGCTTCTGGTTCATTTGCAATACTAAAGAGGTCATCCCTGTCACTAAACACGACTAACTATTCTCCAGGCAAATGGTATTGAAGTTTTTGTATAGAAGGATATTGATGCTGCAAGCTGAACTCAAAAATCCGCCAACATGACTCAGCTGCAGATACTTAGCTACAATCCAAATATTCCCGGATTTCATCCCCTTCTCTATGTGGCCGAGATTGCACACTGTCACGATGTGTTGTATTGCTTTCAATGACAATAGTAACACGATCATGTCCCTTATGTACATACTTATATAGGTACTTGATCACGCTATGGACAGCTATGCGTTCGACATTTATGTGAGCATCATATTTTACGCATAGATCTCTATTGTATGGGACCACCCATTGGTTGTCAATATTTCGTCCATTCACGACCACTTGTTGGGGAGTGCGCGGCCTCCAGTATTGAGCGAAGCCATACTCATCAAATGTTGTTTGATTACAAAATCTTTTTAGATAACATTTTGAGCATTTCCTGTCAATCAAACTTGATACGCATGGGCCATGTATCATGAATCTTGCGATAGTATCATATGCTAGAGGGTCCATAGCTTGATGCGGAATTTCGACACTAATTAGCCTATCAACATCTTCTCGGCATGTGGGCTTATCTTCTAGTGCCACTGTTCAGATAAGAAGAGCATGGGGAAGGCCACGCTTCTGAAATTCAACAACATATACTTCTGTAATAGATAAAGTGGGGCAATTAGGATATTGAATGTATTTTTAAGGTAAAATATTCTATTTGACAATGCCAGAAACTCACCAGCAATGACTGTTCCAAAGATCTTTTTTGTCTTAAAATCATCGAGCAATTATCGTAACTTAATTCTGAAAACCCGAGTTATTAGACCTGGTCTGTCCTTTGATCGTTGACCAGGTAATAGCTCATTAATGATTTTAGGCAAACTTGGATTACATGTGAATGTGACAAAGAAATCAGGAAGCCTCGGTGCACGACAAATTGCAATTGCATTCTGATAATGCTGCATCATATAACGTGGACCTCCAGTGAAAGAAGATGGTAGAATATATCTCCGCGCTATTGATTCTACATTAACGTCACCTGCGTTAAGTGCATCTTGAATGCCACTGTACAATTCTGTTCGTAGGCGACCTTGAAGGTTTTGGAACCATGTAAGGCTACATTGCTCAATGGCAACCCATGCATCTACATAGAATTGCTGGCCCAATCGACAACTCTTTTTAATAACCACGGATTCACGTAGTCGATCTTGGACGCGAAATGCATAAAATTCCCTCATTGAAACTGTTGATCTTGAGGTACTGGAGTTAGTCATTCTTGGGATCTCTGGACTCCATCCGTCGGTGCCGTATGGAAACAAAAGAGGATAGTGTAAAGGCATGTATGGTGGATGATGCTCATCTATCCTTAGCAAGGTTCCATCCCTTTTTTGAAGAATGACATCTCGGGGTCCAAAGTGCTCAGTTCCATCCCCAACCAATAGTCCCGCGATCTCTTTTGCAGTGGGTCTAATATATTGTCGGCCCTCTCTGGCCTGGATGATTCAAATTCGCAAATTAGAAACCTCGCCATGGTCACGTAACATGTTGCGAGCTTTTCTGAATACAGCGACATACGGATTAACTAAATCCAACATTTGTTGCAACCTTGCATAATGTCAGATCTAACGCCAAAATGACTAGATGCCCTAAGTGTAGTCATTCGATTTGACACATCATTGCTAGTGTTGTAAATGTACAATTGCGCAAATGCTAAGTGTAATCCAGATCGAGGGAGCAGGGACCCAATTTTATGGTGGTTGCTACCATTTATCCGGAAAACATACGGGCTTCTGCTATGATTGACACTGTTGTCAATCCTTTCCCCCATGAAAGTGAATGAAAACATGAAGTTGTAGATTCTAATATTGTCAAATAAATGTCGGTTTGACAGTAATAATAAAAGGAATGGAGGTGATGGTGGAAGTAAGGGCAGACTAACTTGTCCACTTTGGCAACACAAATTGAATCTCGAATTTGTGATGCTACTATTTCTAACTCTTTCATGTATCCATATAATAGCTCTACAATGTGGACATGTAGCCGTTCGCAACTCAAAGTCCCATCGGTTTGAGAATGCGTGTCTTGGATAGGGACGTGTCCATCCTGGAGTGCTATTAGCAGGGTGAGTATGTAACTTATGCTAGGCTGAGTTATGTAAACATAGGAAAGTTTTAGGGGATTACCCGTAAGGGTGGATGAGATTGTCACGTGTTCTGTGGGCAGAGGTCTTATAAAAGGAGCTATGTTGGATTGGAGATTTTCATCATGAGCACCTCGTTCATATGATTCTGGGAACAAATTTTGTGTATTTAGAAGGAGGTATTAAGCATATGGTAAAGATTAGCGCGTTAGCAACGACATGGTATTACATAAGTCAGAGCCAACATTACCAAGGTTGCTGACGTTATATGTGGAGACAGGATTTTGTTGCTCAGTCTGCCGTTCAAGATACGTTGATTCCATTCATTCCAAACACGTCAATGTCGACCTAACTCGGCTCGTCTCCCTCGCAAGCAAGCGACAACGGTGTGCTACAACATCATCTCGTTCAATACGCCGACGCTCGAACAATAATCCTCACCTAACGTTCAATCTGGCATTTTTTTGTCGCAGTTGTCTTCATGCTGTTGTAAATGACGATGATGGATCCACACTTCTTACGGGAAACCATGCAAACACATAGGTAAATCTTTCTTTTCTTTCTCTGTATGAAACAAATTAGATCAATATATGTACGCATATATATGTATTGCATACATATACCTACACATATACATGTATACAAATACATATACATATACATACATATACGTACATATACATATATATATATATATACATATATATATATATATATA
>JACYFF010031952.1:41614158-41648651 GCA_017589665.1 Selenicereus undatus
TGTGTGTGTGTGTGTGTGTGTGTATGTGTGTGTGTGTGTGTGTGTGTTTGTGTGTGTGTGTGTATATATATATGTATATATATATATATATATCTGTATACACACACAGAGACACACACACACACGCACTCACGCGCACACACACACACAAACACAGACACACACACACAAACACAGACACACAGACACACAGACACACACACAGACAGACGTGTATATATATATATGTATATATATGTATGTATCTATATCTATATCTGTCTGTGTGTGCGTGTGTGTGTGTGTATATAGATATATTTGTATGTATATATATTTTTGTATATGTATATATATGTATATATATATATATATATATATATATATGTATGTATACATATATATTTACATATATGTATATATATATGTATACATATACATATACATATATATATATATGTATATATACACACACACATATATACACTTACATATGTGCATATGCATATAGATATATTTATATATATATACATAGATATATAGATATTATTTCTCTGCTCTTTCTCTCTTCCTCTTCTCTTTTCTTTCTCTCTCTCTCTCTTTCTCTCTCTCGTTCTCTCTCTCATTGTTCTCTCCCTCTCCCTCTCGTAGCCATGGCAGCACAGGACCACCCCCAGCCACCCACGCTGCCTCTTCCCTTGGTGGTAAGTGGGGTGCATTCCATGCACCCCATGCATGAGTATCCCCAACCTTTGAATTTTTTTTTTAAAAAAAGGTGTATGTATCATGGTTTATGCAAATTCAAGTGGGAAGTATTAAACTCCATTCTCTTTTATGTTGTTTTCATATTTGAAGCACGAAGGGTTTGACCCTCAAATCACTTTTCTACCGAATCTACATCAAGGTAAGAATGCAACGTTTTTCTTGAAATTTTGGTATCAAATTATAGGTTTCCTTAACTTAAACGACTTGGGCTAGGGGGGAAGGGTCATTGGATTGTTACGAGGATTACTTCGAGACTTAAAACGTGATTATTAGGGGAAAAAGATTGGGTTTTGGATTGAGGTTTAGTCAGGGGCATGCCACTGTTGAGGATAGAAAATACACGTAGTTTTGAAAAATTATTCCTGTTGATATTATGGCCTAAAAATTGTCAAATTTGGAGGGTAGATAGGCCAGGGCGTTCTCTGCGCTGCTCCTTTTGAATCGATGGATTTTGATGTGTATCGAGAGAGTTATGGTCTGTTTATGAGAGACTGTCCGGGCTGGGACAGTTACGGATAGTTTGCATATTTTAGGATTTTCGGCCTAGATACTGAGATAATTAGCAAAAACACAAAACACGAAAGTTATAGAGGACAGTCTCCGCTTTCTGGAATGGGCAAGAATTCAAGTTTTGGATGTCTGGTATGAAAATTATGTGGCTAGAAAATTGGGCTAGGAAATCTGGGCTGGGTCTGCTGGGCTGGGAAGTGGGCTGCAGTTATGGCCATTTTGAAAATTCACTTAGGGTGAGTCAATGAGCCAAAAATCGTCAAATTTTTATGGTAGATGCCTCAGGATGTGTTGCATAACTTGTTTTGAAATCGGGCCTATTGGAGTAGTGTAGCCTACGTTATAGCCAGTTTACCATGGACCGTCTAAACCAAGATAGTCAGTGACACCGCTAAAACAAGTGAGAAAATAACCTAGTTCAGGATGGAACCGGGCGAATCCCTAAACATGATAGGGTAGGGAACGACTTAAAGTTTCTGGTTTGGGCTAGAAAATTTAAATTGGACTTTGGGACCAGAAGTTAGGACCTCTGGAGCGGGGCCCAGATTCTGGCCGAATCTGGACCCTAGTGTGGGCTTGGATTGGGGGCCCTAAAGGCACTGGTAAATTGTATAAAAATTATTGGAAGTAAGGAAAAAAAGCCAGGGGTACAACCTGTTTGAGTTTAGACTGAGTGTAAGCTATGTGTTGGCCCAGGTGCGGAGCAGTAAGTTCGGAATAGTAACTGAGCTCGTAAGTTATGCGGTATCCAGGTAACAATTACGCCCTAACCCTTCCCCGTGTTGTTTGCAACTGTGAGTGCATTGAACATGGTAAGAACTGTCCTGTTACTGATTTAAAGGAATAATAGTATGGGTTAACTGAATGTAATTGCGTAGTAGAATTTGTATGACGTGACATGCTATGTAATTGAGACCTTGTCATGTTTTGTTGGAAATTCCTATTTTACTGCTGCGCGGTTGTCTTTGGGGGGGGGGGAGGTGGCTGAGATTGAATGAACTTACTTATGCTAAGTTAGTCTCTAATAAGGAGAAATGAAATCAATTACTATAAAGGTTGAGTTGGGTGAGATTTAATCTGACTATGTTGATTGAAGGTCATCGACCTTCCCCGGGAAACTAGTGCATGCAAGTGAGCGGCCACGTGCTCTAGTGAGATGTGGGCTAGGCTAGCGGTAACCATCCTCGATGGGGGTAGGCCAGGAAAGGGTTAAGCGGTAACCGCCTGAGTAGCGGTAGGCCAGGAACGAGTGGAGCGGTTGCGTTGAACTGAAACACAGGCCATGAGACCCAGTTGGGTCACTCACCTAAAAATTTGACTGTTGTATTTTGGATCGTAAATCATGAATTTCCATTTATGAGAGATGGTAACCACGGAAGGCTATGTTAATGAGGAATGTGTCTTGGGAGTCTTGTTGTTTTCCCTACCCTTAAAATGTTTTCAAAATGAATGTGTGTGCATAGTTAACTGTTAGAGGTGATTGTTTATTGAGTTTATCTCACTTTTATTAAATGTTTTGTTTTCAAGTGAGTTAGTTGTGGGGAACGGAAAGTAGAGCGAGGCCTAAACGCATGAGTCAAAGACGATGGAAGTTTAGTTAGTAAGACAAAGTTACTATGAACATTTGTTTGATTTAGTAGATGTTATCAAAGTTCGAATATTGTGGAGGTTGAAATATTATCAAGGATTTTTTTTTGTAATAATTGTTATTTTGACATATAGCTGTAACACCCCAATTAGGTTCTACTGCCACGTAGGATAAAGGCTAGTAAATAAGAAATGAAATTAGAGTTTCAGGGTGTTATAAAGAGGTATTAGAGCTCAGGTTAACTAACTTGCAAGCTCGCTTAAAAGACTATAAAAGTCTAAGAACTAAAACTGGTAGACTTCAGAATCGTTCGGGGAGTGAGTGTAGCACGGGGCATGGGCTGCATGTATCTGTATATAGTGTTAAATGAATGCATGATAATGGTTTAGATGCATATCTTATGTGTACTTACTTTGTAATGGAATAGAGGGTATCCAGCACTATGGTTGCGTAGGAGGTCCTTGTCTGCATGACCAGTTAGCTAAGGAACCGGGTAAGAGTGTGTGGCACCACATACGACTTGTGAGGTGTGTTGAGCAAAAATTAAATAAAATAAATAATATGCACAACACAACTTTTCGACGTGCAAAAATGTATATCGGTTTATTTTGAGTACGACCCTATTCAAGAGGATAAGCCTCCTTAATTACGTCCCCCTCTCGGGAGACCACCTTTTGATTCCGACTCGTTATGTTTTACCTTCTCTTTCTTTGTCTTGTTTTGCGTTAATAAGACTTTATGCAATTTGAATCGACAATTGTCGTATTTTTAATATCGAATCTCCCGTGTCCAAAACTTAGTTGCATCAGACAGTGGCTGTATAGGCACCTTCTAGGAAGGGTACTATACATACACATTCTTCATGTGCAGATTAGGGATCGAGTAATTTTATCTGATTTCGAATTTGGGTTGCACTCACTTATTTATCGTGAGTTGCCTACGTACCTCTTTTATAGAGGATCAAACCGGCCGTAATTCTTTTAATTTTATTTGATTTAATTTATCTTTTTATTTTGGTTAAGTTATTTATGTTAGGATAATTTTTGATTTAATTTTGGTATTTGGATTTTTTTTTAAAAAAATGGCTGAGTTATATTTTTAGCCATTTCATGATTTTTTTTTAATTTTCCGGCTTAACCTTTAATGGGGTCGGTTTCTGTAATGGAAGGTTTGGCCTTTTTTGACTTTTGAGTGGTTAAGGTGCAATCGACTTGAACCAAATTAATTTTATTTTTTTTTTAGAAGAGGGGGGCATCAGTTTGGACCCATTTGAGAATTTTGACTTCGATTGAACTCGAAAAATTTTATATCGAGCTTCCTACGTATCCTTAGTGGAATCAAGTCATTGTAGTTCTGACTAATACTGGAACTGGATATACTTTATATACACATAAATTATATTCGAGTAGAAGCGAAAAGTTTGTTTATACTCGGTGATAACCTATGAGTCCATCTCTTTGGACTTAATTTGATGTAGTCACATTAATAGAACTACTGAACTTATAATTACTGATCAAGGGCTTTATGACCTTACTTTTATTTCTTTGGGCCTCTTCCTTTTCTTTTTTTTTTTAACTCAAAGAACAAAAGATTGACATAAGCGTTTGATTTGTTGGCAAACCAGGATCTTGAGATACACTTGAGACCAGGCTTGCAATGAAAGGATCCATAGCACCTACTACAGTATTTAAAGGGCCCTTTTTGCTACTGGTGTTTTTCAATGTTGTTTGATTTGTTGCTTTCAGGCCATACGTTGAAGCCATGCGCCTGTATGTGTGACTGATTGACCCACGGTGCTTCCTTTGTTTAGTTTAGTCCCCCTTATAATACAATTCTAATTCTGTCAGTCTTCTCAAACCCGAGCCTCCTTGTTGTTTTTTTTTTGTATATTAAAATTTACTGATGTAGTCGGCTCAGAATATCCATTTTTTATTTATTTGGATTTTTATCCAAAGAAGTTAATGGATAAATTGTATCTTTACAAGATAGCAAAAACTTCAAAATGGAGTCCTATGCAGAGTTAGTGAATTGTAATTGTTAGGTTTTGACTTCACGATTTATAAATATTAGTCGTTCGTTTTATCATCTCACTCTTGTCAGTTTTTTGTGTCGAAGCACTACTTCCACTCCTTGTTTTGAAACACAACAGAAGGTACGATGAAGTTGAAGAATTATCAATCAAATTATTATTTGACCTATCCCCCCTTCCTCAAGACTTCAGTAACTGAAAGAGAGATTTTTTTTTAATTTTTAGCCGGATTTTTGAGTTACGTGGAAGCAACGTACACTGAGAAAGATGCAATACTCTCTCCCAACCTCTTCCCCATAGAAAATGTTTTCAATGAACGGTGAAAAGATTTATACAAAAAGAAGATGATATTTTCACCAAGTAAAATTTGCTTGCCAAATTTGAGGATTTTTTTTTTGGTTGCCAGGGAGACGAATTGAAATGATTTTAGCACAAAATCAATCTTAAGCGTTTCAATGATAAGCCTCTGATCTTGCTCTCCATGACCCAGGTCTTAGTAACGCTTTTTTAACTTGTTCCTCCCTTTTTTATTTATTTTTCTTTTGTCTTCCTTTACAGTGACAAAATACATATGCGTATGTCCCCTTTTTTTTATTTAAATGTTGCTCTTCAAAAAGAAGAATTCACCAGAATAACAACATCTTCTTGACCGAGACATACAATTAATCTTTGTTTTCAAGGCATCACTTTCATGGTTCCGACAGAAGGGTCCCACAGGATCTATCATTTAATGATTCCGGCAGGATCCAAATTTTGGTAGTTCCAGCAAGAATCGGGATCTAGCATGATCCCAAATATCTGATTAAAACTTGGGCTTGTGTTGAGGCTTTAATCCCTTTACTAGATCCAACACTCTGATTAATTGTGACAAACTTGGACATACAGGATGGAGGTTTGGGATGAATTAAAGCATCCATACTCCATTTTTGTATTACCTTGAACTTGTTGGTTTGAAATTATCCAAACGAGTATTTAGCCCCTTCGAATCAACTTCCTTCAGTTCTTCCGTCCTGTTTCTTCTTGCTCACAGTATTGTTGTAGCCTCTGTTCTCTGTAGATTTTTTTTGTGCTCTGTTTCTTCTCCTTCGTGTTTTTTGTGGGTCTCTGTTTTCTTTTTGGAACTTTGCAATTTTACTTGCTTCCTTGTTTTTGCCCTCGTCAAACTCGTGCTCTGTTTTTTTTTGGGTTGTTACAGAGTCTTTTCCTTTGTATTTCTCTCTCCTCTTAGTCTGTTGCTTTCATTGTCCTCTCCTTTTTTTTGGTTTTGTTCTTCTACCACCTTTATAAAGAAAGGGGTTGAGTGGTTAAAAGATGGTGATTGGGGAGGACGTGGGCAACCCACTAACTTTTAACCCCCTTTATTTTTTTTTTTTGGGGGTTGGTTTCCTTCTAGCCACACAATTCCCAGAATGCAAATTAAAGCAAGTTCTAACTACTTTATGCATTCTCCTTTTGCTTGTTGCCTCAGGAACCTGCACACCCACGTGGGTAGTGACCTTGGGTGTTGTGATCATTTTGCACCTTTTTTTAAATATATATATGTATATATGTATATATATATATATATATATTTGATTGATCCGGCCGGAAGTCGACGCATGCATATATTTTTCTAGTTTTCATAGCTCGTATCTAGTCATGGCATCTAAAATTTTTCTTTTTTTTTTTAAAAAAATGGATCTATTTCGAAATCAATATTAATTTTTCTTGATCTAAATTATTAAAATTCCGCCTTCAACAGTTGCCCCCGTGCATTATTCGTATTTGATGTTTATAATGCAAATAATGCGCGTATCTTATCAGGTAATTACATCAACAGTAATTAATTTTTTCGTTTTTTATTATTTCTCTTTTTTTTTGTAGGAGATCATTAACGACCATGGACGGGACTCTCGGCAATGAAAGGGCTCCTCTTGAAAATGGACAAGAATGTGGCTACGGGCCTTATTATCGATGTTCAAGCTCTCTGCGAAGTCTCAATGTGATTCCTTCTTCCTCCTTGACATCCATTTTGGTTAGGAAGGTTAGAGTCAAGCAAGGGACACTTCGTTATCTTCAAAATGACGAAAACAAATGTGTCGATGTGAGCAAGGATTATGAGAACTATTTCAATGCTACTGTTCTCGAAAAAGTTAATACTGAACATCGTGGCCCTGAAATATATCCTAGTAAGGAGGAATTTTATCCAGCCTTACACAGGCTTCTTACTGCGAGAAGGAACTGCGGGCCGACCTTCCAATTCTGAGGCCGCTTAACTTTTATGTTGGGGCTGATGGAATGGGCTAAACGAGTGCTTACTCGTTTTGAAGAACCCTTGAAACAAGCTGGTATATTTGGTGCTGTTGGTGTTTCCCAGTTTCCGTACCATTTTGACGCAAATGTATGGTGGGCTTTTTGTGAACTTTGGGTCCACTAACCAATACTCTTCACCACGGTGCGGGTGAAGTTGGTATTTCACTTTATGACTTAGAGCGGGTTGGAGGTTTACCCATTCTTGGAGATATATGCGAGGAATTCTTACCTCCAACACGGATTTGGCTAACCATGATGAATATCCTGCTACGGTTATTGAGCTGTTATATATTCATGCTGATTTGCAAGTTTCACAAGGTGAATCATATTTATTATGACCTCTGGTTGAACCATTTTTACCGAGAATACTTGGTCTACTTTACATATGGGGAACAAACAAATTTTGAGAAAGAGAAATTTGAGACCAAGAAAAGCAACCCACTTCGAATCTCACGTCAAGAACGAATGCCAGACTTGAATGTCACAGTTGAGGGTGAACTTGCTGCTTTCTTAGTCTTTTGGCTGAGTTGCTTTGTCTTACCACATGGTAGAGAGGTCGTAAGGCCAGAAACATTTGTAATGGCTGCATTGATGGCTTCTGGGCGACAAATTTCTTTGGCTCCCACAGTGCTTGGCTATATCTATCACGGCTTAGGAGAGGCGACAAGTCATCTAGACCATCCTGGTAAAGCTAATGCCATCTTTCCCAGCCACTATGTGATAGGTTGGCTAGCGGAGCTATTTCCTTGTTTGTATCGTCATTGTCCAGATAGTGACTGTTCGAGTAATTTTCCCGCTCTTGTTCGTTATGCTGGATTACTTGGCAACAAGCTTTCCTTATCCCAAGCCAGACACGTTTTCAGGGATATGAGGTATCTTTCATTCAGAGCTAGCTCCTATTGTGAGGACTCCCGTAATGGTCGAGATGTGATCGACATAGGGTTACCGGAGGAGGATTTTAAATTTCTCTTATCCATTCGGTCAGTTGTACTTCCTGTACGTGCCGATTTACTTTTAAAGCCTTATTACCCCAATCGATTTGCGTGCCAATTTGGGTTTGATCAAGGGGTTCTGTCTAATCGCTTAAGCTTTATCAGAGCCCTTCGACAGCAAAGGAGCGTGATGGATCTTGCACAAGCCTATGCTGATCTTCAGAGGCGGGATATAAGGGAAAAGTTTTATGTCCCTCCTTCCTATTATGAAGGAGTTTGTTCTTGGGATTACTGTAGTTTGTGGACCAAAATCAGTACTCCTTATTTGAGTCAGTCCGTTGAAAAGGTTCACCAGACTACAACGAATAAGAAAGAGCTTTTGAGGGAAACTGTTTATATTATTGATCACCTACGCCCTCTCTGTGAGTTTATTCTCGGAGCTGTTGCAGTTTCGGGAGGTATGGGCAACAATTGTAGCAAAGAGAAACCTTTAGTGTCATCCTCTGAAAAAGGAAAAGCCAAGGCTTCGGGAAGCGACAAAAGGTCTCAGAAGAAGAAAAGGAAAAGGCCCTCCTATGATCAATCACATATTACCATGAATTCTCATGATCAATCGCCTATTGAAGTAAACTTCAAGAGAGCTCGCTATGAGCGCCCCAATCAATCTGATGATTCTGATGTAGGGGATGGCGCAGGGTTTGAAGATTAGCCTGTCGCGGACTTAGATACTTTTGCTGAACAGAGAAATGTGAATCAACGGGATGCCCCCACAGAAACAATAGAAGTGCCCCTACATGCAGTGCCTCTTACTGCAGTAGAGCACTCTGATGCAGTCGAAACTGCTATCGTTCCTATGCCCACCACTCCTGCTGACTTGGTTGAAGTCATGCCTATTCAAAGCATCCCTACTTCCTTAGCGAGTCTCTTTTGTAACTTGAAAGAAGATTGGGTTCAAGAAAGCATTCTCAAACGAGTAGGGGAGATCATTGATATTATTTCTAATCATAGCTCTGCGAGGGACTTGTTAGCTAGCAAAGCACAAATTTTCCAATCTTTGAATGCACTTCGCTCCATGATTGACATTTACAAGCTCAACACAATAGAGATTTGTTGGCTTTCCTCCAAGGTAGAAGGGATATTTGGCATAGTTGAGGCCGCTGCGAAGATAGAAGAATTAGTGGATGTTGATCGAGTTAAGGCTTTGTTTGACCAAGATCTCACTTGTTCTTTTTAAATTGTTCGTATTGAAGGCGAGCTTAATAGCCTGTCTAATGAAGCCGCAAAGCTTAAAGTTAAAGAGCAGGAGATTCTGAGGGAGGAGGAGCGGATCCGCAAAATGCGAGAGGATTTGACCGCCCAACAACAAAATTTAAATGAGGTAGAGAGAGTGTTGAAATCCTCTCTAGATTTGAGAAAATAAGAAGCTGAACAGGTGAAGGCGGACTTGATTGAGGCTGGTCTTTCCAAGCTGCAGGATTTGGAGAAGGAGAAGGAACGTCTCAAGAATTTGATCGGCAATGTAATCTCCTTTAATAATGTCTAGATTTTGCTTTGTTTTGTTTAATTATTTTGCATTCCCAACCTTTGGCCCATTTTGTATTGTACAATTCATGCTATTGCAATAAGATTTGGATGCTCTTTTTTTTTTTAGGTCTCCTTCCCCCTTTTTGTTATAACAAGAAATAACAAAAATCAGAATAATTACACAACAAAGAGTAATTAGTAATGATTCTTGCTATAAACATCGCATGACCACTTGATACATCCATGAATCTAAAATTTCTCATATATGGGGGAAAAAGAGGAATTTATTTATTTTTGTGCCTGGGTCTGGCATACAACCAGATTGCCTACGTACCCCATTTCTAAGAGATCAAGCATTCCGTAGTTCAATGCAATTCAACTATCCAACAACTTTAAGTAAAGAATTTCTTTACAAATTTGCCATTGACAAAGGCATATACTATTTGGCCATCATGATTCGAGAGCTCATATGCCCCTTTAGGAAAGACTTTGGTGATTACATAGGGGCCTTTCCATTTGGACTCAAATTTTCCTTGTGTTTTTCGATTGATGACAATGGATCTCCTTATTGTTAGCACCAAATCACCAATGCCAAAACAGTGAAACTTGACTCGTCTATTGAATGCACCAGCCATTTGAGCTTGGTAAATTTCAAGCCTTTGTTGGGCTATTAACTGACGCTCATCTAACGCTTCCAGCTTGGCCAATCTGACTTGAGTGTTTTCATTTGAATCAGTGAATTGCATGGCTACTCTTAGGGAGGGCAATTGCACCTCAAGGGGTAGCATGACTTCTGAATCGAAAACCAAGTTGTAGGGTGTACAACTAGTTGTACTTCGAACTGTGGTTCGATAGGCCCATAAAGCTTCTGGAAGTCGTTCATGCCAATCCTTCCTTGATCTTGAAACCATTTTCTTTAAGATCTTACACAGTACTTTATTGGATGCTTCAGCTTGACCGTTCGATGATGGATTATAGCTTGACTAAAAGCTATGTCTGAAGTTGTACTTCTCTGCAGGCCTTATCATTACTTGATTTTTAAAGTAGAGGGCGTTATCTGAAATGATTTTGCATGGGACTCTGTATCTATAAATGAGATGGGTCTTGATAAAGTCAGCAACTTGTTTTGCCCCCACTTCTTTTAATGGGATAGCCTCAGCCCACTTTGAGAAATAATCTATGGCTGCTAAAATGAATGAATGGCCACGAGAGGAAGTGGCTTGAAAGGTCCTATGACGTCTAGCCCCCATGTGTGGAAGGGCCAAGATAATATGCTTGGGTGGAGTAATTGTGGTGGTTGGTGAATAAAATCACCATGTATTTGACAAGCTTGACATGTCTTGGCAAACTTTATCGCATCTTGAACCATGGTTGGCCAGTAATAACCCAACCTTTTGATTTGATCAGCAAGTTTTGGACCTGCTTGGTGAGCACCACACAACCCCGGCATGAGCTTCATTTAGGACGTAAGCAGCCTCTTCCCTTGACAAGCATCTAAGTGAAACCCCATCGAAAGTTTTTCGATATAGGGTGTCATTTTTAAATGTAAACCTTAGTGCTTGCCATTTCACATCTGCCCTTTTCTTTGGGTCAGTAGGCAAGATGCCATATTGAATATATTCAATGAGAGGTTGTCTCCAATATGCTTCTTTTTCGACTTCAAAAACCGAGACCACATTTATTTCTTTAATTTCATCCAGGCGGTCTAAAGCTGAGGCCAACAAGTGACGTTCCTCAATTGTTATTTGAATTTCCCTTTCATCAGGGGGTGTCAGTGAAGCAGCCAACTTTGCTCAGGCATCTTCTTTATCATTTTTAGACCTTGGCACATGATTGACTTCTACTTGAAGGAATTGGTTCATAAGGCTTCTTGCCCTTTTATAGAGAGGCGCTAATTTGACATCTCTTACCTCGTGCTGACCATTTATTTGTCGGATAATTAACTGAGAATCACCAAATACTTCAAGTTGGTCAATACGCATTTCATGGGCCAATTCAAGGCCAATGATGAGTGCCTCATATTCAACTACATTATTTGAACATATCTCAAGGAGAGTAAATGAGTAAGGAATAAGTCCTCCAGATGGTGTGACAAACACAATTCCTACTCCGGCTCCTTGACTCCTTGCTGCCCCATCAAAATATAACTGCCATGTTTTAATTTCAGTAAGCATAACTTCATCATCTAGCAAATCATCAGGTACTTCCTCATTATCTGGACATGGATGTGCTGCTAGGAAATCGACTATAGCTTGTCCCTTTACTACCTTTTGAGGCATGAACTTGATGTCAAAAGGGGCTAAAATCATAGCCCATTTAGCCAATCTACCTGATAGCGTGTGCTTGGATAATATATACTTTAATGGATCTACCTTCAAGATTAAGATAATCTGATGGGACAGGAGATAGTGTCGTAATTTTTGAATGGCGAAGATTAAGGCCAAACAAATTTTCTCCATGGGGGAGTAATTTATTGCTGCACCCACCATTGTTCCGCTAATGTAATACAAGGCATTTTCTTTCCCGTCATCATTATTTTGGGCTAACATAGCCCCTAATGATCGTTCAAGGGCTGCTGTATATAGGATTAAGGTCTTCCTTGTATTGGAGCCATTAGGACAGGTGGTATTGTTAGATATTGCTTGATGCTTTCAAAAGCATTTTGACAAGTTTGATCCCAAATGAAGGGTATATCTTTTTTCAAGAGTCTTGTCAAAGGTTGACACCGTCCTGACAAATTTGAAATTAACCACCTTATATAAGCCAACCTTCCTTGTAAACCCCGTAATTCTCTTAGGTTTCTAGGATGGGGCATTTGGATTATGGCTTTGACTTTATCAGGATCAATTTCAATTCCTTCTTTCTGAACAACGAACCCAAGGAATTTCCCGGAAGTAACCCCAAAGGCACATTTTAAGGGGTTCATCTTGAGTTGATGTACACGCAACTTCTCGAAGACCTTTCTTAGGTCATGAGGATGATTTTCTCTATCTTTTGTTTTCACAACCAAATCATCAACATAGCATTCAACTAGGTTGTGGAGAAGATCACGAAAAATGATTGTCATGGCCCTCTGATAGGTGGCCCCTTCATTTTTCAACCCAAATGGCATTATTGTATAGCAGTATATGCCTTGTGGTGTCCGAAAGGCTGCTAAGTCCTCATCTCTGGGGTCCACTTTGATTTGATTGTACCCCGAGAAACCATCCATAAAAAAAAGAGCTCCAAACCCTGTAGTGGCATCCACGAGGAGCTCAGTGATTGGTAGTGGAAAATCATCCTTGGGACATGCATTATTTAACCTGAAATCCACACATATCCGAAGTTGACCATTCTTTTTCCGAACTGGTAGGATGTTAGCCAACCAAGTGGGGTATTGAACTTCACGAATGAAGTTAGCCTTTATGAGCTTGTCAACCTCAGCATTTATTTGAATTGTCAGTTCAGGACGAGAGCGTCGTTGAGGTTGCTTTATCGGTTTTACTCCTTCAGAAACGGCTAACTTATGGACAACAACACTTGGATCTAAGCCTGGCATGTCTTGATATCCCCAAGCAAATACATCTTTGTATTCCCGAAGGAGTTGTTCATACTGTACCACCTCTTCATTATTTAACATGGCACTCACAAAAATTGGCTTGGGTTCATTAGTCGTGCCTAAATTTATCTCTCGAAGCTCATCAATTGTTGCTTGACCACCATCTTCCATTTTTGGTGGTGCTGGTTGGATAGCCTCGACAAAATCCTCAGAGGATCCTTGTTTTATAGCAACTGAATCACCATCTAATCTCTTAGGTGAATAAGTGTGAACTTGGACTTCATCACACTCTTTACAATTTAGCCTATCGATCCTGTAATGCTTGGGAACTTTTTGACAAGGAAATTCAAAATTTTGAGCATCTTCCTCGTCCGCCACAGACACAACATTAACTTGCTTCACCTGCTCAATTTGGCTAACATCATTTTGTCCCCAAACCCAGATGAAGCTTTTAGGCTGTTGCTTTTTCTTCTTCAGCTTCCACTTTTTCTGCTTTCCGACTCGGTCCAACTCGGACATTCTTTTACTTGGGTTCATTGATTTTACTAAATCTTTGAAAAACTGAGATTCAGGGTTGGACTTGCTCATTTTGGGAAAACATTTCTTGTTCTCGGGGTGTAAAGACCATATCATTTGCGGTATGAGCCTTGAGAATCCCCCCATCATTGGATATTTGAAGATTTCCGAAGGTATTCTCTTGCAATGATGCCTTTAGGACTCCACTTTTAAATGAAATATTCAATTTTTGGTTTTCCTTGGCAAGTCCTCTCTTATTCTTCTTCCTCCACTTTGATGATGATGGCCTTCCTGGAGGTGAACCGCTTGAAGAGAATGCTCCTATTTGAGGCTTTGAAAGGTTTTCCCTTAACACCACTCTCTTGTTGCCGAGTGATGTTCTTATGACCAGATTTTCTTTGGGTATTGACTGATCAATTATTCGGAGGGGAAAAGTATAACTCGTGACAAGAGAGTTCACAATTTCCTTCACTGGAGTCAGGGCCTTTTGGCTGTCCTTTCTTTTGTCTTTAGGTGTGTATTTGAACAACACCTTTGATCATGGAAACTGACCTTCCTTGGCTTCACTAGCATAACTGTTAACAACCCGGATGACCTTTTGAGGCAAAGTAAAAGGCTTGGGATTTTCTTTTTTGGTTACTCTTTCTTTGGTTTAAAAGATCTTGGGAGGTCCCGGAATCCGCTGATTTGTAAAACTTGGCATCAGCATAGTTAACATCTTCCCCATGAAAAGGATTCGTGTCCCCACAGATTGTTTTCTCATTGCCATGCTAGTGAATGTATTTCAAACACTGGTGAAGGGTCGAGGCAATAACCTTGCTAGTATGGAGCCACGGCCGACCGAGTAGGGCGTTATAAGAAGTATCAGCATCAATTACATGAAAGAGAGCATCTGTAGAGGTTGTTTAGCTCAACTTTCAAATCAATAGTGCTTAAGGCTTTCTGCCCTACATGATTAAACCCTTGTATTGTGAGCAAAGTTGGGGACAAATGATTTGGTGTTATCCCTATTGCCCTTAATACCCTCAATGGAAGAAGGTTGACTGCAGAACCATAGTCGAGTAGGATCTGATTTATTCTTTTATGCCCAATCCTACCGGTGATGTACAAAGGCCTGTTGTGATTTGCATACCCCAACTGGAGATCCTCATCAGAGAATTTTATGCAAGCCATGCATGCAGCACACCGGTTTAAAGGAGATGATAACACCTCATCCACCTCAATAGGATCAACTTGGTCTTTGCAGTTGTCGGGGTCCATTAATGCTTGTATAAGTGCCCTTCTTAGCTCTTTGGACATTTGTAAGGCGTCATAGACACTTAAGCGCGCTGGGATTCACTTGAGATAAGAAATGACATCATAACGAACCTTTTCTTTATGAGACCCTTGACGAACTTGAAAAGGGGTTATGGCAGGAAGATCCTTCTTGGAATCTTTAGTTGCTTGTCTGTTCTCAGTAGTTCCCTGGCTATTTGAGCTTGAGGGAATTATTTCCTCATCACCCTTTTCTTTGGCGTCATCCAATATTAGTGGTATCTCTGGTGTCATTTCTTTTTTCTCCTCTTTCCATGCTGGTTTCGGTGGTTGGAGTTGACGACTAGATCGAAGAGTTATTTGATCCACTTCTTGAGCAGTGTTTGCTAGAATGATGCTCGCTTCTTTGCATTCATCATCCCATGAAACCATGCAACATTGGGCTACTTCTCCTTCTATGGGATCATCGTCCGAGGAGTCACTAGCGAAAAAACCCTTAGGGATATAATCACCTAAAGTAAAAGGGCTCTTCAGTGGCGGCTTGTACTCGTCTTCAGAAGTTATTTCCGACTTCTTCTTAGCCTTCGACTTCTTCTTCTTGTTTTTCTTATTTTTCTTATGTGGGGACTGAGAAGCTCGGACCATTCCCTGTCGAAATGTTCGCCTACTGGAGTAGGTTTGCCACCCAAAGCTATCATCATCATCATCATCATCTTCTCATGTTGCCTATGCCTCTAGACTTGGGTCCAGGTAAAAATCGTATAAGGTGGGTGCTCTTGGTGAGGATGCAGGCATATCTGGATATGCCCATACTATTGCTACATCATCATCAACAATGAACTTGATGGGGACCGCATGAGGTGGTAATGACACCGTTGGGATCCCTTGATTAGTTTCTGAGGATGATAGGTGAGATTCATCCCTCTGTTCCACCGTTGAAGTTGCATTTGACGATGCAGTGGGTCCTTTGGCTGGAGCTCCTTCTATCTCAATTTCTCCCCTTCTAATCATATCTTCGATTATGTCTTTGAAGACATAACAATCTTTTATAGGGTGGCTAATGATCTTATGGTATGAGCAATACTTAGGATCATTTGTCATATTGACCTCGGCAGGTCGTTTTGGCTCTGGAAGAGAAAGGGCTTTTGCAGCCATTAACTCATCAAATATCCCTTGAACATCATCATCGTCGAAGGGATACTTCTTTTCTTTCCTCTCCTGGAGGGTAAGTCGTCGAGCTCCCACTTTTTGTTTGCCTTGTCGTTGTTGAAATTTCCGCCATTGGTTGGCTTTGGGCTTGCTCTGACAAATGTAGCCATTAACTCTCCCTTCTTGTTTGGCCTTTTGATTTCCTCCCTCTTGGGTTGTATGCTTTTCTGACGAGCAAGTTGTCTTTCTACATTGCTCACCTTAGACGCGAGAGCATTGAAGTTTTGAGGCTCAGCAATGCCAACATATGTAGCGATTTGAGGATTTAAATTGTTAGCACACATTTGAACCGCTGATTGCTCACTTAGCTTCTTCGGGCATTGTAAGCTTAGACTTCTCCACCTCATAATGAAGTCATTCACACTCTCGTTTGGTCTCTGGTGTGTATCAGCGAGGTCTATTATAGAAACCCTTCGCTTTGAACTCACGAATTGCGCTAGGAATTCCCTTTGAAGGTCGTCCCAAGTGAGTATTGACCCTAGATGGAGTTGGGTATACCATGTAAACGTTGCTCCTTTAAGGGATTGTACGAACTACCTGATCAACAACGCATCATTTAAGGCAGTTTCGCCGCACGCTGAATAAAAATGAGCCAAATGTTCATGCGGTGACCCATTTATTCCATCAAACTTTTCAAAGTTTGGCTTTTGGTAACCCTTGGGGAAAGGAACCGAGTCGTAGTGACTTGGGTATGGACTCCTATACCCCAACACTGGGGGATTCATGGTTGCTTGATGCTCTTTGATCCCTTGAGCTATCAACTCCTCGATATCTTGCGGAGTGATAACTGTGTTGTTATTGCTAGCCTCATTAGTCTTTTCATGCTCCCTATTTTCAAGGCGCATAGCGAGGTTAGCTATTTCAGCCTCTTTTTCTACAAGTTTCCTTTGCAACTCTTACATTTGCTCCTCGAGGCTCGGCGTGTTGGTAACCAAGACTGGCATGTTTTTAGCCTGATCATCCTTGCTAATTTGCTCTTGTAGGACGACAGTGGATGCCGCTTCTTCTTGGGAAAAGGCAGGCCCTGTAACTTCATCTTGTCTTTTCAGTTGGTCCTTGCCTTGCTGAAAGGTAGTGGATGAAGATTGTAAGGCCACCTTGGCATATGATAGTGCTTTGGCCCTTGATCTTGTGATAGGGCCGCTGTATGCCTGTGACCCGTTCCCTTCAAAGGTTAAATCACTTTGATTTTGCGGCCTAGGAGGTAAAATTCTCCTACCTTTTGTAAGGCTTTGAGGAGGAGTGGTGGTTGTGACCTACAAAAGTCTCGGCACCATAGTGGAGGTGCTTAAGGTTGAAGGTTTAACAAATTTAACTTTTATAGTTTTAGGTATTGTTTCCTCCTCTGAATAGGAGGCCATCATGATTTCGACTGCGGGAATATCAACAGGGATAGTCTCGATAAGAATCCGCCTTATAGGGCGAACTTGAGGAGCCTTCTTGACTCCTGAGGTTCCTTCCCCAAATGGTTTATTGGGGGGTCTCTGAGGTTGGGTTTTTTTTGCTGGTCTTTGCCCCCTTCCTGGTGGATGCAGGAGCCCAAGTGTGGATTGAGCCTGAGGAAGGAACTTGATTTTGCCTCAGGGGTAGATTAGCGACCCGAGTTTGCCTTGGGGCCGAAGTGGGGACCCGAACTTGCTTTGGGGTCAGATGAGGGACCCGAGCTTGCCTTGGTTGGATTGTCGCTCAGGCTATTGGTGCTTCCCTTATGTAGGTTCCCCTCAGATTTGGCATTTGGCTGGGGCATGGAGTCAACACCGGGTTGAATGGCCTAGCCATCGAGGGGCACGCCATAGAGGATAACCTTTGCTGAAAAGCCCTCCTCAAGGTCGTCTTGACCAGCTCCAAGGCTGGTGATGGAGCTAGCTTAGGTGCAGCCGACTTGGCACGACGCTTGTCGCTTCTACGCTTGTTGCGTTTTAGGTTTTTCACCGCTTTCTTTGTAAGTGGCTTGTCAGCCGTAGGGGCGGGCCTGCTTGGATTTTCGAGGCCCCTAAGAGGTTCCATTGAGTTTGACAATGGAAACTCATCTAGGATGGATCGTGGCGCAACAGTGAAGACCACGTGCACATTCTTCCTAGCCTGGAACATTCCGCGTTTGATCACAAATGTGACGGGAAGCTCGTTGAAGTTAACGGTGACTTGAGGTGCCATTGTTCTTGAACTTTACACACAAAAACATAACAAAAGAGAAGAAAAGAAGTATTAGCTAATATAAACAAATCGGAGATGAAAAGGAAAATAGAGTCCTACCGAGCGTGCCAAAAATTATATTGAGCAAAAATTAAATAAAATAAATAATATGCACAACACAACTTTCCGACGTGCAAAAATGTACATCGGTTTATTTTGAATACGGCCCTATTTAAGAGGATAAGCCTCCTTAATTACGTCTCCCTCTCGGGAGACCACCTTTTGATTCCGACTCGTTATGTTTTACCTTCTCTTTCTTTGTCTTGTTTTGCATTAATAAGACTTTATGTAATTTGAATCGACAATTGTCGTATTTTTAATGTTGAATCTCCTATGTCCAAAACTTAGTTGCATCAGATAGTGGCTGTATAGGCACCTTCTAGGAAGGGTACTGTACATACACATTCTTCATGTGCAGGTTAGGGATCGGGTAATTTTATCTGGTTTCGAATTTGGGTTGCACTCACTTATTTATCATGAGTTGCCTACGTACCTCTTTTATAGAGGATCAAACCAGCCGTAGTTCTTTTAATTTTATTTGATTTAATTTATCTTTTTATTTTGGTTAAGTTATTTATGTTAGGATAATTTTTGATTTAATTTTGGTATTTGGATTTTTTTTTTAAAAATGGCTAAGTTATATTTTTAGCCACTTCATGATTGTTTTTTATTTTCCGACTTAACCTTTAATGAGGTCGGTTTACGTAATGGAAGGTTTGGCCTTTTTTGGCTTTTGAAGGGTTAAGGTGCAATCAACTTCAACCAAATTAAATTTTTTTTTTTTTGGAAGAGGGGGCATCAGTTTGGACCCATTTGAGAATTTTGACTTCGATTGAACTCGAAAAATTTTATATCGAGCTTCCTACGTATCCTTAGTGGAATCAAGTCATCATAGTTCTGACTAATACTGGAACTGGATATACTTTATATACACATAAATTATATTCGAGTAGAAGTGAAAAGTTTATTTATACTCAGTGATAACCTATGAGTCCAGCTTTTTGGACTTAATTTGATGTAGTCACATTAATAGAACTACTGAACTTATAATTACTGATCAAGGGCTTTGTGACCTTACTTTTATTTCTTTGGGCCTTATCCTTTCGTTTTTTTTTTTAACTCAAAGAACAAAAGATTGACTGAAGCGTTTGATTTGTTGGCAAACCAGGATCTTGAGATACACTTGAGACCAGGCTTGCAATGAAAGGATCCATAGCACCTACTACAGTATTTAAAGGGCCCTTTTTGTGCCTGGTGTTTTTCAATGTTGTTTGATTTGTTGCTTTGAGGCCATACCTTGAAGCCATGCGCCTGTATGTGTGACTGATTGACCCACGGTGCTTCCTTTGTTTAGTTTAGTCCCCCTTATAATACAATTCTAATTCTGTCAGTGTTCTCAAACCCAAGCCTCCTTGTTGTTTTTTTTTGTATATTAAAATTTACTGATGTAATCGGCTCAGAATATACATTTTTTATTTATTTGGATTTTTATCCAAAGAAGTTAATGGATAAATGGTATCTTTACAAGATAGCAAAAACTTCAAAATGGAGTCCTATTTAGAGTCAATGACTTGTAATTGTTAGGTTTTGACTTTACGATTTATAAATATCAGTCGTTCGTTTTATCATCTCACTCCTGTCAGTTTTTTGTGTCAAAGCACTACTTCCACTCCTTGTTTTGAAACGCAACAGAAGGTACGATGAAGTCGAAGAATTATCAATCAAATTGTTATTTGACCTATCCCCCCTTCCTCAAGACGTTAGTAACTGAAAGAGAGATTTTTTTTTATTGTTAGCTGGATTTTTGAGTTACGTGGAAGCAGCGTACACTGAGAAAGATGCAATATTCTCTCCCAACCTCTTCCCCACAGAAAATGTTTTCAATGAACGGTGAAAAGATTTATACAAAAAGAAGATGATATTTTCACCAAGTAAAATTTGCTTGCCAAATTTGAGGATTTTTTTTTTGGTTGCCAGGGAGACGAATTGAAATGATTTTAGCACAAAATCAATCTTAAGCGTTTCAATGATAAGCCTCTGATCTTGCTCTCCATGACCCAGGTCTTAGTAACGCTTTTTTAACTTGTTCCTCCCTTTTTTATTTATTTTTCTTTTGTCTTCCTTTACAGTGACAAAATACATATGCGTATGTCCCCTTTTTTTTATTTAAATGTTGCTCTTCAAAAAGAAGAATTCACCAGAATAACAACATCTTCTTGACCGAGACATACAATTAATCTTTGTTTTCAAGGCATCACTTTCATGGTTCCGACAGAAGGGTCCCACAGGATCTATCATTTAATGATTCCGGCAGGATCCAAATTTTGGTAGTTCCAGCAAGAATCGGGATCTAGCATGATCCCAAATATCTGATTAAAACTTGGGCTTGTGTTGAGGCTTTAATCCCTTTACTAGATCCAACACTCTGATTAATTGTGACAAACTTGGACATACAGGATGGAGGTTTGGGATGAATTAAAGCATCCATACTCCATTTTTGTATTGCCTTGAGCTTGTTGGTTTGAAATTATCCAGAGGAGTATTTAGCCCCTTCGAATCAACTTCCTTCAGTTCTTCAGTTCTTTCGTCCTGTTTCTTCTTGCTCACAGTGTTGTTGTAGCCTCTGTTCTCTGTAGATTTTTTTGTGCTCTGTTTCTTCTCCTTCGTGTTTTTTGTGGGTCTTTGTTTTCTTTTTGGAACTTTGCAATTTTGCTTGCTTCCCTGTTTTTGCCCTCGTCAAACTCGTGCTCTGTTTTTTTTTGGGTTGTTACAGAGTCTTCTCCTTTGTATTTCTCTCTCCTCTTAGCCTGTTGCTTTCACTGTCCTCTCCTTTTCTTTTGGTTTTGTTCTTCTACCACCTTTATAAAGAAAAGGGGTTGAGTGGTTCAAAGATGGTGATTGGGGAGGACGTGGGCAACCCACAAACTTTTAACCCCCCTTTATTTTTTTATTTGTTTTGGGGGTTGGTTTTCTTCTAGCCACACAATTCCCAGAATGCAAATTAAAACAAGTTCTAAGTACTTTATGCATTCTCCTTTTGCTTGTTGCCTCAAGAACCTGCACACCCACGTGGGTAGTGACCTTGGGTGTTGTGATCATTTTGCACCCTTTTTTTTTATATATATATAGGTATATGTATACATATATATATATATATATATATATATATATATATATATGTATACATATATATATATATATATATATATATATATATATCTATATTTGATTTGGTCTGATATTGATTGGGCTGGAAGTCGACGCATGCACATATTTTTCTAGTTTTCGTAGCTCGTATCTAGTCATGGCATCTAAAATTTTTCTTTTTTTTATTTAAAAAAATGGATCTATTTGGAAATCAATATTAATTTTGCTTAATCTAAATTATTAAAATTCCGCCTTCAATAAGGTGGGTGTTCCCCAAGAGGATAGGCCCAATAGCTACTTGGCGATTGAGAATAACCGAGTGGTCTTTCTGTTGCTGAACCTGAAGGGGGGCCCTGAGTGGCGCCATCGAGTTGATGAGGTGCACCCCTGGGCCCGTGATCTCCGCCCGTGGGGGAGGTGTTATTGGTGCGACTGGGAGCCCATGGGTATGGATATAATGACCTAATAAACTACTTGAGACTGGAGGGACCCCATGACCTAGAGCATATTCCCACATCTAGTGAGGATGATGCCCCTCCCTTGGGAGATGAGCTTACAGATGAGGAGGGAGACTCTAAGGAAGAAGGAGATGACCCTAATGAGGCGAGACCAATAGAGGAGGCGGACCCTGAGGGAGACCCTGGTGAGAGGAAACCAATGAAGGAAGAGGATCCCGAGGAGGACCCTGAGGAATACCCTAGTGAGAGGAAACCCATGGAGGAGGAAGATCCCGAGGAGGACCCGAGCGAGGTGGAACCAATGGAGGAGGAGGTTCTTGAGGAGGACCCCGAGGAAGAATCCGAGGTGAGTGAGGGGCGGCTAATGGGAAGCGAAGACCTCAAGAGAGACTTGAGTGAGTGCGAGACAGAGCAGATCGAGAAAGAGAGCCCCGGGGGAGACCATGAAGAGCAAAGGATGGAGTTCATTATGTAGGACGACCAAACCAAGGGACTTGAGAGCTTGGGAGTAGAGATAGATTCTGATTCTGCGAAGAGGAGGGGCAAGTTTGTGACCGGGATTACTCGCTGGAAGCGGGGCAGATGTGATCAGATGTTTAGGGGTACTTGTCCACTGGACGCCCCCGACTACTAGAAGCTCATAGCAGTTAGAAAGCTTGTTTTCCTTTCTCTTTCCATTAGGGAAGTATTGTTTGTTATCTTTCTGATTCTGTTATCGAGCCACTATGGCTAATAAAGTTATAAACTGTGATGTAATGAAAAGTATTAGTGTGGAACACTTATGATGTTGGAATTCTTTTTATGCAATAAGATTTCCCTAGATTATCTAAATATCAGCGTTTTCTATTGTCAAAGATGTGAATTATGTGAACATGATACCTATATGATGTGAAATGCATGAGTATGTGATGAATTGATTGTACCACATGGATGTGGTGAAATGCTGAAATTGAACACCTATCAAATGTTATCTGATGCACTAGTATGTACTGTGTTATTGAACACCGGTAGTAAGTAGGAATGAACTATTAGGAAAGGAGCTAAACACAACTTATTTTCCAAACAGGATGGCGGGAAACAACAACAATTCTCAAACTGGATCTCACCATGCTACGAGAGTCCCTGGAAATCAGGAGGTTAACATGTCGACCTTCCGGGAACGGTTGGAGGCCCTACGTCCTAGGAATGGGAATGGGTCTCATAGCCAGGTGGACGAGACTAATCCGCCCACTGGAGCTGAACTCACCAACTTGTTGCTACTGGAGATGCTACAGAAACAAGGGGAGCAGCTACGACTCTAGAACGAGTAGTTGCAGAGGCTAATGGAGGTTTGGGAGAAAAGGATTGAGGAGGATAACTCCTATATATTTAAAAGATTCGCGAGCCATTACCTACCCATCTACGATGGAAGTCCCAACCCTAAGACTTTTGAGGATTGATTTAGGGGCATGGAGAAACTGCTCGACGCACTCAAATGCCCTGAGAAGTGGAATGTGGGTTTTGCTGTGTTCTATTTGAAGGACGAGGCTGACTTATGGTGGGCTACTGTAAGGGGAGACAACACGAACCTGGATTTGATTGGAACAAGTTCAAAGAGATGATCAAGGATAATTTCTACCCTATCTCCCTCTAAAAGGCCAAGGAGTGCGAGTTCATGCAACTGCAATAGGGGAACATGAGCGTACTCGAGTACGCCTCCAAATTTATGGAGCTCTCACGATTTGCCCCAGCCTTCGTAGCTAACAAAAGGCTGAAGATGAACCGGTTCGAGGTCGAGCTGAACCCCACCATCAAAGAGAGGATGTCAGTATGTCACTACGCCTCCTACATTGACCTATACGACACTGCGGTCAACGTAAAAAGGGCGATGGAAGAGCGGAGTAACTATTTCAACTAGCAGTGGGGAACTAAGAGGAAGGGGGATAATCGGGGTAACTTCCAACCGCAAGAGCAATATCATCGGCTTGCCAGGAACCAGTACTCGAATAGTATTAATCGGGGAGGCCAACACTCTAATACACGACCTAAGGTAAACCTGCAACACTTGTGGGAAGCCGGGTCATTATGCGAGAGAATGTCGCTCGGTGAATAGGTGCTTTCGTTGTGGAAGCCCTTAGCATCAGGTTCGGGAGTACCCACTTCCTCCACCTCCTATTGGGCAAGGGTAAGGCCAGGGTCGAAAGCAAGGGCAACGATCCTAGTAACCATATCAGAACAGGGGAGGGCAGGCGGCCAGCCCCAACCAGCAAAACTGGGCACCTCAGCAAGCTCAAGCCCGACCTCCCTACCAATCGCCCCAGAACAATTGGGGTAGAGTCTACGTGATGCGAAAGGAGGAAGCAGAGGATGCTCCTAACGTTGTGATGGGTACTTTCTCTCTCCTAACTCAACCAGTAGATGTTTTGTTTGATTCGGGTGCCACACACTGTTTTATTTCTGTTAAGCTGGTTGAGACATTAGGACTAATCCCCACACGTAAATCTTCATTGCTATCTGTGACTCTCCCTAATGGGAAGACTGTGACGTGTGAGGAGCTATACGAGGGTTGCCCTATTAGAATGTATGAATGTGAGTTCCTAGCGGACCTATATAGGTTTGAGTTAACTAATTTTGGGGTTATCTTGGGGATGGACTGGTCAGCTAAGTATCAGGTTCAGATAGACTGCCTAAGATAAAAAATCAGCCTTAAGGGGCCTAATGGGGAGAAGGTAGGGCATAGCGGCCAAAGACCCAGAATGGGAGTGAAATTAGTGTCAGTAATGAAATCTCGCAAGTAGTTAGGCAAAGGATGCGAGGGATTCCTGTGTCACGTAGTGAAAACCAAGGATGCGGAATCCTTCCTGGAGGACATCCCCGTGGTGAGGGAATTTTCATATGTGTTTCCCGATGAAATCCCCGGCATGCCACCCCTTAGAGAGGTGGAGTTTTGTATCGATCTGGTCCTTGGAGCCGCTCCTATCTCTATGGTACCTTATCGAATGGCACCGATAAAATTGAAACAATTAAAGACACAATTGGAGGAACTCTTCGAGAAAGAGTATATTCGGCCTAGTACATCCCCGTGGGGAGCCCTAGTTTTGCTTGTGAAGAAGAAGGACGGTACCCTAAGATTGTGTATAGACTACAGAGAACTGAACAAAATAATGGTTAAGAACTGCTACCCTCTGCCTAGAATAGATGACCTATTTGATCAGTTACGGGGCGTAGGGACCTTTTCTAAAATAGACCTCCGCTTGGGGTACCATCAACTCCGAATCCGGGATGAGGATATATCCAAGACTGCCTTCCGTACCCGGTACTGATATTATGAGTTTGTGGTGATGCCCTATGGCCTCACCAACGCCCTAGCAGCATTCATGTACCTTATGAACAAGGTCTTCAAATCCTATTTGGATCAATTTGTGGTGGTATTCATAGATGACATCCTAATTTACTCGAGGACCCTAGAGGAGCATACCCACCACCTATGGACAACCCTGGAGATATTGAGGAGAAATGAGTTGTACGCCAAATTATTAAAGTGTGAGTTTTGGTTAAGGAAGGTAGAATTCTTGGGACATGTAGTATCCAACAAGGGAGTGTCGGTGGACCCCCGAAAGATAGAGGCTGTGACAAACTGGTCCAGACCTAAGAATCCGGCGGAAGTGAGGCGTTTCTTGGGTTTGGCGAGGTACTATCGCATATTTGCTCAAAATTTCTCAAAAATTGCCACCCCGCTTACCAACTTGATTAGAAAGGTCACCAAGTATGAACGGACGGAGCAATGTGAGAAAGCGTTCTAGGAGCTGAAAAAGAGACTGACGCGTACGCCGATACTGGGGATGCCTCTAGGAGTGGTTTGGGGTGTGCACTAATGCAAGAGGGTCGTGTCATAGCTTATGCCTCACGACAATTGAAGACACAGGAGCAAAATTACCTGACTCATGACTTGAGGTAGTGGCGGTCGTTTTTGCACTTAAGATCTGGAGGCACTACCTGTATGGGGTACATTGTGAAGTTTTCACCGACCACCAGAGCTTGAAAAACTTTTTTTGACAAAAGGATTTGAATCTGAGACAGACAAGGTGGCTAGAATTTTTAAAAGACTACGATGTCCACTTTCAGTACCATCCCGGGAAGGCCAACGTAGTAGCAAATGCGTTGAGTCGTCGACTGTACCCAACACAGGGCTGCTTCTAGCGCTTCCGAATGAACTGTGTGAGGAATTTCGGAAGTTAGAACTTAATGTGATCACCCTGAGGCTTAAACCTGCACTTTGCGCCACAGAAGTGCAACCGATGCTCATAGAAGAGATCCGAGTAGCCCAGACTACGGACCCCCAACTCAAATAGATCAGGGAGGAAATGCTGGTGGGAAAAGCACCTAGGTTTATAATTCATGAAGATGGCACCATTCGATTTCATAACTGGGTGTGTTCCAGCCGTAGAGGCACTTAAGAAGAAAATCTTAAGCGAGGGTCACAATACCCCACGCTCGGTACACCCTGGGGGAAATAAGTTGTATAAGGACCTAAAGCAGACATTCTGGTGGAGTAACATGAAACAGAAAGTAGCTGATTATGTGGTAAAGTGCCTAACTTGTCAAAAGGTAAAGGTAGAACATCAACGACCAGCGGGACTCTTACAACCCCTGGAAGTCCCCAAGTGGAAGTGGGACTCGGTATCCATGGATTTCGTGGTGGGTCTACCTTTGACTCAGCGGAAGAATAACACAATCTGGGTTATTATGGATAGGCTCACAAAAACAACGCACTTCATAGCCATGAGAAATACTTGGACCCTGGACCAATTCACTCGAGCAAACCTCAAGGAGATAGTGCGACTACATGGGGTACCTAGCTCTATCGTGTTAGATCGGGACACCAGGTTTCAGTTGGGTTTCCGGCAGAAGCTCCAAGAAGCATTTGGGACATTGCTACGATTTAGTACTGCATTCCACCCTACTACGGATGGATAGACAGAACGCACTATTCAGACATTAGAAGATATGCTAAGTGCTTGCGCTTTGGACTTTAAAAGTTCATGTGACGAGCAGCTAGCGCTGATCGAGTTCTCTTACAACAACAGCTACCACACGAGTATTGGCATGGCCCCGTACGAAACCCTGTAAGGGAGGAAATACAGAACACTGCTCTGTCGGCAGGAGATCGATGAAGCTTTGACTATTGGGCCAGAGTTAATCCAAGCCACCGCGAATAAAATAAGATTGATCCAGGAATGTATGAGAGCTGCTAGAAAATCTATATCGATCGGAGGCATAAACCCCTTGAGTTCCAAGTAGGAGATCTGGTATTCCTCCGAGTTTCCCCAACCAAGGGAGTCACGAGATTTGGGATGGCAGGAAAGCTTAGCCCAAGGTATATCGGGCCATACCCAGTCATACAGAGTATTGGGGAAGTAGCTTATCGATTGAAGCTATCGTCTGAACTTCCAAGAGTACATAATGTATTCCACGTGTCGCAATTACGGAAATACATTTCGGATCCCTCACACATAATCGAGCCTGATCCTATCCAACTCTAGAAAGACCTGTCATACGAGGAACAACCTGTGCAAATCCTGGATCGGCTGGAAAAGCACCTCTGTAGGAAGATGGGCCCCCCTGGTGAAGGTCCTTTGGGTCAATCATGAGATGTCTGAAGCCACTCGGGAGCTGGAGATGGGAAATGCAAGACAAATACCCTCACTTGTTCCTATAATCAAGGGCATGTAAGTTTCGGGGACGAAACTTTCTTAAGTTGGGTAGTATGTAAAACCCCGAAAATGCATATTCATAATGGTACTGTTCCGCAGCTTAGTGAAGTTTCGGAGACAAAACTTTCTTAAGTGGGTTAGTATGTAAAACCTCGGAAAATCAAATTGGGAGACCTTGTGACATAGACCAACCTTCGTAATCCAAGTCGTTCTAAAACCTCTTTTTCCACGAGTTGTGTCTTTTAAATTTTTCTAAAATATTTATTTATTTATTTTTCACCTGGAACATTTTGTTTTCCCTGATTTAAATATTTACGTATTTCGTCTCATAACTCAATTATTTACTCCTTTCATTTATTTTTCCCTCCCATATATTTTATTTTGAAATTTAATTTTTTCTCCCAAATTCACCCAAATCAAACCCTAGAATATATCTTATTCTCCCTTCCTTTTTTTTTATTTTCTCCCTTTCCTTTTCTTATTTTCCCTTCTCTTTTTATTTATTTCCTTCGTTTTCTTTTCTTTTCCCTTTCCTTGTTTCCCCCCACTACCCGGTAGCCCCTACCCCTAGAAAACCCTAAGCCGTGGCTACCCCCCCTTACATTATTTCTCTTCTCTCTCTCTCTCTTCCTCTTCTCTCTCTCTTTCTCTGTCTCGTTCTCTCTCTCGTTTTTCTCTCCCACTCCCTCTCATAGCCACGCCACCACTGGACCACCACCAACGACCCACGCCTCCTCTTCCCTTCGTGGTAAGTGGGGTGCATTCCATGCACCCCGTGCATGAGTATCCCCAACCTTTGAAATTCTTTATAAAAAAAAAGATGTATATATCATGGTTTATGCAAATTCAAGTGGGAAGCATTAAACTCCATTCTTTTTTTATGTTATTTTCATATTTAAAGCACAAAGGGTCCGACCCTCAAATCACTTTTCTGCCGAATCTAAATCAAGGTTAGCATGCAACATTTTTCTTGAAATTTTAGTATCAAATTGTAGGTTTCCTTGACTTAAATGACTTGGGTTAGGGGGGAAGGGTCATTGGATTGTTACGAGGATTACTCCAAGACTTAACACGTGATTATTAGGGGAAAAGGATTGGGTTTTGGATTGAGGTTTAATTGGGGGCATGCCACTGTTGAGGACAAAAAATACACATAGCTTTGAAAAATTATTCCTGTTGATATTATGGCCTACAAATTGTCAAATTTGGAGGGTAGATAGGCCAGGGTGAGTCGGTGAGCCAAAAATTGTCAGATTTTTAAGGTGGATGCCTTGGGATCTGTTGCATAACCTTGTTTTGGGATTGGGCCGATGGGGTAGTGTAGCCCACATTATAGCCAGTTTACCATGGACTGTCCAAACCAAGATAGTCAGTGACACCGCTAAAACAAGTGAGAAAACGACCTAGTTCGGGATGGAACCGGGTGAAGCCCCGAACATGACAAGGGTAGGGAACAACTCAAAGTTTCTGGATTCTGTTAGAAAATTTAAATTGGACATCGGGACCAAAAGTTTGGGCCTTTGGAAGGGGGTCCAGATTCTTGTCGAATCTGGACCTTAATGTGGGCTTGGATTGGGGGCCCTAAAGGCACGGGTAAATTGTATAAAAATTATTGGGAGTAAGGAAAAAAATCCAGGGGTACAACCTATTTGAGTTTAGACTAAGTGTGGGCTATGTGTTGGCCCAGGTGTAGAGCAGTAAGTTCGGAATAGTAATCGAGCCCTTAACTTTTACGATATCCAGGTAACAATCATGTCCTAACCCTTCCCCGCGTTATTTGCAACTGTGTGTGCGTTGAACATGATAAGAACTGTCTTGTTGCTGATTTAAAGGAATAATACTTGAGTTAACTAAATGTAACTACGTAGCAGAATCTGTATGACATGACATGCTATGTAATTGAGACATTGTCCTGTTTTGTTGGAAATTCCTATTTTACTGCTGCAGGGCAGTCATTGGGGGGGGGGAGTGGCTGAGATTGAATGAAATTACTTATGCTAAGTCGGTCTCTAATAAGGAGAAATGAAATCAATTACTGTAAAGGCTAAGATAGGTGATAATTAATCTGACTATGTTGATTGAAGGCCATTAGCCTTCCCCGGAAAACTAGTGCATGCATGTGAGTGGCCACGTGCTCTACTGAGACGTGTGCCAGGTTAGTGGTAGCCATCCCTGCTCATGGTAGGCCAGGAAAGGGTTAAGCAGTAACAGCCTGAGTAGCAGCAGGCCATGAATGAGTTAAGAGGTTGCTTTGAACTGAAATGCAGGCCATGAGACCCAGTGGGGTCGCTCACCTAAAAATTTGACTGTTGTTTTTTGGATCGTAAATCATGAATTTTCATTTATGAGAGCTAGTAACCATGGAATGAGGAATGTGGCTTGGGAGTCTTGCAGTTTTCCCCACCCCTTAAAATGCTTTCAAAATAAGTGATTGTTTACCAAGTTTACCTCATTTTTATTAAATTTTTGGTTTTTAGGCGAGTTAGTTGGGCATGGTGTAATACTTGCGTACTTCATATTCCGTTAAGTTGTTCGTAATGCCTTTTTTCTCTTTGGAAACTGTATTTTATTAGCGATATGAGCTAAAATTATTTTCTAAGTACCTATGTGAGCGCTAATTTTATTTTTTTAAAAAAAAGATATTATTGTCATTGCTTTTCTTATTACTATTAATATTATTATTAGTCTTGAAAATCTTTCGATGATTTTTAATAAGCGTTAGTAACGATTATTAACGAGTACTAAATCGATTAGCAACCCAAATACGATTAGGACGTTAACCTTAGAAGTAGTTCGATGTTATTAAATCGAACCTAGATAGATTTGAGAACGAATAGTTGATGAAGGATTATATTATCAATTTGGATTTAGAATTTGGTTTATGAATTAGACTAGCGGTGTTAAATATAAACTACCTTGGGTTGAACAAATGAGAGTAGGGAAGGGCAAGCTGGTAATTTTGCGCGCCCCCTTATTTGTCCTCTCCCTGCCCACGACATTCTCTCTCCTCTTTCTTTCTTTCTTCTTCTTCTTCTTCTTCTTCTTCTTCTTCTTCTTCCCGTCTCCCCTGTTCCTCATCTTCTCCTTCGCTTCTCCTCCCTCCACGCACCACGACCGGCGAAACCGAGCCCCAACCCAACCAACCCAAGAGCCGGCCAGCCTCCTACACGTGGCTGACCCAAAATTCGGGCATAGGCAGGGCCGATTTTGGCGAAGGACCGGCCGAACACCCGGTGAATTCGGTGCATGCAAGGTGATTTTGAACTCCTCCTTCATCTATAAATTGCATTCTTGACCTAGATTCTTCCTAATTGTGTTTAATTTCTCAGAAAACTTGAGTTAGGGTTTTGGGTTGGATGGTGTTAGAACCTCACGCGAAGGGAGCGGATTTTCTGGCTATGTGGAGTTCGAATTTAGCTTCAATACTAGCCAACTTGGATGCATATAGCTTGAATTCGAGGTGGGTAAACCTTTAATCCCTCCTATTTTAAGGATTTCGAATAATAATTGTATGAATCAGTTTATTGGATTGGTAGTTATAAGTATTTATGCATAATGATTATGAATTATGCTTAAGGTGTTAATTCGAAGTGAGTTATATATGCTTAGCTTCGATTCAAATCAATTTAGGTGAATTATGCTTGAGGTGTTAATTCGAAGTGAGTTATATATGTTTAGCTTCAATTCGAATCAATTTAGGTGAATTATGCTTGAGGTGTTAATTCGAAGTGAGTTATATATGTTTAGCTTCGATTCGAATCAATTTAGGTGAATTATGCTTGAGGTGTTAATTTGAAGTGGGTTATATATCTTTAGCATCGATTCGAATCAATTTAGGTGATTTCTGCTTGAGATGCTAATTCGAAGTTGTTGTATGAATTCGATTGTATGTGTGGACAAACAAATGGATTAAGCTTTTGTTATGCTAGGTCAGAACCAATGTATTCTTGAAAGGTTGCCAGATGTTTTTAAATGGTGGCTTTCACGATTTAGAACTGCATATAACTCTCTAAAGTTGCTTCCGATTGTCATATCCAACCAGTTAGCAATGAAGATCATTTGGGATACAAAAGGGTGGTTTAAAAGTAAAAGAGGTCTTTATTGTTTTGGTGTATATTCAAGCTTAGTTTTAAGAAGTTTGCAAATGCTAACTATTTCATTCGAACAGACTTGGGTTACCTAGTCTAGGGTTATTGCGTTTGAAAAACCTACTACTTCATAAGTTGGCCTCAAGATAGATTTTTGAGTCTTTATGAAGTTTCAAGTCAAGAGCTGGTAAAACTGTTACGTTTCAAGAAGCATTTACATAGAACATTTATGAAAAGATGTTTGCCTTGTAAACGAGCCAAGTGATGATGTTTTTGAATGGTAGCAAGTTTAGGAACATTCTAAGCCTTTAATTTATCCTCCCACCCATCTTGAGTTAAAATGGAATTAATAGACGTATTATGTTTAAGAGAAGCTTTCTAAGTTATACACGAAGTTGTTTTACGATTTAGTAAATTCTTACGAAGCTTTTAAGTTAGAAATAAAATCGTTTTATGACTTAACAAGCTTATTACGTTTTTAAGAAGCTTTGAAGTTTCAATGGAAGTCGGTTTATGTGTTAATAAACTTATAACATTTATGAGAAGCTTTTAAGCTTCAAACTTAGTTTGAATTAAGCATTAACTAAACACGTTGTGTTTCAAACGAGTTCCGGTTTTCGATTTAGTAGACATATTACATTTAAAAGAAGCTTTTAGCTGAAAAGTGAAGTCGTTTTATGAGTTAGCGGTCGTGTTGTATTTACACAAAGCATTTAAGTTAAAAACTATGTCGTTTTACGATTTAGTAAACAATTTACGTTATAAGAAAGTCTTTAAGTTATTTATGAAGCCGATTTACGTACTAACAAATCTTATTTTGTTTCTAAGAAGCTTGTAAGTTTAAAACGAAGATGTTTTACAAACTAACAAACGTATTAAGTTATTAAGAAACTTTTAAGTTGAAAACGTATTTTACGAAGTTAGTTTACACGTTAGCAACTTTATTTCGATTATGAAAAGCTTTTAAACTATTCACGAAATCGATTTATGAGTTAGTAAACTTGGTTTGTGTCAAATTCCTTCTTTTGCGTTTAAAAGATTGAAACGATATGAAAAAGTGCAATTGGAGTTGTGTATTGTGAATCCTAGCTCTGAAGTGCATGCTGGTAACTACCCAAGTTTGGAATCGTGAGTTAGTATACTCACCATGTTTTTAAGAGGCCTTTCTCGTTGTTTGCCTAAAGCTAAAGTTGTAAGAAAATTATGTTTTCATGTTTTACGTTCATAAAACCTATATATGAATAAGTATAAGCATGTTTGTCTACTAAGTATGTATGTGTATGTAAGTATTTATGTGTATGAATGTTATAAGTTCCCAAGACATATATATGAATGAGTATGTATGTGTACGAATGATTAAGTTTATATCTATGTATAAGTATGTATGTGTACAAACGATTATGTTTATGTCTATGTATACGTTGAGGAGCTACTCTAGAAACTTTAAGCTTAAGTCTGAGACCAAGGATGGTGGCTTAGTTCCCGCCTGGTATCACGTATGTTATGTTATGATAGATTCATGGATGATGGTTTGATTCCCGCCTGAAGTCTAAGTATAAAAATTACGTCTCAGCATAGTATGATGTCTGTCTGGATAGGCGCATGTTGCCGCTCGAGTTTGGCCGACTCGAGATGGCAGTAACAAAGTACCTCTAAGAGTCTCCTAATTTACGTGAATAAGTTACTATGTATGTTGTTCGGTAAGTGAAACTCATGCGTAAAACCCCCTTTATGCTATGTTTCTAGGTTTACGTAACTTTATTATGAACGGTTTCTACCAAAGTTAAGCTTTTTGAGTATGACTATTCCTTCACTTGGTTTATGGTTTGAATATGATGTATTATGTGTAAGCTCTTCAACTAAAATGAATTACAAAAGGCTTTCGTAAGTTAATATGTATTTTAAGTATGTTTTGGGAGAGAGGGTTTACTCACTGAGCGGTGGTTGCTCATTCCCATTACTTTCCCCCTTTTTCCCACATCCACAGGTATGTGACTGTTGCGTGGAGCGCATAGAGGGGACTTGCTGGGACTGTATTGCTGTGTTTATGTTATCGTTATGTAATGTTGACTATGTTTCTAAGGTTATGTAATTATTTACCTTCTTGTAAGGTTTATGAAAAATAGAAAGCTCTATATATTCCGGGCGTGTGGCCCGTAGAGTTGTGGACTCCGGCGTGTAGCCGTTGAGCTGTTGGTGATATTTAGTACCTTTTAGTATTACAGGGGTGTAATGGAAGGCTTAAGCATGGGAAACGGTCAGTTTTTAGGGGAAACTCTGTCCGTTTCACCTCAGAACGCTTCTGACCCTAGGGCTTAAGGGTGTTACATATGGGATTAGGGAAAAGAAAGTAGAGTGAGGCCCGAATCCATGAGCCAAAGACGATGGAAGTTTAGTTGCTAAGACAAAGGTGCTATGAACATTTGTTTGATTTAGTAGATGTTATCAAAGTTTGAATAATGTGGAGGTTGAAATATTAATAAGAATTTTTTGTGTAATAATTGTTATTCGATATCCAGCCTGGTATTTCAAAGAAAGAAATGTGGAAGTAACACCCTAATTAGGTTCCGCTGCAATGTAGGATAAAGGCTAGTAAAGAAGAAATAAAAGTGGGGTTTCATGGTGTTACAATATGTATGTATATATATGTAGATGTGCGTGTGCCTATGTGCATGTATATATAAATATAGACACATATATAAATATACATATATACATATATATATATATATATATATATATATATATATATATATATATATATACACACACACACACACA
>JACYFF010031952.1:41678651-41694479 GCA_017589665.1 Selenicereus undatus
TATATATATATACACACACACACACACACACACACACACACACACACACATATATATATATATATGTATGTGTGTGTGTGTGTGTGTGTGTGTGTGTGTGTATGTATGTGTGCGTGTGTCTATATGTGTGCGTGTGTATATATACATATGAAAGGGAAATCAACCATAACAGAACTAATGTTTTAATATGTAAACTATACGTGCAGTAATATTTTAAGAACCAAATTTGTTTAGCACCTTAAACGAATAAGAAAATGCTTTCACGAATTATGATAGCTTCTAATTTAGTGGAACCGAACAACCCACTTGTAGTTAGTGAAGTTAAAATTCTTTTGATCTTTCATATTAGATAGACGATAATTTGGTATTTAATTGAGTGTATGTTATGACCTTCACCACCGTACTAAATTCATTTACTAATCTGATATATCAAAAGTATTCGGTATTTAATTTTGTGTGTGTTATGACCTTCATCACATACTAAATTCATTTACTAAATTCATTTATGAATCTGAAATATCAAAAGTATTTGGTACGCAATTTTGTGTATGTTGTGACCTCCATCACAATACTAAATTTATTTACTAATCTGATAATTCGGTATTTAATCTTTTGTATGTTATGACCTTTATCACCGTATTGAATTCATTTACTAATCTGAAATATCGAAAGTATTTGGTATTTAATTTTGTGTATGCTATGACCTTTATCACCGTACTAAATTGATTTACTAAATTCATTTACTAATCTGAAATATCAAAAGTATTTGGTATTTCATTTTGTGTATGTTATGACCTTCATCACCGTACTAAATTTATTTACTAAATTCATTTACTAATTCGTTAATTCGGTTTTTAATTTTGTGTATGTTATGAATTTCATGACCTTATGAAATTAACTTACCCACATGGCATTGGTTGATGTTTAAGATCAACAGTACACCCCCTTCCCCAGCAATTCTAAAATCCTCAAATATGTACATGTATATACATGTACGTGTATGTATATATTTGTCTACTATATGTACATAAAAGTCAAATCGACAAAAAGATAACTAATCATACTAAAAATGCAGTAATCTTTGAAGAAACCAATATTCTAATGGTCAGTAATTATTCTACGCAGAATGTGTGGAAATATTTCTGCCTCCTTATCTATTACAGGCTTGCTTTTGTTTGGTTTTCATACCACGTGTAGTTTTAAAGATTTTGGTACATATAAATGGTTTGATGGGTAGGAGGGAAGAGGGAAGGTATAACATACCTTGAATGCGATGGGCAGAGCGGTTTTAAATTTATCCTCAATGCTATAATTTCAACCTCAACACGCAGTTAAAGACTGTTGTGCTCTCAGTCTGTAATATCAATCAATGGTGTAAAGCATTAATATTTATACATCATCAATGATATAAGTATGATTAGAAGGGGGAAGATAAAGCATACGTGGAGTGTTATGTCTAATCTGGTTATGGTGTCTTTCTTGTAGTAAGTATACCCTCAACACGCTATTGTTGGTAGTTTCTGGTGTCCTTTTTATGCTCCCAATCTGCATTGTCAATGAAGGGTGACAAATATAAATATGTGCACTGAATCAATACTTAAACTATGATTACCATAAAGATCGTACCTGCTGATTTGTACAGTAAGCGAATAGGAGCAAAGCGGGTAGCAGCAAGTGTGAGGATGTGAAAAGTTGGAATCTGGAGGAGGATGGGGAGTGTGTCGATGTAGTTTTAGTGGAATTTGTTGGGGATGGGGATTGTATTGTAGATGTGATTACTGGAATTCTACAATGTGGGAAGTTTTCTCCAACGTGGCCACATGTATAGTCTTAGGTTTTTTTTTTTTTTTGGCTTTGCTTGCAGTTTGAGGTGTTGCAACGTAGGAAGCTGATTTTCAGTTTTTTTTTTGTGCAATTTGAGAGTTAGTGGGTTTTGTAAATTGAGGGGGTTGTATCATTGGGCGGCTATTTGAGGGTTGTGGGTATCGTACAAATTCAGTTTTTTTTTTTTTTTAGTTTGAGGTGTAGTGGGTTTCTACAAATGGAGGGAGTTATATCACCACTTCAAATTTTGAATTGGGGTTCACACATCAATTAGGCCGAAGTGCACAAAATCACAGCAATTCTAAAATCCTCAAATATCAACACATCACCAATTTTAGCATTTACAGTATAAAGATTAGTAGAAGAGCTGGAGACTAACTAAACTAACAATAAATATATCACAAATGTACCTGATACCTTAATTGGCAACAACTAGTCCAACGGTTCATTAATTACTTCGAAATATATTAAGGGCCTTTTCTTTTAGTTGTCTTTTTAAATTTACCAACTTAAGCCTAATTCAATCCACTTTAACCAACTTCAACACACTTCAATGAAAAATACCAACTTCAATCCATTTCAACCTATTTCAACCTACTTCAACCCCTTTCAACCCACCTCCTTCAACATTTTATTCTCACTATTGTAACCAACTTAAAAAAATATAACAACTTCAACCCATTTCAACCAACTTCAACTCACTACAACCTACTTCAACCCAATTCAACAAAAAATACCAATTTCAACTCACTTCAACTCACCTCAACCAACTTCACCATTTTATCAACCTCAATTTACCAACGAAAAGAACAGGCCCTAACTAGTCTGAAGGCCAATGTTATCCGCATGCAATTTGCAAATTTTAAGGTTCTTCGTACTAAATTTATTCTAGTTAAAATTCTTATGATGCTTTTTCTGAACTTACCGTATTTATTCCAAATAAGTAAAGTGATACAAGTAGTAAGCTGTCTTACGTTATGTACAAGGCATTAATATTAATATCAAGAAGTTCTAAAATGAGGTTTAACAATTAAAGATTAAAAATATATTACAGTAGCTGCCTTCTCCTATTTCTCTCAAGTTCCTGTAATATAGTGCCATCAAACTTTTGATTTTTGTCAAATTTACCACTGAACTTTTATTTTTGTCATCTATGCCATTACAAAATAATATTTTGATCAAAAATATTAACCAACTGCTTATTGACTGGTTATTACAAGTAAGTTTCTTTCCCTTTCATTTCAACAGCTGAACAGTAAACCAAAAAAAAAAAACCAATCAAAAGATTTCTAAATAAGAATTGCTTATCATCCCCTCACATCCTCTCTCCTCCCCTGTCACGCAGCCCCCTCTATCTCAAACCCCTTCCTGTGCAAATTTGCATCATGGATCATCAACGTCATCTTCACCAAGTGCCCCAACATTCAACATCATCAATCTCTACTATCATCTCTCATTGACACCAAATCTTAATCCCTTCAAGCGGAGACCAACCCACCTCACAAGGACGAAGCTGAGATTTCATGTTAATGGGGGCCAAAGTATTGAGTTATAGATATAAAAAGTAAAAATTCCATGGCAAGATTCGAAAACTAGCACACCCATGTAGGGTTGAAGGCATAGCTACCACTCTGGCCAATTGTACATTGCGCATCAATCTAATACTTAAATTTTATATAAAGGTTTTTCGGTTGGGGGAGGGGGCCCATGGCCTTCTTTGGCCCAATGGTAGCTTCGTCCATGCCACCTCACAATCTATCCTAACCATCCACACCATTCTCACAAATTTGGATTCAAGTTTGAGGATTCCTGGCTTTGCTCTTGGCTTGGTCCCCTTTTTTAGAGAAGCCTATTATCCGCCATTAGTGGCGTCCAAATAGCTCTAGAGCCGGGTTGCCTCCTTCTGTTTCTAGGTCCAATCCCCCATGTCCTCTTTTCTTATGTTTTTGGGAGCTCTGTTTACAATTAAATGAATTTATACTGGCGCTTTTGTTGTTGGGTTGTGCAAAAAGGGATTGAATTGATTCTAACTTGTGCTGAGCTACTCCTCATGCTTCTCATTTTCAAATCTCTTTGGGAAAATGGTGTTTGATGAGCTCCTTACGTACTTATAGAGACCCATAAAGATGGTGTAGTCACCAGCTTCATGTCTCACCTTCCTTACCTTGAAGTAGAATGCCATCCTCAATTTGCATATGCCTACCGAGAGAGACAGAGAGAGAGAGAGAGAGAGAGAGATTAGTGTGTATCAAAATTTGATATTTACCTGCCGTAATCTATTAACAATTAATGAGAGTGGCACATTTGCTTAGAGTAAGTTTCTTAATGGCATAATTGACAAAAGAAAAAGTTCAGTGGTATATTTTATAAAAGTTGAAAGTTTGATGGATATTGTAGTCTAAGAACAATTAGTCTATGGTACATACCCATGTACCATGGTAATATACACACCTATATAGAGAGATGTTTAATTGGACCTAACAAATAATCATGTCCTATTGTGAAATTCAACCAAAACTACCCAAAAAAAAAATCAGAAAAACACAAAACCTCGAGAATGATTATCCGAACATTGTTAGCAGAATCTAACACTCATAAAAGATCTTCATCGAATCAATTATTTATCATCTCTTCAATACAAAGTATATCTACCTAGAGCGATTTTTAAATTCAGAAATCGTTGCACGTAAGGTGTTCGACGAAATTCCCCAAAGAGACGATTGTAATAACGAAATCGTTAATTTTGATCGAATGAATCTTTTATGCAATGCAGTGAATCTTTTCCCAACTGCAGGGAACATTTCTTCAATTGCAGTGAACCTTTTGTGTTAATAAGCAAAATCGAGATGTTTTATGCAATTCAGTGAATATTTTTCGAACTGTAGAGAACCTTTCCTCAATTGCAGTGAACCTTTTGGACTAAGAAGCAAATTTAAGTCCTTTTTTAAGGCAGATTGACCGTTAATCTCCTCTCTTTTGAGGCTTTGTATGAGAATGTTGTGATTGCTATGATAGGGAAAGCTCTGAGGATTGCTGGAAGATAAGACATTGTAGATAGGTAACTTCAAATATTAAAAGACAATCATACCAAAAAGACGAAAAGGTAATATAGAAAATTACCAAGAGGCTGACACAAACAAGAATAGCACAATTGTCCACATTGTTATGACTAACAGAACGGACAATCTCCACATTCTTTCCCAAGAAATTGAATCACACAACAAAGTAATATCCATTCTGAAACATTGGAAAGAATATCTGCATATCAACACAACTATAGAAGCATATGTACACCATTAAGCTATATAAGCATATGTAAGCTACATTGCGATTGTGGCGCGACAATGACAATGGTGAAATATGGACAACATAATACCAACATTTACTCCACAGTTTTACATCTTAATTTTGATCCAATGAATTTTTTATGCAATGTAGTGAATCTTTTCCCAACTGCAGGGAATCTTTCCCCAATTGCAGTGAATCTTTTGTGCCAATAAGTAAAATTAAATTGCTTTTAATTGCTATAGGTCTGAGGCTATGCACTGCACGCGCAACATATGTACCTAGTAAGGTACATACGTTTGTAAGGTAGTATTTTCCGTCTAAGAACTCTATTTCTCTCTTCCTCTATGTGAAAACCACCCCTTCTTTTATTAAAGTTGCCTACTTTGCTGACCCATATAGGCTAAAAATAAGCATTTTTTGGTTGTCCTTGTCCCTAACCTTCTCTCCTTTTCTTTTACTTAGTTTACTAGCTTGTGCATGACCTAAAGTGCGGGTATCTAATTCAAATGGTAAATAGTAGATCGTGTATTAGCACAACATATAAAGTGCATGGGAAAGAAGAAAATAGACTTGAACTTCCTTCCTCCAAATAAAAGAAAGAAAGTCAATTAATGGCTTCCATCATTACATTATTTAGGAACTAAATAAGATAGTTTCCTAGTCCAAAAAAAAAGAAGATAGTTTCTAGAAAAGCAATGTCCCAAACTGCTGTTAAATCTATGAAAGCTAAGAACATGTGGACTTTTGATGTATGTATGCTAGAAGCAACAAAAGCATCCCAACGTCCTGAAATCTTTTTAAAAAAGGAAGCCATATACTCTACAAAGAATAGACCAAGCAAATTTTAGCTTGTCTTAGGTGGTTGCCTACCCTCTTACCCCTTTCAATTTACTATATATATATTCTTGTCTCACATAAAATGTGCAACTGCAACAACCCCACACCAACTTCTTAACTAGCTCACACCACTGCTAGTTCTTCCATGGAAAAAAAAAAGAAAGAAACTTAGAAGGGACAAATAAAAAAAATAATTGAATTAGAGAGGAAGCTAGACATCTATTGAAGGTTAGAGTTTAAGAGGGAATCAAGGATAGAGAACATAAGGAAATCATAAGAAAAATTACCTCTCATGTGTACCAAATTGACAATATTATCTTTGGCCTTGAAAATCTGCATGATCAAAATCATCCTCTCTTAAATTGAACGTGGGTACAAAATATCCTCTAAAGAAATTCCAATGCATGAAATCTAATAGTACATTTTGTAGTATGAGAATGATACATAGATAAAACTAAGAATCCAAATAAGAATAATCCATGTTGTTGTTTTTACTAATTTTGTTCTTGTGCCTTTAAATACCTACAATAAAAAAAATAAAAATCAATAACATTCTTTCTCTCATGTATAAAGAACATATGAGAGTGATTAGCGAAAACTGCCATCAAGCTTTTTGATTTGGTCAAAATTGCCATCGAATTAACTTTGTGCCTACCCTAGTCACCTAACTCTATTATTAGAGTCAATTTTTCCACTTTAACCCATTGTAACTGGCTGCAGCAGGTTTTTTGTGGTTTTCTCTTTAAATTTTAATTGTCTTAAAAATGAAAAAATTCTTCTGCATTCCCTCCCTCATCTCCCCTGTTCTCTCCCTTCATTCATGCTCTAGGGTTTGGAGTTCATGGTGTTGGAGCTCAAATTAGCCTTCAATGTTAACGCAAACTCAGAAATTGGGGCTAGAAATTGATTGAGCCTTACAAGTCGAAACGCGTAAACCCCTAAAGATGGCTGATGCGTGTAGAAATTGTCTATGTTTTTCTGTTTACGAAAGGTGTTGTAGCTGTGGGAAGAGATGTGTGATTCTTACAAGTATAATAATTAAGAACCCCCTGATAAGGTTTGCTAGGTGTAGAATGTTCGACTCACCTGGTGGACATGATCACTTTGAATTGATTGATGACTATCTTTGTGATAAAGTAAGGTCAATGGTGGTGTCCCTGATTGTGTCAAATGAAACATTATTGGAAGAGCATCAGCATTTGTAGAGAATGAAGGTCGAAGTAGCTTATGATAAAGATGTTGTGAAGAGGCTAAGGAAGAAGAATTCAAGGCTAAAGATGGAGAATTCAAGGCTAAAGATGGAGAGTTTAAGGCTAAATATACAACTTCGTGACTACCAAATAAGAGAGAGGAAGGTGTTGTGAGGCTTGCTGTGCTAATTGGTATAGGCTTTGCTGTTGGGGGTTGGAAGTAATGGCCTGGTAATGGGGGTTGGTTTATATATGCCATTATGTCTTAGGGTGATCATGGGGGTTGATGTGGAAGATGTAATTTGTCATAATTTAGGTTAATTAGGGAGCTCTGGTAGCTGTTAAAAGCGTGATGTTTGTATGGTATGAAATTGTGATTAATCTACAAAGCAAAAGCAATGGTAATTTGGTGTATGTGATTGTGTTCATCCATTCTTTGCCTTTTAGTAATTACAAAGTGAAGGAAGAAAATCAAAACCAAAGTGAAGCAAGGAAGTACACTTTCTGTGATCAATTGTATGCAAAAGAGAACTCCATTACATTGTAGCCATAGTTAAGCTTTACAAGTAGACATTGTAGCCATAGTTAAGATTTACATGCTCAGAACAAAGCAAGTTTCACTTGTACGTTCATGTACACATAAAAAAGTTGCTACCTAACATGTACATTGATGTACAAATCACCAAAAAGATATCTAATGAAGCTTGAAAATGTTGTGTTTGGCTACAATGTAAAAAGAATCAAACACTCTAACTAAAGTTGGATTACTGACGTAAGACAACATATGATTTCTTGGGGAACAGAACTATTCTCATTCTTCCAGATCTCCTTAGAGGCCGAGCTTGTGAAGTTGAGGTGCCAGTAGCAGTTTCAGTTGATGCATGCCCTGAAGTTGCTCTTCTGACATTCAACTTGGGCCTGGAAGACAAAGAAGGCTGAGAAGTAGGGGTAGGAGGAGTATTTAAGTCTTTGGCAGCTTAACCCTCACTTTGAAGTTTATTTCTCTAAGAGAATCCGTTGCAGTGGTAGATTGAGAGGGTTCAACTCTGATAGTTTGAGGGGGAAGGATGGCTAATAGAAGAGATACAGATACTTCAGAATGAGAAGCAGGTATGAGCTAAGGAGGAGGTGTAAGCTGAGCAGAAGTTGTGGGTTGGGTAGAAGCTGTGGGTTGAGAGGAAGCTATGGGTTGAGAATTAGCTATAGGGTGAGCAATTTTGGCTTTATTCTTGGACTTGGGTTGGGATTTGGGGTTTGTTATGGTTGAGGGTTTAACAATGGTTGTGGTAGTTGTTGCTTGTCCTTGGCAGCTTGATTTTGACCTTTTGATCTAAAAAAAGAAACAAAGAAATAGTTAAACACATTTTAAATAATGCATAGCTCGTAATCGTATTAACAAACAAATTAAGGAATGGATTAACCTTAAGCTTAGGCTTTCTTTGGTTGTATGTCTTCTAGTTGTGGCCTTCACCCCCACAGTTTAAATAATGCACTTTCACACCACACTTAGAAACTTTTCCAACTTGCTTTGTAGTTGTTCCCCCAGGTTCTAACCGTCTTTTGAATTTGAGGTTTCCTTTCTTCTTAGTGGGAAATACAGGAACTTTGACATCAACTCCTGGTGCCTGCTCCCACATATCTTCTCCATTAATAGGGATACGAGTGTGTCCATATGTAATTCTCATATACTCGGTCCTACAACAGTCGTAGACAAAGTTCAAGGGGCTTAGTCTCTCTTCCCTCATCACTTGGAAGAATGAGGGCAGGGATTCCACTTGATTCCCAGCCTTGACAACTGCATGACACTTGATTCAAGTTCACAACAAAGCTTTTAGTACTATGTTCCACACTATAAAACCCATTTTCTGCCCTTGATCCCTACCAATATCTTGCCATATCTTTTAGTTTTTCTAGTTTGATAATGATCCTAGGGCATATGGAGTCTATTAACTTGACAGCCCAACTATTTCTTTGTGCCACTTTGTTCATGACAGCCTTAAATATTCTCTAAGCATAGATAATGTGGGTAGGTATCTAGCTTCTATAATAGACTCATTGAAGATTTCTGCTATATTATTATCAACTGAATCACATTTAGCATGTGGTTTAAAGTCTAATCTACAGAAATTCCTTAGATCTTTCTCTTCTCAAAATTTACAAGCCCTAGCATCTAAATCTTGCATTTTCTTCATGTGTCTTTTTGAAATGCACTTCATTTGTAGATTTAGCAATTTTTCAAAATACTTTCCTATAAATCACACCCCTCCACTGATTTCTTAAATTAGCATACACATGCCTAGCACACATTCTGTGTTTAGCTCTAGATAGAAGATTTTGTACACTCTCAACAAGCCCTTACAAGCCAAAGAAGCAGTTAATATACCTAAAACACATTAACAAAAATGAAAACAAAATAACTAACATACATCACTAGAAATATATACCTTCCACTGATCTGAAATCAGAGTTCAATCTATGCTATCTCCAATCTCAAAATCTGTTTGCAGTCATGCAATGAACCACTCCCAGAGCTCTCTTTTCTTACTCCATGCCACACCCTATGCTATTAGGCACATCTGGCTGTTAACATCCCTTATTTTTGCTATGGTGCTACGATTTTGCTTGCAAACTTTATACAAATAATCCCTTATTTGTCCAAACTGAGCCTTATAATCACCAATTATTATAGTCAAAGCCCCTGCCCTAACCCTAGAACATATGGATAAGGTAGCATTGTAATTTTCGTCTTTCTCAATAAGGCCTTTCAACTCCCTTGACCTTAAATTAGGCTGCAACTTAAATATCTCAGTTTAGTACTTAATTAACCAACTGGTTGGCATATAGCTACTCCCTTGCTTAAAGGAAAAAGGAATACAACTGTGAGGATTCTTCATTTTGGTTAGTTGAAATGATAACTCATTCTTGCATTTTGATGTCCACAAACTACACTTAGAACCTTGACCCAAGCAATGACAATGAAATCTAATTGTGTCACTTTTTGTAATCTTCAAACCATACCCCTTTAATATCCTACAGTTGTCAAAAGCTTGCATCAACTATTTCTTATCCCTGAACTTCATGTCAATATATAAATCACATTTGTCAAGACATGGTCGAAGGTATCTAGGGAACTTCTCTATCTTTTTCCTCTTTCCCTTTTTATCACCCTCTACAACATCCTCCCTACTATCATCACTTGGGCTATCAGTATTATTAGAATCCTGATAATGTTCATCACCTCCTTCAGCATTTAATTCAAGCTCATGTTTAGCATTTACATCATCCTCCCACTCTCATGTCCTACATTACCTCTCATATTCTCTACCTCAGCAGTAATTGCCTCTTTGGTTATCTTTTTTTTTTCTCCCTAACATCTATGAATTCAGGTTCATCGTCATCAGAATTGGACAACCCATTACTGTCATATTTGTTATCACAATCTGACACGTCTAGAAAATATGTCTTCTCATCCAACACTCCTTTGCCCTTTTCAATTGCATCATCACTATGCTCAACATAAATAGAGACAGAACCACTCTCTAAGCATAATTTAATCAAAACTTCCTAACCTCTTTATCACCTTGAAAGGGAATTAGACTATCCCCAAAAGGGACATTATGCCTACTAAAATACATTTCTTTTATGCTTTCGTCATAATAGCTTAAGTTCACCACTCTTTCCTTAATGTCATATAAACTCATGTAATCAGGGTCCATATACACATCAGATACTTCTAACTCAGTATATAACAGGTGGTTTACTATCTTAAATGATCCACCATGAAAGATACAAAGACAAGCACTTGCAGGGTTTGACATTCTACATATATATTTTCAAAGTTAAAGGAATTATTAATTTTATGTGTAATTTCACCAAAACAGAGCACTAGGGTTTAAAGCATCACAAACTCCACCTTTACCAACATCAAGCAACACATTCAGAGTACAATTTCACAAAATTTTAATTCCACTGATTTGATCAACACATACCCCATGCACTCAAATTTCACGGATTTTTTTAAAATTAAAAGTACACAATGCTTAGCTGATGATGAAGTTTATCAACAACACCAATTCGTCCTCTTAAACTTCTATTACAATCGAACACTTTCTTTGCTTCAAATTGATGGTTCTTTGCTTTTGTGGATTTCTAGGGGTTTTTTTGAAAGGGCAAGAGTTCAGAAGGATAGGGAAGAAGAGCATCTGAGAGCCATGGGTGGCTCGGGGGGTTAGGAGTAATTAAGATTTTTGGTTTATTTTCCATTTATTTTTCAAGCCCCACAAACACAAACTTTTCACTTCCATCAGCAAAACACTCTCTTACCTACTACAACCAGTCAAAGTGGCAAAATTGACTCTAATAATAGAGTTACGTGATACAGTTAGGTGCAAAGTTAATTCGATGGCAGTTTTGACCAAATTAAAAAGTTTGATGGCAGTTGTGGCTAAGCACTTGAACATATGAAGTCAATCTTTAATTTATAATTATAATAATATACGTATGCTCAAGAAGTTGCACAAAAAAGTGAAAATCTTCATGATGACAAGGCTCAAAATACGTGTCTAGCTTCTTCTATTAGTATTTTGATGATTTATAGCTCGGTTTTCTTTAATACATGTTAAATATTGTATAACTACTGCCAATTAAAACCTATAAAATTAACAATATTAGTGGTATATAGTAAAACTGAAGTCGGTTGCCCCTAATATGTGTAAGCTGAAGAACATAGATAGCTCATTTGTCAAAGAAAACGAGCCCCTTACCGAACACTTGAAAAGCAATGTACAACATTTAATGTACACTAACTCCATACCGTTACCTGTATCAAATAGTAATCCAATAAATAAGTTTATCAAAATAAGTTAAGTTCAACTCAGCAAAAAAATAAGTTTAATTTAGCAAAAAGTAAGTTTGATTATATTCATTTAGCAAAAATAAGTTCAATTCATCTTAATAAAATTCAATTGAAAATAACAGGCCTAAGTCACAACAATACAACATAAACAAATGAAACATTAACGTCAACATTAAAGAATCACAAAAATAAATAAATAAGATAAATCAAGGCCTGCTGGTAAAGACTCACACTCATACCAAAAAGTAATCCAATAAATAGGCAACGCAAATTGATCACTCATCCTATTCCCAATCTTTGAAAACTTTTTCATTAGAAAAAATTGGTAATCTGTATCAGCAAATGAAAATGCAAGCTACTAAGGGAAAAAAAAACAAAGAAAGAAAATGCAAGCTATGAATGTGTAACGAAGAGGGGCAGGGCAGAATATCCAAATGTGTAAATATTGAGGTAATATGTGAAGATTCAGGCTTTAAATCGAACTTTATTCCTCGAACATGGAATGATATAGTATCTCTTTCTTTTCAAAACACATTGATAAGATGATATTCGATATAAAAAAAGATATTCAAAACTCATTAAAAACAGGAGAAAAAAGTTGAAAAAAAGTTATTGTGATAATTAACACAGAAATCCAAAAGTAAAAAACAAATATTCTACAAACTCATCTATGCAATTCAATACAATCATTAATCACAGCATGTTGTCAATCAACCAATAGCATATTGATGTTTGATCATTAAAGAAAGCATTATACAAAATTAAAAACTCATTTATGAACGCATATGGATCATAATAATTGTCTAACTCACCTATGTCAGTGCATGGCCCTTAACACCTCTTGTCACTCTATCACTCTCTATCTTTTCTAGTTTACCACCTTAGCCATGACCTTTGGCATGCCACCTGCAACTGAAAAACAAAAGTCATGGGCAATTGTTGAGGGATGGGATAGAATTGTGAGGGAGTTTGAATCATAAATTTGTAACCGCTAGATTTCTTTTATCCAGTCGAATATTATAACTACTAGATTTCTTTTATCTCTTTCATTTTTTTAAATCAAACATTAAATTTTTGAGTAGATTTTTATTGGGATTGACAAAATTACAGGGATAGAGGAGGGAAGCCCTTAGAACCATCATCATTCTGCTATTTGTAATAATATAGATAGATAGATATGTTTAGGCATTGCTTTTCAATCTTTGTTTGAAATTTGTCTCTTCAATTATGAGATTTGGAGATTTTGTTATCTAATTCATTCTATAATTGTGTTGGAATTCTTTTGTGTTATGTTGGCTTTGTTTTGTTTCATTGTTGCTATGTTTGTTGCTTTTGGAATAACCTAAAGGTAGCACAAAGGCTCCCCAATAACATTCGATGATTCAAATATAGTCTTTTTTTGTCAAATTAATATCTTATTCATGAAATCTACATTAGACCAATAGGTTCAAATTCCAAGGAAGAATGTAGTGAACATGTGGATCCCTTTTCCATGTTGTACTATAGAAAAACAAACAGTTAACATGAGAAACTGAATATTCAATGTGTGCCAAGTCAAATTTTTTCGAGGTAAGATTTCATTTTCATAGTAAACTTGTATTTTATTTTAGTTGGATTTACATTATAAATATTGGAGGAAGTATTATCATTTAATGAATTTAGCCCTTTTTTCTTGAAAATTATAGTGATATAAGTGCTAGCATATGTCACCGTGATATCTTCGTCCTGAGTATACAAGAATATTGTACACCCATACGACCCAAGTCCAAAGTGCATAGTACATGATGCGAACCCTAACAAAAAAAATTATTCGGAGCCTTTATAATTTAGGCAAAAAAATGGCATTGGTTAGGAGTTCAGTTTTCATTGTTAAGGTCTCAGGTTCAAAGCTCATTAGCAACAAATCATTTTTTACGCTTTTACCATCTCTTTTTTTTTCCCAATAATTTTCTTTTTCTAAAAAAATCTATTAGTCAAAGTCAACAAAAATTTTCACTTGTTTACGAAAAGATGCACACAACAACTCTCAATATAGATCCCGCTTTTATGGGGTTTGGACACAAAAATATGCACACATTTTATTAAAAAAAAAAAATTTGTTGTTCACAAAAAAATTAACTTATTGTTCACAAAATTGAACCTTATTATTCACAAAATAGAACTTTCCTACTACCACTTGTTTACAAAGGAGTGCTACATTGTCCACTAAAAAATTTAAAATATTGATTATTAAAATCTAAAAACTTTTGTCTCCAAAGAGGTTTAAATTGTTCACAAATCATCCTTGTTGTTCACAAAAACTTAATCAATTATTGAAAAAATCTTAGTATATTGTTCAATAAATAGACACCTATTATTCACAAAATATAACTTATGATATATAAGTTTGTTCACAAAATTACAACAGATAATAAGATTAAAAATTAAGGGCGAAAATGATTTTAAAAAATAAGCTAAATAATATTATCAATAAAAAAAAGAAAATTGTAATGTTCACATAAAATTCACTTGTTCACAAAAACTTAATCCATTGTTCATAAAGGTTAATATATTGTTCACAAAAACTTAATCTATTGTTCAAGAAACGATTTCAAGTCAACACATTTCTCAAAAACTTAACGTACTTTTCACAAAAGGTTAATGTATTTTTCACAAAAAAATTCAATATATTATTCACAAAAGTGTTCTGAGTCAAGACGCCTGAACAGAAGCATCAATGATTTATGGTAACTATTACTACTTGAAATTATCGAAACCTTTTTTATAAAAATCGCATTGTTTCCTTCGATAAATTCGCATTGGTAGAGCTTCCCTCGAGTAATTAAGACATTTCTCAAAAACATAACCCACTATTTACAAAAAAGTTAATCTATTGTTCACAAAAGTGTTTTCTAGCCAAGACTTTCGAAGAAAAGCATCAGCGATTTATAATGATTATTATTGTAACATCCCATTATTTAATCATGTTTAATTTTTCTAATCTTGTATTAGTCATATGATAATGATCATTTATCAAAGCAGTGGGTCGCACAACATTTAAGGTATGATAAAGAAAATGAATGAATCGAGCAATTTATATGATCATGACTTTTTAGAAATAAAATTGAATTGCAAATAATTAGGTAAAGATATATATTTGCATACAAAAATGCATATGCACCTGAATAACACTAGAAATGAACAAAACTAATTTAGTTTCTGAATGATTAAAGAAGTAAATTATATAATAAAAAATAAAATAAAGTCATAAAAATAATCCAATTAATTATAGCCAAATGCATGGTCAAGCAATGGACCATATGACAATTTAGATAAAGCAATAAGATCAAATTTAGTTTGATATGACAAAAAGAAATTGAAAAAAATGAGAAAAGAAGGAAAATATGTGGATTAAACATTAGTTATTTGGATGGTTATATATTTGCGCATGTGAATTAAAGTTTCCCATAAGTTTAAATTAAATTTAATAAGATAAAAATTAAAAGCAACAAAAAAAAAGAAAAAGTAAAGAAAAGGAAGAAGATGGGGTCCATAGCTAATGAAGGGACATGGAGGAGCTGTTTTTAGGCTATGTTCAAAAAGGGTTTGCGAATTAACTCATCTCATCTCCTCCATTACTTACTCTTCTCATCTCTTCCTCTGAAGTCAGCCACCACCGGGAGGATAGAGTGTGGGGTATGTGGCTTGTAAGTTGAAGAGGATAGAGTGTTAGCAATCTATTATGAAGGTGCTATGTTTGCAATTTCAAATTAGGATTTGGATAGGTATCAGATGATTGACCTTCACTGAGATGCTTATGTAGAGGGTAGGAAGTGTGGACTAGATGTACCTGAG
>JACYFF010031952.1:41709675-41724763 GCA_017589665.1 Selenicereus undatus
ATATATATATATATATAAATATATATATATATATATATATATATAACTGTATAGAGATCTGTTACTTCGTTTAGCTCATTACATGATATTGTCTTCCATGAATTTTGGTAGTTACGTAATTCATAAACTTTGTATATAATAATATGAGCCTATCGTGGTATAACAACATGCTAGGCTTTAGCTCATTCCTCTAGGCTTGTGCGTTTGTATCTTAGGAACAACTGGAAATACAATAAAGCTAGTCAACGAAAAGAACGGGTGGTTGTTGCCTTACTCTTGTGATAGCTAATTAATCTAAAGGTTTACAGATCTTAGCCCATTTTTTCTAGTCTGATCTTGAAGATGTGTCTTTTGTGTTAAAGAGAAGGGAAAAAAAGTTTGGGCTCTTATTTGACTTTTGTCTAGTTTACGCGTTTGGAAGTATTAGGTCAATTTTCCTATTTTATGTGATAAGATTGAATTAGAAAGGGTGTGCATATTAAAGATCAAATTCTAACTGAAAAATATTTCACCAAATTTCACATTCTTTTTGTATTTTCTATTAATGAATAGCATGGTAATGTTGCCAACTTCAAAATTTTTCGCTGTGAAATATTCGCCTAGTTATTTTAGATGTTAGTTAGATGTTTAAGAGTTGGGGCAATATAATTAGTATTTGAAAATTTCTAAATCATTTTACGAACATCACATCGTTTCTGCTTGTAAATTCACATTGATAGAGCTTTCCTCTCATTCTCTTTCTCTTTTAAATGCATCTTGGTTTTTATTCGAACCTCCAGATGATTTCAGACCGAATTAGATTTATTATAAATTTACTTATGAACTCCACCACCAGAATCTTCCATATTAGTTACTCTAATTCAAAGTCATCACAAAAATTGACGGTAACAACGTAGAAAATTCATATGAAAATTGAGTAGGCTGATGTAGCAAGAAAATACCCAAAAACAGAAGCACGTTGAATAAAATGTGCAGCACAAATCAATGGGGTAGTGTACTACAAACAAGCGGACGGGGAAGCGGTTGTACATGAAAACTGGATGCCTAGTTGATTATATAATTTGCGCTACCACATAAAATCAATATCATAACAACTGTATTCTGAGAACAAATATTCCTTACACTTACCATCCACTATAGCTTTTTGGTGGCCAATGTCTCTCATGAAAGTATTCTCAGAAGTCAAAAATATGCTATATAGCACATTTACGAGGAGATTTTGTATAATATTTAGAACTCTGCATTGTCAAAGGATAGTTTGTGGGAAATGGTGTAGATAGGATAGGTATATTGAGTTTTTGTTTTTAAAAGGTGTATGAATTGGCAATGATATACTTTGTAACATGTACAATTATTTCTTTCTTCTAGTTAAGTAACAGTCACTACAATTAAAGAAAATTAATGATAAGATTTAACATTAGATTTGATATTTGAATTGGAATAGAACTTCTAGTATAGAACAACTTACCATTGAAGATTCAATGGAATAGAGACACTTTATTATCCTCTATATCTCATATTTAGCGCATGTTTTTTTCATTGCCAAGTAAGATTACCAAAATGGAAGGATTTGAAAGAGTGTGAAGAAATGAGAAGGATTGGAAGAAATAAATTTTTTTGGCAGGAGTCAAAGCATATGGAAGAAATGGGGAGACTTGGGATTTTTTCCCCCTTTAAGGAGTGGAACTAAATGAGAAAAAATGTGAATGATTGAGAAATAGTGGGAATGATTGGGAAGTAGTGGTGGGCAATGGGTCGAGCACCTATTGGGTCAAGCAGGTCGGTCCGTTTAACATAGGGCCAATAAAGGGTCGGGTCATTAATGGGTCGGGTCAATAGTGGGTTGGTCCATTAAGACATATTAAGGGGCTAGACTGGGTCCACCTATTAACGACCCGTTTAGTGACCTATTATTTTTTTCAATCTGCTTGACACCCTAATTTACAAATTACAATTAGTCAAACTTATTACCAACACTTTATATATAATAATTATTATACACATTTGTTTTGTGCAAGTTTGTTCTACTTTTAAACAGGCAAAAAGTGGGTCGCCCATGGGTCGATCCAACCCAACTCATTTATTTACATAAAAAGGCCTGGCCAAGCCCAAATGGTTAACGGGCGGGCCCTAACCCAATCTGACCCCGTCCATTGCCCACCCCTACTGGGAAGTAATGAGGTTTTTTTTTGAGGGGGTGGGGACAAGTGGAGAGGAAGAGAATGATCAAGAAGGATTGGAAAAGACCGGAAAGAGTTGACAAAAGCTTGATTACCAACGAAAGAACAAGCCCTTACTATCAAATCTTGAAAATATTGAAACAAGTAATGCATTCATCTTGAAGAGATTACATTTATACAGACAAAAGTACTTCGAAAATACTCAGACTAATTGTCACGGGTGTGGTGATACCTTTTATTTAATCGCATCGTATCAAGTTAGTGTGGATTTGGTTTTCATTTTCTTAGTGTATTTAGAATGATTATTTGTTTCCGTGATGCATACAACAGCAAAATTAGGAATGTTGTATAACGGTGTTCCATTTGGAACTCCCTAATATTTTATAAACATAACCACCAAAGGGATGGTCTAGTGGGAGTTGACCTACATTTTAACAGGGAGGCAGGTTCAGATCCCACTAGAAGTGTAGCAGAATTTCCTTGACTCGTATTCTTACTTCCCTCCCCCATTTCTTACCCTAAGGGTGGTCCCATGAGATGCTTTTGAAACATTTGTTTTATCATAATTGAGCTATTGTTAGCCAATAGGTAGATAGAGCTCTCCCATTAAATACGTCTCAATTGACAAGACTTCAATTTAAGACCTTACTTAAAGGGGACAATACTAAACTATTTGAACCAACATGTATTGGTTAAAAAAATAAAATAAAAAATAGATATAATTAAGTTACCTTTTATATGTGTGTTAAATTCCTAAACTTTGTTAAATTTTGTACGACTACAAACGACATGGGACATTGGTAATGTAAAGTTGAATGAGTCTCTAGGTGTACAGTTGAGATGGTTTTCCCAACTAATAAAATCACTTACAGATTTTTAAGGATACAAATTTTGACACAATTTTTTTTGGTGCACAGATTTGACAATATCATGTAAAAAGAAATCTGTTTTTTCAGGCGGGAGTATTTTAAATATAATATTTACTTATTTCTTGGTCTCGTTAATATTTTTGTTTTTGAAGTACACGTCTGATTGAAAGCTCAAAGATTTCTCTAAAAACATTTAACCTATATTAAGGGCCTATTCTTTTCGTGGGTCAATTCATATTTACCACTTCAACCTACTTCAACCTACCTACTTCAACCTATTTCAACTTATTTCAACCCACTTGAAAAAAAAAATACTAACTTCAACTCACTTCAACCTATTTCAACCCACTTCAACCAACTTCAACCCACCCCCTTCATAATTTTAATAATTTGTAAAGTATCATGTGAGATTTAGGGCCTGTTGTTTTCGCGGGTAAATTGGGTGAGTAAAAGGGTGAAGTAGGTTAAAGTAGGTTGAGGTGAATTAAGGTAGGTTGAAGTTGGTATTTTTTTTTGAGGTGGGTTGAAATAGGTTGAACAAGATTGAAGTGCATTGATGTAGGTTGAACTGCGTTGAATTTGGTATATTTTTTATGTAGTGGGTTGAACTGGGTTAAAATAATGAGAATGTAATTCATGTGTGACAGTTTATGAAGTTATCGAAATTTTGTAGCATTTTTGTTTATTCTTTCTTATTTTTTAGTTTTTATATTTTGTTTATTGTTTATTTTTAATTTTTAATTTTTAATTTTTAATTTTTTTAATTTTTAATTTTTAATTTTTAATTTTTTTATTTTTAATTTTGATTTTTTTAATTTCTTTTTAAATTTTTTTTATTTATCTATTTTTTTATTTTAATTTTAATTTTTAATTTTTAACTTTTTAATTTTTAATTTTTAGTTTTTAATTTTTAATTTTAAAATTTTAAATTTTTAATTTTGTTTTAAATTTTTAAATTTTTAAATTTTTAATTTTTAATTTTTAATTTTTAATTTTGATTTTTTACTTTTTACTTTTTGATTTTTTGATTTTTATTTTTGATTTTTGATTTTTGATTTTTTTCTTACTATTTATTTTTTGTTTTTCCATGATTTTATGTTTTTTATGTTTTTATTTTTTCATTTCCTCTTTCTTATTTTTTATTTTTCATTTTTTATTTCAATTTTTTATGTTTAATTTTTACTTTTCATTTTTTTATTTTTTATGTTTTATGTTTTATGTTTTATTTTTTATTTTTTATTTTTTATGTTTTTTTGTTGTTTATGTTGTTTATGATTTTATTTTATTATTTATTATTTCTTATTTTTTATATTTTATTTTTTAATTTTTAGTTTTAATTTCTTATGTTTTATTTTGTATTTCTTATTTCTTATTTTTTTATGTTTTTATTTTTTATTTTTTATTATTTTTTATTATTTTTTTAGAATTTAAAATAAACAAAAAACAAGAAAAAAAAATTAAATAAAAAATTAAATATAAAAAATTAAAAATTAAAAACTTAAAAATTAAAATTAAAAAATAAAAATATGAAATAAAAAAATATGAAATAAGAAATAAAAATTAAAAAATTAAAAATTAAAATTAAAATGTAAAACAAATTTTAAAAAATTAGAAATAAAAAATAAAAACAGAAAATATAAAAACAGAAAAACAGAAAAAATGAAAAATAAAATATAAAATATAAAATATAAAAACAAGGAAAATAAAAAATAAAATATAAACAATAAAAAATAAGAATAAAAAAATAAACAATAAGAAATAAGAAATAGAAAAATAAAAACACAAAAACATAAAAAACATAAGATTATAGAAAACTAATAAATAAAAAATAAAAAATAAAAAATAAATTAAAAAATAAAAAATTTAAATTTAAAAATTTAAAATATAAAATAAAAAAAAATGAATAAATGAAAAAAAAATTTTAAAAATACGACGGAAAGAAAAAATTAAAAAATTAAAAAATAAAAATAGGAAATTAAAAAATTAAAAAGATAAAGAAAATAAAGAAAATAAAAAATAAATAAAATATAAACATAAAATATAAATAAATAAAAAATAAACAAATAAATGAAAATTAAAATGTAAAAAATTAAAAATAAAACTAAAAAAATAAAACATAAAACATAAAAATAAAACATAAAACATCAAAAATAAAAAATAAACACATAAAAAAATAAAAATTACAAAATTACAAAAAATAATTAAGAAATAAAAAATTAAAAAATTAAAAAATAAGAAATTTAGAAAATTTAAAATAAAAAATAAAAAATAAAAAAAATAAAAAAAAGAAATAAAAAATAAGAAATAAGAAATAAGAGATTAAAAAAATAAAAAATAAAAAAAATAAAAAATGAAAATAAAAAATAAAAATAAAAAAATAAAAAAATAAAAAAATAAAATATAAAATATAAAATATAAAAGTTAATAATTAAAAAAATAATAAATAAGAAATAAGAAATAAGAAATAAGAAATTAAAAAATAAAAAATAAAAAGTAAAAGTAAAAAGTAAAAAAATAAATAAAAAAAATGAAAACAAAAAATAAAAAAAAATGAAAAATGAAAAATGAAAAATAAAAAAGTATAAATAATAAATTAAAAATTAAAAAGATTAAAAATAAAAAAGAAAAAAAAATTCGCAAAATTTCGATAACTTCATAAATTATCACACATTAATTACATTCTCATTATTTTAACCCATTTCAACCCACCGCATAAAAAATATACCAACTTCAACCCTTTTTAACCAACATCAACCTACTTCAACCTATTTCAACCAACTTAAAAAAAATGCTAACTTCAACCTACCTCAACCCACATCAACCTAATTTAACCTACTTTATTCTTTTACCCACTTAATTTACCCACAAAAAGAGCAGGCCCTAAGTTGCCACCTACGAGTTCGGCGAGGAAACAAAATACATAGCGTTTTTTTTTTAATTAAAAACAGAACAGTGGGCATAGTGATAACTTTTGCTAATTCAGGCTACCGGTTTAATTTCCCTAAAAAAAAACTGAACTAATGATAACGAGGCTTGGGCTGGCCCAGGTGAGCTAAGTTGGTAGGAAATGCTACCCTGTCCACCTCCCACACAGCCCAAGAAAAAGTCCCCCTTCAGATCACCCCTAACAACATCGTGATCAGCCCCAGGTCTGGATCCGGCTCATCCAAGCTAGTCCACACATTTTCCCGGTGCACCCGCGTCACGTGAAGATGGAGAAAATGTCGATTAATTCTGATCCTTTCAGAGTTTGATGACTTTGATCATATCTTTAAAAACTACTATTATTACACAATTAACATTAAATTAATTAAAAAAAGCGGTGACGTAAATAAAGCGGAGGAAGGCAATTTTTATTATTTAGTTATCTATGTGCCAATAAAAATATCAAACGCTTTCTGCTGCTTTTGGATTTTCGGCAGAAATCTTAGGTCTTGATTCTCTCGAAGATAGTTTTATTTCGACGATTCCATCAAAATTTTCAATCAGTAAGGTTATTTTCGCCAGCAATTGTATCTGCGTTCGTGCATTTTGTTGCCGTAATTCCTGTTCTTCTCTTGACATTGATCAGTTTTCTGGGTTTTTCTTTTTCCGAAACCTGATTCTTGAATTTTTGATTGCTCAAGCTGTTTGATTTTGTGGTATTTGCTTAATGGTTTAAATTATACTGATGAATTGGACCCAATTTTTTGCATTATTTTGAATGAGTGGTGATCATGTAATATTCGATTGAGAGAGGATCATGAAGATAATATGGTTTCATATTTTTGGGATAATAATTGGATAACAGAGTAATGAATTCATTGATATAAACCGCAGTTAATTTGATGATTATTCTTGTTATTATTTCATTTGAATTAATACAGTGTTACAGTGTTTAATGTTCATTTGATTGAGATTTAATTGTGTTTCATAGCAGGGTTGAGTGAAAGTGGAATCTGAATAAAGTTAATGGGCGATAACATAATGGAAAGTAGGGGACAGAAACGATCAGAAATTGGTGATGGGTTGCCCGCTGATAAGCGAGCTTGTAGTTCATTGGAGTTCAGGCCTAGTTCTTCGAGTGCATCTCCTCAAAAACTTGTTAGTTCCTCTAACTCGGCCTTGGAGACCCATGAAGGTGACATGGAGACTTCATCATCATCGGCCTCGGTCTCGGCCTCGGGCCGATCTGAGGGTGATGGGGAAAGGGATTCTCCGTATGGGTCATGTGATTCTGATGATATGAATGATGGTGATCATCGATATAGCGGTCTTCGGGAGTTTCAACGCAGTCGATCATATGGTGATAACTCAAAGTTCACCGGACTTCTATCTAGTTTGAGTAATGAAGCTGAGACTTCTGGGCAGTTAACAGCTTTGACGGAGCTATGTGAACTTTTATCATTTTGTACTGAAGATTCGATATCGAATACGTTAGCTGATCAATTAGCTCCTGTCCTTGTACAGTTGGCAAAGCATGAGAACAATCCAGATATAATGCTTTTGGCTATCAGGGCTTTGACTTATTTATGTGATGTTTTCCCACGCTCGTCGTCTTTTCTTGTAAAGCATGAAGCAGTTGCTGCTTTGTGTCAGAGGTTGATGGTCATTGAGTATCTTGACGTGGCAGAGCAAGTATGTCTCTTTTGCCGTTGACTGAATTTATTGAAATTCTGAACTTAGGAAAAATGTTTTAGTTTTAGCATGATACATGGTTCAAAGCATGTGTTGATTATGTAAGTTACATGTGTCATGTAGTGCTTGCAAGCATTGGAAAAAATTTCACGTGATCAGCCGCATGCATGCCTGCAAGCAGGGGCAATAATGGCTGTTCTTGGTTATATAGATTTCTTTTCTACCACTGTCCAGGTAAACTATCATTTATTCAGGCAAGTAACTATGATTAGTCTATCTAGGGTGTAGGCCAGTCTACTTAACATAACGTGTACCCCGTAATGGTAACTGGTCCTTTTCTACTGGGGCTTTGTTTTTATTAGAGGACTGCACTATCGGTTGTTGGTAATATCTGTAAGAAGCTACCCTCTGAACACCATTCAATTTTCATGGAGGCAGTCCCAAGATTGTGCGATCTTCTGCAGTATGAAGATCAGCAGGTTTGTTATTTGATCACTCACTTTGCACTTTCTGTTTTTGAATATTTATCATATGTGTTTGTTAATTGAATGATCTGATTTCTCGTTTCTCTTACCTTTTCGTCCTCTGATCATGTATTTTTCTTTGTGTCATGTGTAAATGTGTAGCTTGTGGAGCTTGTAGTGATGTGCTTGATAAGGATAGTAGAGCGAGTGAAAGACTCCCCTGAGATGTTGAGTCAGCTTTATGGATATGGTCTTATTCATCAAGCAATTCATCTTATAGACTTGCACAGCCGTGTCACTCTGAACCAATCTACCTACACTGTGAGCAACAATCTTAATGTTTGTAGTTAACTTTCCCATGGAACGTTTGCAGTTTCCTTTTTCCACTTTTTTTCCTTCCCTGTAAAAGAAAACTGTTTTCTTGTCTTAGTTTGGCCATGGATTCACATATCTTTTGCTATCTTGCAATACAGGGTCTTATTGGTCTAGTTGCCAAACTTGCTTCTGGATCAGCAGATGCTGTTGGAACTCTTTTTGAGCTTGACATTGGCAGCATTTTGAAGGATGTTTTATCAAATACCGATCTTTCCCATGGAATGCCTCCTCCTCGTGGAGTGGACAAAAATTGTAATCAGGTTTGTGGGCATTCTCCCTTCTCTACATTTCTACTTTGTTTGGTGTAGATAGGTTTTTAACCACAATTGCCACTCTTAGCATTGAAATAATTTTCCATTATTTTGTTCCGGACAACAAGTAATTGCGTTTTATGATGACAAATAAACTCATCAGTGGCAGGGCAAAATAGGTTAGTGAGCAGATAGAAGGTTTTTTTTTTTTTTTTGAAAAAGCTATTTGCTATTTATTTATTGGATGGGGGAGGGCTAATGGTAGGAAAGACCTGTTATAATGCAACTCTACCACACGACGAACATTCAGTCATTTAAAACTATTGAAGATGTTTGTGGAACAGCATACAATATATGTTACGCCCCTCTTAACATGTCAAGGGTAAGTAGCTGGTGTAAGATTCTGGAGCATCATGGTCCCCGAATATTTACCCTCAAAGATGCTTTGCCTTTGATTTGCCATCCTATATAAGATGTTCACGACAGAAGCTGCATCATTGTTTATGCTTAGGGCCTTCGTAACCTGGCGTCCATAAATGTAGCCTTTTGTGAGGTGAAGTTGGATACCTGATCTGTCTGAGTGTCTGTTTATGGTTGGTCTAGATTTTGAGATTCTTTTTCAGGTGGTAAAGATCGAGGTACTGCTAGAATTTATGCTTTCGTGTAATCGTGAAGTTTCAGTTCAGATTACATAGACCCTCTGAATATTATATTATTCGAGTCTAGCAGACTATATGTAAAGAGCTTAATTTAATTACCAGAAGGTGGAGTGTTTAATCTGGAGATTAATTCAATTAGTCTGTAATGATAAATACTGTTTGCTTTGCTGATAATTTATGTCTTCTCTCTGCATCTAACTGCCCTTGATTTTCCCTCTCTCAATGTGTTAGAGAAAATATAGTAATAGTTATTAATGCATCCTTCATGTGCTGCTTGCTCTACTCCTTTAGTGAATTAAAGCACTAAGCTAAGGCACTAATATTTGAATGTAAAGTATCCCCTGTGGAGGGTGTTAAACAATGAAGAATTTCTTGCATGATTTTTATCAATTGAGAGTGTTAGCTTGTAATTTGCAGAGAGATAATCTTTATGTGATTTCCTTTGTTCGAAATTGGGTCACATCTCCTCAGGAAAAAAATAATTGCTTGGGCCTATGACAACAAAGCCTTAGTTATCTCTGAAGATAGCACTTTTATAGCATTACAGAAGAGGGGACCATTGCATAATGATTTGACTTGATGCTTGGTGTTTATGTTATTCACTTCCTGTCTGAAGGGTATATGTTTGACGTTTTGAACAGCATCTCATGTATGTAGGCTTTTGTGTCGGCTACTATGTAAATTGCCAGTTCAATTCATTGTTCTACTAATAGTTGTCTTGTCTATCAGGGGAGCAATTGCTAGATTAGCCTTTACCGTGTTATGACTAGGATGGGATGGTTTTAATTAAGGATCGCTGTCTTAATCATTGTCTCTATACCTATTTGTTTTTTTTGGGGGGGGGGGGGTAATTTGCACCATCTTTTTATGTTTTAGAGAACTAGCAGCAGAATTTGGGGGTTAATGATGAAGATTACTGTTGCCATAGGAAATATTGCTCATGGATTGATTATAATCATTTCAGGGTTCACTGCATTTTTGGTGTTTGTGTCATTCAATGAAATTTTACTTGGTGAGAGTGCTTGAAACAGTGCTTTCCAGTAGGCTTATGATTGTATATAATTAACTATGCAGTTTCATACTATCCAAGCATCAGATACTCTTTGCATTTTTGTTTCTTACTCCTTAGTGTAGCTTTCTTCTCCTCAGCCTCTCCCCAACTGCAAGATACCCAACTCTTGGATAGTAGACTTACTAGAGTCATTCGGTAAGAGGATAGAAGTGAGGCATAGTGAGGATTTTGATGAATGCTTTTCTCTTATGAGTTTGCAATCAAAACTTAATAGCTTAGATTAGAACTGATTAACAGTCTTCCCTTAAGAGCAAAGGCATAAACGGCCTGATTGAATGTTGCTATTGCATTTCTTTCCTGGACTTCCTTAATTGTTAAAATAGTTGAGAAATAAAGAATAAAATGGCCATTCTAAAGCAAAAGGTGTGTATCATAGCTTCCTTGTCATCACAACAGATGCAATTTAAGCCTGATGATTGATGATTGATGATTGTTGATTGATGGGTGAGGCAATCCTGTATCTTGCTTTTTCATGTAAGCCAAACCATAAAGGAGGAAGGTTTGAACTCCCATTCTCTATTTAGGATCACGAAATTTTGAAGTTGCTGCATCAATTGCTCCCTGAAGCAGCCCCCGATCAAAATGAGGAACTTTTATCATGCAAAGAGAGAATTCTGTTGGATCACCCTGATAGATTGCAGAAATTAGGGATGGACATTCTTCCAACATTGGTTCAGGTCAGTGCTTCCACCTCTAGTGTTCTAGATAGATTGCCACTCCCTTTCAACTAATATTGCTATGTCCTCTGTTATATGCATTCCACAGGTAGTTAATTCTGGTGCAAGTCTATATGTTTGCTATGGGTGTCTCTCAGTTATCAATAGATTAGTTTATTACAACAAGCCTAATGCTCTTCATGGATTGATTAAAGATATAGGTGTTGCAAGGTGAGATAATCTTGATTCCTCTGGGTGGATTGAAATTTTCTGATAACTTCAGTTATTATTCGGCCACTGATATCCATTGCAGCTTTCTGGCAGGAGTATTCACACGGAATGATCATCATATTCTGTTATTAGCTCTACAAATTGCTCAAACAGTCCTGGAGAAGCTCTCTAATGTCTTAATGAAATCCTTTATTAAGGAAGGTGTTCTATTTGCCATAGATGCTTTACTCATGCAAGATAATTGCTCACAGTTCACTTTTCCCTCAAGCAATGGCCTCCAACATAAAAATTCTGTTGGAAGGGAGGTTATGAGGTGCTTATGCTATGCTTTTGATACCAGACAGTCAGGGTCCACTTCGGATTCCCGGACATGCAAGGTCGACAAAAATTCCATACATAATCTTGCTGAGCACATAAAGATGAAATACTTTCCTGCAGAACTGAATAGTTCCCAAAGCCTGGTTACTGACGTGCTTCAGGACCTTAGAAAGGCTTCTATGGCAATAGCTGATCTTCTAAAAAGTTGCTCAAGCGAAGGAGCACTCGATGATCAGAAGGAAGAGGAACTCAGCAACAAAATGCATGAAGTCATACTCCAGTTATGTGGAAATGAACCTATTTCAACATTTGAACTCATAGAAAGTGGCATCATAAAGGCATTACTGAACTATCTGACGAATGGCCGATATTTAAGCGATTCTTGTGCTCTTGACGACCGGCCTCATGGTTATGCTGTACAGAAAAGATTCGAAACCTTTGCAAGAATTTCACTATCTTCAGCTGATCCAGTCTCGAATGACTTGCCTCTATCTTTACTTGTGAGGAAATTACAGTGTGCACTGTCGACTGTGGAGATGTTTCCTGTGGTAGGGGGTTATGCGCCCAGGCAAAGAGGCTCTTATGCGGCTGTTCCTCATGGACGTTGTACAATGTATCCATGTCTCAGAGTCCGTTTTGTTAGGGAAGAAGAAGAAACTTGCTTGGGTGATTATTGTGCAGATGCTATGACTGTTGATCCATTTTGTCTAGTTGGTGAAATCGAACGCTGCCTGCTGCCCAAGGTGAGTCAGAAAAAGGTAGAACCCTCAGAAGCCAGTGGTCAGGCCTCCGATCAAGGTAAAAGTATACCTATTCAAGTTTCTGTTGATGCTGCCTCCCTTCTGGGCAAAAGTATGGAACTTGTGGGGTCAGAGAGCATGTGCACCATTTCACCCAATTTGCAGGTTAGCCTCTTGCATTGAGTGTATTTTATACAGATCTAGCTTTCAGGAAAATATCAGCAAGTTTCCTGAGTTTTAATGGAACCAGAGCAACAGATCTCAATGATTCTATCTTATACAAAAATACCCTAAATTAGAAACTTGAATGAAAGCATATTTCTTCATATGAAACGTGTGTTTCCTCCTTTTCCGTGAGGATAGTTTTGTTCTAAAATAAGTTTGGACAGTTGGAGATAGAAACAGATGGCCTAGGCAGGTTTTGCGAAGACAATGGGATTTGTTACGTGTTTTGGTCACACATGAAATTAGACTGTTTTATACGAAATATCTGCATCTTTTTATATCTGAGATATTATTGAAACATCAAGGTACATTAGTGTAATTAAATCATATCTCAGGTTATTTTGTCAAAAAATATCCTCGCTTTTTCTTTTGACGAAAAATTACCCAGAAAGGAAGGCTTGTCTCTCTACACGTTTGATCATCTTACTTTTCTGAATCTGAAATTCCTAAAAGAACAATTTTCTTATTTAAAATTAAGATATGTTCAAAGATATCTGAAGTAATTTGGGATAAGTTTCTCTTATTACTATTTATGCTTCCGAAGAATTAAGGCTGAATAGGATGGAGGGATGGTTTTGAAGCATGGACACTTCTGATGGGTGCCGTGTCTCATGTCGGACACACGCTAGATATTGACATGACATGACACATATCTGATACATCAAAAATTGATTTTAAAAGTAGATTATGTATGGGACATGTCTCAGACACAGTTAACCATGTTAGATACAAGTCAATATTGTTGTACAGATGCTACTAATCACGATTGTGGGGAGCTAATGTTCCTCCATAGTTTCCTTCAAATTTAAAGCAGCTACATATATAATTTTTCATACATTAATGCTGATAAAAAAAATATATTGTTGCAGGTTGTTTTTTTCATTTATTATTTCCAATAATACCAAACTGTAGAATCAATGCAACTCCATCTTTCTTTCTTCTTAAAGAACATCTGATGTTGAATACCATTTGTTTCATTTTCATATCTTGAACACTTAACTAGCAGGTGTAGTCTTTGAGAAATTATATTTTTTAATTCCAATATTAAGAGTATTTTGTAAATTTACTGTTTGATTTCAAGAATGTATTTCTCTCTTATTACATTCAACCAAAAAAAAATGAAAGTTACTTATAAAATTGATGGTTTTAATTTAATTTTATAACTTTTTTAAAAGTCATGTGCATACTTTGTCCGTTGTCCTAAGCTTTTGAATATTGGCGTGTACCAAATTCGTATTGTGTCGTATCTGTGTCGCCATGTTAGTGTCTACGCATCATAGATGGATGGTAAAGTTCACAATTATAGGGGAGTGTGATCGAAGTGCCACCATTAACCAACACCCCCCCCCCCTGGGGGGGCGCCCTCCACCTTTTTCCTCATAAAAAGAAGGCTCCTTCTGATTGGGAAAGCAATGAGAGCATGCCAGCTCACCTCTTGTCCACGTGATCTCTGGTCAAATTTGACTGATGATTAGTTCTCAACACTTCAATTTTACTTCCCTGCAGTAGGCCCCCAATCCCCATGCATCCCTACTGACCAAATGTTCCCTCGTTTCATCCCTATTCTAAGCTTGGAATGTATCATTAGCTTCCTGAGCCTGTTTCCTATACCTCAATCTTAGGAGGAACCACTAACATTTCATATAAGAATTACCCTTTTTGAAAACTCTTTTCTTATCACCTTATTAAGTTAATCCCTTGTGCAGGAAGACATGGAAGGTAGATCCTCTTGTTCACCAATGGAAACATCTTATTTGGGACAAACACGTGGTAGCCAACCAAAAGCTGTTGGTGAAGTTCAGTCTGTGAGTTTATCTCATTCCTTTATGGCTTTGATTAAGCAGTACTTGCTTAAAACTTATATAAATCCTGTCTCTGAGTATCATGGTTCTTATGAGAATAGTGTTGTACCCTATCAGTTTCGTTGTTTTGTATCATATAAAAAACTAGTATTCTTACCTTCGTGCTATGCATGGGTTAGTTCTTAAGTTATTATCTATAGTAAACTTTTACAGAAAGTAATTAATCATATAATATTTCATGTCATGTACATAAAAATTTTAAGGATTTTTTTTTCAATGATAAACAGTTTTCAAGCATAAAATTACAGTTATTAGGTCGGGTAATTTATGAGAAATCATTAGATTGAGTTTTCCCATCTATTAAAATAGATTATGATTAGCTTAGGTGAATAATAAATATCGTGATCGAATGATGTCTTTCTTTTGAAAGAAAATCTTCCATACTTAATAGGTTTTGATTATGGCGCACAATATTGTTTCCATTTTCCTTATGTTGAAATGACGTAAATTATGCCGTTAATTTGGGGATTAAATTGTATTTTTTGTTAAGAAGTTAAAAGTACTAATTATGTTAGAAATTTTTTGTGGATAACATATGTTCAAAGCTTATGATGGTATCTTTTTCTTTA